>WEKW01016893.1:539432-558428 GCA_013389905.1 Sula dactylatra | reverse complement strand
GGGTCCTGTCCTTGGTCACCAGAGAGAAGAGATCAGCCCTGCCCCTCCTCCTCCTCCCCTCGGGAGGAAGCTGCAGAGCGCCATGAGCTCTGCCCTCAGCCTCCTCTTCTCCCGGCTGAGCAAACCCCGGGACTTCAGCCGCTCCTCGTACGGCTTCCCCTCTAAACCCCTCACCACCTTCGTGGCCCTCCTCTGGACACTCTCCAGAGCTTTGTATCCCTAATATACTGTGGCACCTGATGTAACCCCATTTACTACACCCCTTTGAGCCCAACCCATCAGCCCATTGCTCACCCACTGCACTGCGTGTTTATCCAGCTGTGTGCTGGACAGTTTGTCCAGGAGGAGACCGAGAGACAGTATCGAAAGCTGTACTGAAACCCAAAAAGGTCACATCGACTGGCCTCCCTTGGTCAACCAGGTGGGTAACCTTGTCATAGAAGGAAATCAGATTTGTTAGGCGGGACTTTCCCCCCGTGAACCCGTGCTGGTTAGGAACAGTGACCACGTTGTCTTCCAGGTGTTTTTCAATTACTCCCAGAACGATCTTCTCCACAATTCTGCCAGGCTCCGAAGTGAGACTGACGGGCCTGTAGTTACCGGGGTCACCCCTGTTGCCCTTCTTGAAGACTGGGACAACGTTTGCCGGCTTCCAGTTAACGGGGACCTCTCCAGATTCCCAAGAGCACTGAGAAATCTTTGAGAGAGGTCTCGCCATGACACGAGCCAGCTCTTGAAGCACCCTCAGATGAATCCCATCAGGCCCATCGGCTTATAGGGATGCAGCTGGAGCAGCAAGTCCCACACAAGTTTGGGGTTGGTCAGGAGTTTATCATTCCCACGGTCACGGTTCTCTGGCCCAGGGCTCTGGGGGTCCCAGAGCCCGTCGTGGGTGNGGGACCTCTCCAGATTCCCAAGAGCACTGAGAAATCTTTGAGAGAGGTCTCGCCATGACACGAGCCAGCTCTTGAAGCACCCTCAGATGAATCCCATCAGGCCCATCGGCTTATAGGGATGCAGCTGGAGCAGCAAGTCCCACACAAGTTTGGGGTTGGTCAGGAGTTTATCATTCCCACGGTCACGGTTCTCTGGCCCAGGGCTCTGGGGGTCCCAGAGCCCGTCGTGGGTGTTGACGACCGAGGCAAAGAAAGCCTTAAACGTCTCTGCTTTCTCTATGTCCCTGTTTGTGAGGCAACCGTGCTCATCAAGTAACGAGCCAACGTTATTTCTGGCCTCTCTTTTGCCATTAACATCTTTCAAAAAGCCCTTTTTATTGTCCCTCACGGTACCGGCCAGCTTCCACTCCAGCTGAGCTCTGGCTGCACAAATTTCCTCCCTGCAGGGGTGAACAGCATCTCTGTGGCCCTCCCATGTCGCCTGACCTTGCTGCCGCTGGCCATATACTTTCTTTTTTTTGCCTTATTTCTAGATGACCATCCCTGCTCGGCCAAGCCAGCTTCTGCCTCGCCTGCGTGACTGCCTACACTGGGGGTTCGCCTGCTCCTGTGCTCTTAGGAGGTGGTACTTAAAACGTGACCAGCACTGGTGGACCCCAGCACCTTCGAAAGCTTTTCCCCAGGGGACCTTACTACGCAGTTCCCTGAGCAACCTGAAGCCTGCTCCCCTCGTACCCAGAGTTGAGGTCTTGCTGGCAGTTTCCTCCTGTTACCGTAGATTTTAAACTTGACTGCTGCATGGTCGCTGTGGCCAAGGCAGCCACCAATCGCCACTTCACCCACGGGACCCTCTCCGTTAATGAGCAACAAATCGAGGAAGGCACCTTTCCTGGTTGTTTCCCTTAGTACCTGTGCCAAGAATTTACTGTCCAGATGGTTCAGAAAAGTACTGGGATGATGACCCACTGCACAACTGGTATTTGTAAAAGTGCATATTAGATGCAAGACTTCTTTCCCTACTACTTCCCTTAACACAGTAGAGAACACTATGACTTTATTTTAAGAGGGGAAAAAATGAGAGTTTAAGCTTTTCATTGCAATTTGTTAAAAAAAGCGTTTAAAAAAATGAAATTAGAACTAGAACACAGTACGCTCCTCCAAAGCTTTTCTAGCAAGATTCACCAATAGTTAACCTGCTGGCTATCACAGCAAGATCAACAAACAAACTGTTTTCGTAACAACTTATCGCTGAACCGGATTTAAGTAATAAGAAAGCGCATCAGGAAATACCTTATGTGGAAGCCCTTTGTCTGAACTAAAAACTATAATCCTTCACCTGAATGAGCGCTATGTCAAAGACCAAAAATCAAAACAAACTGAGCAGGCAGCAAGCGTCCATTAAAAAGGAAGGTTCTGTGTTCCGTCTTGTTTTGTTAAAAAGAGAAACCAAATCCCAGTGGCCTACATTGGGCTATACCTTCATTTTAATATATTAATTTCAGAAGGGGAAAAACTCTTCCACTTTATGAAGAGCCGAATTTCACCGAAGAGAGGAAAATCCAGCCTTTACAAACTGAGCTGTGCTTGAGAAGGGTGTGAATAGCAGAGGAGACCTGGCAGAACATTCACTCTGACAGCCATGCAGATGGCTCTGAGGGGACAGCTGCATCGTGTGGTGGGACGTATTCCGGTGAATCTCTTAAAATGAGAGCTGACTGACATTCACCTGGCAAATATGAGTAGCCCCTTACCCTAAGCTACAGGCAAAAAACTGTGCAACAACTCTCCTTTCTCCCCATCACACGTTACCACGCTGGCTGCTGCGTCCTGATCTTATTTTACTTTGTCCCTCTTCTACCCTTCTGTCCAAACGCGTTTTACCCTGTTGTGGCACGAGTCACTCAGGAACAGGATATACTGTCTTCACCCTCCGTTCCCTGGTACAAGATGAAATTTGGCCTCTTAAATATTAATGATAGCTATTAAGTATATGCAAGAAAATAAATAATGCTTCTATGAGTTACACAGAAAAAAATCAATAGGACAAGTCAATATCAATAAGACAAGCACTCTGCTTCATTCTGGAGGCTAAAAAGTTCTTGTTTACTACACAATTATCCAAAGCATTATTGACCTAGGACTTTCTGATTAAATGATCGTTAGTATATTTAGAGTGTAAGCTTACAGTACTGGGAACAAGCCATGCCTGCACTGTTCTCATACAGCCTACCAAAGCGAAGCATTCTCAAGTAATTAGCCCAAATGGCCCAACTGCTTCTATTCTGCAGAAATACAGCCAGCTTTAAAGATTCAGAACGATGAAGTTAGTCGAAAATTTTCAGAGAGGCCTGTTAAAGTTTTATATAATCATGCATCAAATCCTTGAACTACAATGGCTTTTTAACTTTTGACGTTTTATGTGTTTTTTTAAAATATAGACCACACAAAGACAATTATACAAATTATAAGACAAGTACTAACAAGAATCTACTCTGCACAAGTTCTGTTCATGAATTCTAATTGAAGGCTAATTAATTTCTCAAACGGTGAGAGAAGCAAGCCCGAAGAATGATCTCAGATGTTCTGCAATGCGGTGAACAGAGCTTTCAAGTAGTGTATCTGGGAAGAAAAACTGTTGGTGGTTCAAGAACTTACTGCAGCATGATATTCAGATTCTTATAATGCTGAATTTATGATACTGCGCTGAAGCGGTGCTCAAATTTACAGCCCAGATCTATGCCTTTCGTATGCAGACGATGCAGGACCGAAGTGATTCAAGAGAGACTAACACACTGAAGCAGTCATGCCATTACTGGATGCTGCACAGGTCTCAAAGTATTCCCTGTTCTTCAGACACCCGCAGGTGTTAAACAGCCTGTGCTCTAAGCAGCCGATACAACCCTACAGACACTGAAGACCACTACAGAAACCATTTCATTAACATCACCAGGGTTTCACTTGATCTTGTTCGAGTATGAAGTGCTAAGACGACTTGCTGTTTAGAGTATCCTTGTCGCTAGAAAAGCATTTGAAGCCAGTCAAGCCACTAAACTGAGCTTTCTCACCTCGCCTCTCTTTTTGTGGAACGGAAATGAAATTCCTGAGAAATTCTGCAGGAAACCAGGAGCTGAGGGAAATGAAACCAACTATAAGCAGAGGTGGACAAGAAAACATTTCTCTGGAATTCACCAAAGCCATTAAATTCTTGCCACTGACAGCTCCTCTGTCACTCAAGAGTTCTCTGCACGGAAGAAAAGATTTTATTAGGTGTACAGAAGACCATAATCCCTACCCCCAGTTCCTTGTCTTCTTTTGATGCTAATACTTGTTGAAAGGGGTCCTCTTGATTTAATCAGGTTTCACTGAAAAGGATTTCAGACCCTACACTGCTATGAATGACCCACTTACACCTTGCAAATGTCCACCCAGAAAGAGGAAGGGAGGATGAGAAGAGAGATTTACTCCAATACATTTAAATTCACCCCTTAGCTTAACTATATAAAGCCTTATGTTTCAATACTTTGTATGAAGGACTGTTACGTCCATTTTTACATTTATCTGTATTGGAAGCCCCTAGTACTTTAAAGCCAAATAAGTATCCACTTATGTTTCTTGCACGTTTCAAATATACCCTCCTCGTAGATGGTATGAACAGCACTAATGAAAATCCATTAAAGTAATCTTGTGGATGTCACCACAGAATAAACAATACGTATTTGTTCTACCAAATAGGTTAACAGGCCTGCCACATGCAAAGCAGGCACAGCAATTTCCTGCTCAAGTCCTAAAAACACAGCAAGAAAGCTTCTGACCTTCACATCCATTCTGCAAATTCTTGAAACAGAAAGCATCTGAAAGCAATGAGGACATTGCCTGCAACCATTACAAAATAACCCAGTATACAGACTAAACTCAAATTCAATAGCTACTTCATAACGTTGCATGAAGACCTTTGATTCAATAAATTAAAATCTCTATGGAGTCAGGAAACGGCACAGAAGCTCTTCTTGTGCTTTTAGCTCAAATGAGTTATTCTAGCTGAAACCATAAAAATTTAGGGAGAATTTGTTTTTGCTTCTGGATCGCCATCACTCCAAACAGCACTTACCCTCAGTCACCCAAAACACATATGGGATGTACACAGAGGAAGCAAAAGAACCTTTCAGAACAGAGACCCTGTGGCTTTTGACAAGGAGCAAAGCTCTGATACGCTTAACAGGCAGTATCAACGCGTATCTCCACACAGCTCTGTAGACACAGTCCAGGCCACTTCACACTTAATAAATCTTTGAGGTCTTCTGCAGTGTAAAAGGAACAGCTTCATGTTAAATTTCAGGCATATCAATAGTTTTACACACCGCCAACCACAAAAATCATGAAACACCGCTGAAATGGTGGCCACCGTGCACGGATAGCTTTAGAGTCCTACTGGAACACCCTTACTGCTCAAAACACTACCCCAAACCATGTGCACTTTGGGATATAACAGGATTTAGAACTAATTATCTTCTACTGCTATTGAAAGTTATAGAAGACATCAAGCCCAACCTCAAGAAGGCAGTAGCAATTTCAGAAAAAAATCCATTTTCTTTGTAGTAATTTAGAAAGTTTACACACATTTCAGAGTTTTAGTTTACATTCTCGGTGAAGTATATGGGAACCAGGGAAGGGCTGACTTTGCTAGCATACAAACCAGAAATCAAAAGGCTTTCACAGGCAGCTTATGGAAAGCATGCTCCATTTAGATAGCACCTACAGCTAAGGATCAGTAAAACTATAAGCTTATCCACAGAAATACTCGAAAATATATATTCATAAAGCATTCTTGACAAATTTGAGTTCTACAAAAACAAAGCACAGCGTATTTGGGTTAGACTGCCCAAAACTAAAAGCAAGGTAGGGCATAGAAGAAAAGGCAAAAAGCAGGAACAAGGAGCTACTGGGGACAGGAAGGTCTGAAGCAAGCTTCCTCTGCGTTGGAGCATAAACGTGTAGGCTGTGGCACTAGCGAAGCTCAGCTTCAGCATCCAGGGTTTTCAAGCAGCAGTAAAGATACTTTAATCTTTTAATATTTCATTAAAACAATTTAGACCTTGTAAATAAAGCAGGAGATTCAAAACAGGCTATGAAGCAATATTCCGGATAAGTGGAATTTTACTGGTAATTCACTGTTGAGTTATGCAGCCGCGGTAACCAACCTACCAGACCAAGCAAAGAGCCTCTGCCTTCCTGCACCGGAAGAAACAGCCAGACACAGCAACCTCTATTCTCACGAGGTTTGTGACCAGTCAGGCTACCCACGGAGGCTCTTTCCCTATGACCACTACTTTATCCCCCTCAGCGTACCCTTCCTGCATAGATACTATTCAACAGCTGGGCATTTTCATTTCAGAAGAGCGGTCACATAAAGAAGCTTTACTAGCAAAATTATAGTGGCCTGATTGTTGCATACAGCTGCATGTAATGAAATTGGAAGGGGACTGGCTCATAACCACCTGAGAACCGTTTTGCTACATGCAGAGATGCAATCGTCTTCCAGATAAAAAGTAAACTCTTCAATGATTTAATACAACTTTACTCAAACTTTTGGTAGTAAAAGATATACTGATTCAGCAGGCAAAACCGTTTGGGGATAAAGAATCTGACCTGAAGACAAAGGCTAACATTCCATCTTTTATCTGTAAAAGATGATCGTTAATAACCACAGGCATGCCTCAACGGTACTTTAATTGGAAGAGTGGTTTCTTTAAAACAGATACAAGTCATTTGTGGTTTGCTTAAATAAATTTCCACAGCTGGAACTGTGTAATACTTGATTCTCATATGGGAGCCTGAATGTCCGTCTTCAGAGAACAAATGAATCTCCAGGGTGGGATTTGAGGAGAAAGTGGTTAGCCAGTGTAAGAGTTTAAGAGTTACACCTGCTTGCCTCCCAGACACTCACAAGAGGATCATTCTTTTCATCCCTTCAAGAAGTCCAGAGGGCCCAGAAGAGCCCAAGGCATAGTGCCACTGCACTAGAGAGTGAGCAAGGCTAACCTCAGTTGCGGCCTCTGCACGATCTGGAGACATGAATCTCTAAAATGAGAAGCTAAAATGGAGAAGTTGGGCAAGTACTACTCCTTCCCTAAGAAAAAAAGATTAGGGAGAGAAAACCCAAACATGCTGAGTGTAAATAAAATAATTTTAATCTTCCTTTCCTTTGGCATAAGCTGGGAAAGCCCCATCACTCAGGTTAGGCTGGCTTGTGACTGGAAGACCTATATGAAACTGCTCATTAAAAAAAACCAACTGACATTGCTCTGGTCTACGCTGAAGGCAGAACATCAAGGCCAGACTTTACAGCCGTGCTGCTGTAAGTTGCTCTTCAGTGTACACAGACCTTAGCTGATGTAGGGGGGGCAACAGCAGTATCAAATTGGCTCGCAATTTCACTTTAACTTGTTTATATATTAAATACACACGCAAAACTATTCTGCAGAGAAAATGCGTGTTCGCTCTGCCCATGTTCCTTGCAAGACAGATGGAAATCGGTTCTGGCCCAGAAGCCCCGTAGCTCTGAGCACAACACTTTGTTTGACACAACGTGCCCTGCAATTAGAGTCAACTTCAGGAGTTTCTAGGGTAGAAAACTTGGCTTCTGACCACAGTTGCACAGGACATGACTGTTTGGCTCAAGGTTAAAGCACTATGGCGAAGAGGCTGACCTCCAAAAGACCACCACAGTAAAGGCTGGCAACAGGCCAGTGAAAGCTTAAATGCTTGGAAACCAACATGTGATTACTGGGGAATGCGAGCTATTCTCAAGCACTTCCTATTTCTCCGCAACAATGGCAAGATATAAACCTTTACACAACATGGGAACATACCTTTCTTTGAAATTTTTAAAATACACGTATCAAAATGACTGCAAATCATTAGTCCTACCATTGCTTGTAAATAACCATTACTTGTCTTGCGGCAGCTGAACAATGACAACCGTGTTCTGCCTTGCTAACAGGCATACTGTCCCCATTCCTTTCCAGTTAACAAAATTGCATGTCTGGTTCCTCTGCAGTCAGTTTTACTTTAAAATTCAGCTGCAATCCTACTGTGGCCACTGAGGATCTATTTTTGGAACAGTCACATACTCCTTACCGCTCTATTGCTCCATGCTTAAGTCTCACTTTTATGAGTCCTGCAGTTGGTATCCAAAATTTTTTTTTGTCTTAGAAGCACAGACACTTTCAATAAGCAGGTCTGTTAAAACGTGTTTAACATCTGGAATATGTTACGGTATTTTAGATAAAATTATTACTGTGTAGACAAAATCTAATTTATGAGTAGAGGAGGAAAGGGTGACTACAGCATTGCTACAGTATAGGCTCAGAATTCCTCATTAAACCGTTGTCTGGAAGGTTAAAGACTTGTACTACCACAAAGAACAAAGTCTCCTGATCTCCATCCAGACCAACCCCCCCCACCCCATGAAGGTTCAGCGAAACAGGTTTGACTTCATTGTCTCAGACTGCACCGACCAGGTTTTAATTTGGCCCTGAGGCAGTTAGCCTCTGAGCACTGCAAGAGTGATTTCACTCCACCAAGAGTATAATCGGTACAGTAAAGAAAGCTTTGCCAAAAGGGCAGAATTCACCATAAGTAGCATGGCTCAACTGTAAAGGTCTTGGTTTGGCTTTTGGACCAGCAAAACATCAGCTTCCAGGCAGAGAGCAGCTGTACTCTATTAAGCAAACTCATTAAAATTTATTAAGTACCTCAATTAAATCTTGACCAATCACTAATATCAGTGGCATGTCATCAAAATGTAGCACGATAGGGTCTGGGGCCTGCAGACAGTTTACCTCTTGAGCTAGGAAGTTAAACGTAACATTTGAAAAAAAAATCTTAACCTTACATACATGTCTGATGTATCAGGAGTTGCCTCAAAAGGTTAGAAATTGATGGTGGAAGATCAACAGCACAAAACTCATACGGAATCATAAACTATTAAACAGTCCAAGACTCATCACCGTAAAAAAAGTAATTTAAAAACTGGGGGAGATATCTTACAGATCTAACAGGGCGAGCAGCACAAAGAATGTGAGTAGGGTTTTACTGCCTCTTCCAACTCAAGGAGCAGGTGGTGTGAAGCTGAGCGAGCAGGAGCCCGGCTCTAGATAAAGGCTACATCTCTTGACAGAGTGTGGCATGAAGCACAAACTCCTTCTGGAGGGTGTCATGACAGAGTTCGCTTGCCTCCAGAAAGGAACTGGGCAGGCACAAGCAAGAAACCACATGCGGTGCTATTTCAGACGACGGGCACATTCTGGACCAGAAGGGCTGTCAAGACATCGCTCTAGGATGAAAGTGTATCCCAAGAGTGTTACCATATGTTTATATCATGCTTACCCTCTTCCCTAGAGGCAGATACTGCCCTTGGCCGCTGCCAGACACACAGCACGCTAGCTAGATAGGCTTTATGGTACAGTTCAGTACTGTGGTTCTCATTAAGAGACAGAACACAATCCTCTTCCCCACATCCAAATGCATCGTTAAGATACCAGTAACCAGGTAATACCACTGCTGGATGCATCACTGGCACGTTAAGGTGGTACAACTTCTGCACCCCTGAATCTGCTCCCCAATACAAGACAAACAGCTTCAAAAGATGAGCCAATTAAAAAAAACCAGTCAAAACTCCTTTGATTGTTTTGTAAGAAGCAATTAAAATCATAGATTATAGACCATCAGTTCTTTGTTCTTTACCCTCCTTCACAGCAAAGGAAGGCAGCAAGAATCAGTTTAGTCAACACAGAACAAACAAGTTCAAGTGAAATTGCTTTAAATCCTCTTCATTACAACATCAGTGGCTGCACCATGCAGGCCATGAAACACTTCAATAGAAATAAGTAATTTCATAGAGCCACGAATTCAGTAATGAAGAATTTATCCACAGGCCAATGAATTGCACAGCAAAGAGAGAATTTTGCAAATTAAGTAGTATAATTTACACACTGAATGAAATAGCCAGAAAAAATGTCCTCTGGAAAGGATTCCGCTGACTGATGTTCCTGAACTGGACTTAATGTCTACAGCATTCACATTTTACACTAAATGAAGAGTCGGAGTGCACTCAAGAAAGGAAGTGTTCTCATCAGGAAACTGTTCCCCTTCTGCTGTGGCACGAACAAATACAAATGACACTTCGCCATCCTGACCATCACCAGAGAAATATTCTTTTTCACAAAATGAGATCCATTATTAAAGCAATATGATATAATTCGACAGCGGCAGTAGGCAAGGCAGAAAGTTAGCAGTCGCAGAGGGGCTGAAATGTTAAGAGGTTTGCAATGTAGCTTTCAGCTGTTACACAGATTGATCTGGATACGTTCCAAAGGACACCTATACTCAAGCTGTGAGAATATAAACAAACATCAGGATGAAAACAGTTGAAATTATCCAACAAGTAATCCAAAACATACATAACCCTACAGATTTAGATATTTTACTTCATAAATCTGACCATGACAGTCTTGAAATGCTAATTTAAGAGAACCCAAACATATATAATTAAGAATTAAGAGTTTAAATAAAAATTCATTTTTAACACAAGAGGGTAGCTTCTCTTCGCTCCCTGCCATGATCCCTCCGCTGTCACCAGTTAAAGCCGCTAGGTTGCAAGAGCCCTACGATATTTTTATTTCCAAATTTATTGATATATAGTCCCCAAACCTTATTATTGTAAAGTAAAACCCAAGAGGAATCCAAGACAGAAAATGTTCAAATCTGAAGTTTCATACATGAATACAAAGCAAGAAAGCCAACCGAAGTCAGCTCGCGTGCTACCCCATTAGATCACACAAAATACTTTTTTTATTTGCATTTTTCTGTGGTAAGGACAGATTCCCCTCTACGCCAAAGCAGCTCACAGAATCCACAACTCCAAGCCATTAAGCACAACTTGCAAATACTTTGCACTACTCAACAACACCAGGCCTGACGACTGCTGCATCAAGTTTCTAATGGCCCTTCCTCTTACTGTTACAGCAAGGGGGCTCAGCATTTTTCAAACGGCAGATCCCCAATTACTTCCCCATGGAATCAAGGGCTCCCGCAGCACAACGCGTACCGACAAATGCCCTGCTGACTCTCTCTTTCTTGTGGCCAGCTGCCGCCAGCTCACGAACAGCGCGGGAGGGGACACCTGCCCCCACGGGGCGGCTCATCAGCCGGACTGCGCCCGGTGAGGAGATCAGGCCAACAAGGGAGCTATTTTCCTTTTTTCCAGGACAGCTTTTGACCAGCCTGTCTCCCTAAATTGGTTTGCCTGTGAACGTGGCTTTGCAAGAAAGCAACAAAACGAAGCAGGAACGGCAACTTAGCTGCACCGGGAAACCACACAGGCAGTTCTGTTTCTCTTGACCCTTAGCAGAGAGAGCCCGTGAACCACGAGCTGAAAAACTCTGTGGAGCGGGAGGAAATCAGTATTACTTGTGCAAGAGCAATGCAGAGAAAAGCCAAGACCCTGGAACCCGATCTCAAATGTTGATGGCTCGTTGCTTGCTCGCGCTCTTTTGGCAACGCTGCAGTGGAGCCCTTCGGCCACGTTAGCGCCGCGTCTTCCACCAGCGTGAGTTCTGGGCACGACTCTCACCTCAAACATCACTGACTGATTACAACTGGAACAAGCCGCATGCAAACTGGCTGTGAGAAAGCCTAATTATTAAATTACCTGTAGTAGGCCCTACTTAAGGTTCTGCCTGAGCTGCTAACCTGACCTGTCTTAACTATATCATAAAAATGAGATAAAAAGTTAATAATCCAGCTTAATAGCCTAGTTCTTCATTTAGAATACATACACAGTAATTTTAAACTACACGAAAAATCTGAAGACAAATTCACTTGGGAGAAAAGAAAATACACTATTTAAGACTAACCTGTAATTAATTCTAACTTGAGCTAATGAACAGATTTCCTTGCAAATTCTCAGAAGACTCACTCTATATTCAGAACAACAGTTTCAAGATCACATCGCAGCCCTCCTACCAGAAACATATTGAATTCAAACTAAGTGCAAAGCAAAACCAATCCTGGTTACAAAAATCACAATGAATACCCCTCAATTCTGTTCCAAAATCTGGACTCTGATTGAATGTGCTTTATAGGGAGTCCTCAGGGGTTTCTCCAAATCGCTCAGGCTCTCCTTCTACCCCCCCTTTCATGGTGCGCTTGTTTCCTGAAAGCATCGCAGCTGAAATACTCTGCTGTAAGACGGCACCGAGAGCTCCACAGGAGCCGGAAGCGCAGATGGCTCACGCTGGAGGAGCACGTAACTGGCCCTACCATGCGGAAACACCTTATCCTACGGCTGCAGCGGACGTCCTGCATCTCTAAGCAACCTCTGGCTCCTCACTGGCCACGGTTTTAGAGTTAACAAAAAAAAAACCCCAACACAACACTATCTCCTTCCCATGAGGTTTTGAAGGCTTTCACACGTACTACTTAATGGCTAACCACACATTAAATTACGAGCAGGAAGTTCTACCTTTCCCAGATCATAACTGTAGTATCATGGGTGTTTGGGACTCTGCAGAACGTGTTAACCACCTCCCTTCTGCCGGGTTCCCACGCGTTTACCTTTGAGATTTTTAAAGGCAACATCACTCGGCTGATCACAGATCCTAGAGCAGCTCTTCGCACCAGTCGCAGAGCTAGAGCACCTGCGGAGGGTGAAAAGCTTGGACTGCCTTCAGAACAAAGCAACAAGAACCATTCTGATACATGTATTTCTTCTGTTGACACCTTTCAGAAGTGGCATTTTAGCTTTTGAAGTGTAAAAGCCTTGTTAAAAAAACTGACTAAAAGCATTTGGCGAACAAGAGAGCTGCAGCTGTCAGCTACCGTCGGGTCATGTGTTTGCCCACGAAAAACAGGAAACAGCTAGCCATGGAAATATCTAAGTAGGCCATGAAACACCACGTAAACTGCACAGTAAGCAGGCTGCTAAGTCAATATGTTTCCCTAGTGCTCAACTTCACTCTTACATCTGTTAACCACAGCTCATTCCAAACAAGTGGCCAAAACCTCATTTGTTCTTACAACACGTGCCGGCACAAGGGACCATCAACGACGACACGGAACAGCGGTTACACTGCAGACACTTAATATAAAACAAGACAATCCATACAAGGCACTGCTCCGCCGCAGTTTTGCCAAAGCGTTTCCAACAGTAAATAAGCCGGCGCCTTCAGCAACGGCAGGAAGCGAAGCAGAGGCGAGCCTGGGAGTCGCGCAGACGGGGAAGCAGCTGAGCACCTCCAGGCGCGGACGCGCGGCTCGCTCCCGTCCCCAGGCTTTGCCCACCCAAGACAAACCCTCGAGAAGGTGCACCGCATCCGGGGGAATAAATTACTTCTCTGCACACTTAAAGCCTACTCTGCGCTTTCAAAAGCGCTTGGAGAATGTCTTCTTTCCTGGACCGGCCTCTCAGCCCCTCTTCACGTGATGTGTGGAATGCTTTTTTTTTTTCTCAAGAAAAAGAAAATGAGACTAGAAGGAATAGAAATTGTAGGGATTTATGAGAAGGTGTGGCACTTGATACATAGGGTTTTTTTGTTTTGTTTTGTTTTTTAAATGATATTTTAAAGTAACAACATTTAAAATGAAAAGATGTACTGCCTGATCAGAAAACTCATTACAGTCTAGATCAAGGGATTATACTTTGATCTGTCAATCTGAAAAAAACAGATACGTTTTTTCTAATCTACTCTATCATTGAAGCATCTTTATACCATCTACAATCTTAGTACTTTCCTGTAATTTAGGGATACTTTAAATCATGGAGATTTACCTTAAACACTGGTTTTTTCAGACCTATAAAACTAAAGAAAGCCAGTCAGCACGTTGTCCAAAAGCAGCAAATTTGAACCATTAAAATTACAATATAGTAAAAAATTACAATATATATAATTATACTTAGTAAGAAAGATTCATGCTTTAGGTACTTCAGATATTCCATCAGAACAGAGGAAAAAACATGAGACCAATTTTGTTTTTTAAAGGACTTTGATGAGAATGCGGAGTTTGGAAGGAAGTAGTTTTCAGCCTCATAGCAGTGCAACATTAATTGCTATTTTTATTTTAAATTAAAAATCAAATGCGTTATTTCCGAAACTGCAAGTTCCTGACATTGATGACTAGTTTACCTACAGTCTTCTCTTTGCTGTTTGGCACCAGTGGACGCTGACAAATGCCAAGAACTTTATAATAAAAGTGGAAACTTTATTTCAGGTATTTAAAAGACTGCAAAATACCTTTGAAAGTCTGTCTCCTGTCACACAGGCAGATTTGAAATCTTAGTTTTCATAAAGCCACAAGTTCTTAAAATCTACATTAATTTGACTAAACGTAACAGGACAGGTTCAGCGCACACTCGCTGCGTTCACTCACGTTACTACTCCTATTTACTTCTGAATCTAAGTAATTCGTGGCTGTAAATAGGACATTTTCTGAAGGGGCCAAAGAGCAATAATACATTTTCCACAGAGCTTCCAAAAGCTCAGAAAAACGCTCTGGTCGACGGTTCAATTAATTTTTTTTTCCCCCAAAAAAACCCCTTACTTATTTTCTATTTGCATAAATTCCACCCTTGGAATGCCACAGTAGTTGATTATTCATTATTTAAATTTACTTTGGAAAATAAACTCAAGGGGAATTATCTAATGCATGTCAGACTGAAAATGAGCTGTGAATCTCCAAAGTTAATTTGAGCCTCACGTGTGTTAAGAAAGCTTCAAGTTCTTAACTGCCTTTTAACGTTTAGAACTACTTATTCAGCAAAGTCCTTCTATTACTTTACATGTAAACATCTTTAAAGCCGATATCAAAAATCAAATCTAAAATCTTTAACAGTTTTACAAAGGCAGCTCCTCAGATTTTCTCCAATATATTTAACCTTGGTAACGTGACAAGTGAGTCAAGCAAACAGTCATTTTTCCACGTTTCAGCTGCTTTTAGCATTACGTAAACTTCAACATGAACAGGAGGAAAAATGAGGCAAGATTCTCTTCAGTCGGATGAACAGCTGTGCAAGTTGGTTGGTTGGGTTTTTTTGAAATATATATACACACACAGAGAGGCACGCGGAGTTTTCAAGCAGCCGATTATGCCAGATACACCACAGAGCAGCCAGAAGTCATCATGTCAGCACTGGTAACCATCTGGTGAAATACGGCCCGTGTTAGGTGTGTCGGACTAAAAAGCGGTAATTTCTAGCCCAGGATTCTAGAATCTTTCCAAGCTGAGGGCAGAGTTTCATTAAAAGATTTGCATCCAGTCCTTACTGTTTTCAGAGCTACTTAGATATCATCTGGAACCACACAATTTCTCAGTAAGAGGACATCTTCAGGGGAAGCAGCTTACATTAGATTTCACAGAGCTTGCCTTTAACGAAAGGAAGGCAAGAAGCATGCAGCAATGGACCTCCCAACCCGCTCCCCGCAGCAGTACTTCACCGATTCCCTCGCAGACTTGAGGGACAGGGCTTTGTGCCTTGAAGTATCTGTCAGAGACACATTAGGGCTCTACAGACGATTTTTGGATTTCAGTGGAGAAGCACAAGAGAGAAACTTATTTTCAACCCTGATTCAACTTAGAAAAAGCATTTTCACTGCATCTATTTTAAGTCTTATCATAATTGTCTGCAAAACGCTCGTCGATCTTGGCTTAGATCAAAGAGGAATTAAATCCAGTTTTTCGTCTTAATGTAGCTGCACTCACCCTTCCCAGAGAGAACAAAGTTCTCTCAAAACACACTAGAGCAGCATGAATGGAATGCTGATTGTACTTTATTCTCCCTCAAGTACCTCTCTGAAACCCAGGAAAGGAAAAGTGGGCAAATAGGAAGTTTGTAGTGTAAATGGCCCGTTCTGCAAGTGGCATTCACCTGGTTGCTTGTAGAAAAGACAAATTTTATGCTGATTTCTCTATTTGAAAGCTAAATTTTAGTTGGACTTAATGAGTTCCAATTTGTAGTTGGAACACATATCATCCAGGAAATTACAGTCCACACGGGCTTCTTTGACACTGGTGATCTTCATCACTACTCTAGAGAATGAATTACCTCTTCAGTTCCATGACGCTCTCAAGGAAGGGAGGATGATTTTCCAAATAAAATTTTTAAAACTACTCAGCACCTAAGACAAAGATGAGAGCCCACACAACAAGACCCAAGCTAGGAACAGTGATTTTTGTTAGACAGCTCAGCACAAAGAACATTGCTGCCACATTGACCAAAGGTTTCTTCAAGAGGCTTTTTACTGACAACTGAGCTTTTCTGGTGTGTGGGTTTAAACCTCTGTTTGAGGACATATTCTCTCAAAGTTTGGGTGCCTGTGAGAGAGAGGGACAGAGAAAAAACCAAACATAAAAAAACCCCATACTGTTAAGAGTTGTTTGCTGGGTGCCTTAAATTCAAGCGTGGTGCATACCAGGATGCGTTCCTCATTTCAGAAAACCTGCTGATACAGTTAAAATAACGTTACAGCACTTTTTTTGTGGAGAATATGCGACATAGTACTGACATAGATGAAAAATCATATGTATTACCGCTAATCTAAGCCTCTAGTCTCAGAAAGCATCCTGTTAGGCTGTTTCTTTTTATAAACATTCTTCTCCTCTTAGTTCACCATTTTAATTTTTCACCTATTGTTTTATCCTAGTTACATATGTAGTATAGCATCCTTCTTTCCAAAAGAGAAAAGCCTTCATGTAAGAAAATACTTAATTGTTAAAGATTATTCTTCAAACGTTATCCCCAAGATACAGAATAGTTTGAGAACTCAAAGTTAATATTAATATTGTCAGAAGCGTTTCTAGTTACACACAATAAAGCCTTATGAAAAATCCTGATGTCAGCATTTTGGCTCAAAATATCCTTGAAGAAATAACTTAAAAGAAGAATTTTGCTTTCAGCTGAACAGCAAGGTAAAGACTCATCAGTTCAGCAAACAACCAGAGAATTTTGTCCAAGAAATTAATTTTTGTTGACTCTTCTAAGAACAAGAACCAGCATACTTCACTGAAGGCCGCAGATACACACACAATCAAATTTAAATTAGAAACCATGTGAAGCCTAGGTGTCAGAGTGTAGTAAGGACCTAAAAGACCTTAAGCATATCACAGACAGATTCTGCACCACTCATGAAAATAACCACTCTCTGCCCTGAAGTGTTTGCAAGAGCAAGACCTGCATGTGTAATACTGGAGGCAGCTTCAGGAATAAGATAAAAAGAAACTGAAGTATTCCCCTCAGAGCGATCTAATCTTTTTCTGCCCTGAGACTGCAAAGGATCACTTCTGCAAGGAACTGTGCGCTCCAAGCCATGTGATCTTTCTACATATTTACACTATGAACACTATTAAAACTCTCCTCTGAAGCCATTAAACATAGTATTTTCAGCAAGTGAAACAAAACCGTTACTGTTTGGGTTATCATTTAGTTCTAACTGTTCTTATCAGGTAGAAGCTGCTCTGACTGCTCTCAACTGTCCTTCGTAACTCATGAGAGCCACACAGCTGTTGTTTTGGCTGAATATATTGAAAAATGTCAAGTACCTACTTCCTTTCTGTTTTCTAAAAGAAAAAAGGGAGGGAGAAGGGCAGAGAGAAAGAAGAGGGAACCTACTTGGGACTTTCTTCTTTTTTCGTTACTGTTTGTAACATTAGCACACAAATTAGCAGCCATGCACCGAAAAGGGTTTTTGTTCATCTCTCTGGCCTCTGTAGCAATCTTTTTTTCACAACCCCCCCAAGTACCACCAATGCTCAGAACGCTTTCTCCTCTTTCATTCAGACTTCTCCTTGCTTCCATGGCTTTCTCTGTACTCTCCTGTAAACTCTATGCTGATGAAGATGCAACCACAACAGTCTTTTAATCAATGTACCTGACACTTTCTCCCACGTTAGAAAAGATTGCTCCCAGTAATCAACTGGGAAGCACACTTCGAGCCTACTTTTGCTCCAACTTTGAAATAAATCTATGAACTATATCTAAACTTTGGGAGAAAAAGAGAACACATTATGTAAAAAAATACTCTGGGTAGAAAAGAAACCATCGAAGCACACACCTCATATTCTGTATATCATTTCAGATTTGTATGTTCTACAGTACCTGTCAAAGAGAGCCCAGTAACTACTTAGCAATGCAAGGAACTGTCAAGGAAGAAAATTACAGCAAAAATTAATACTTACAGCCATAATCAACTCAAAAGGGTGTTTATACACCCGTACGGGGGATTGATACTTCTGCACCATAGCTGCAGTTAGTAAGATCAACTCAAACCTGAAAAAGAAATTTTTAAAACCATCTGTCAAATGTAGGAAGCCATTTCCAATCTTCTCTTACAATAATTCTGTGCATTATACATCGCTAGCAATTCTGCAGGAAATCCTCCACGATTCCTTGGTGACTTTTTTTTTTTGAAGACAAGACGGGACCCCGAAAAGCTACGTATATTTTTGTCAGAAATGACTTGTCATTTCTTCCAAAGGCCCACAAAATTAGCACATTTTCGGTCCGGTTTAGTAACAAGTCTCCAACACGCGTTATGACTTCACCAGGATGGTGAGACTTCCTGTGCCGCTGCCGAGAAGCAAACAGTGCCACATGCAGCGAAAGGCAGAAAAGCACTGCCCGGTCCCCGGCATGGGGCTGCCCTGCTTAGGGCCATTCTGAATGGGGACTGGTTTAAAAAAAAAAAGAAAGAAAGAAAACAAAACAGGAGGTTAAAGCAATCTGCCAAGTGTTAAACCGCCTTGTTTTCAGAAAGAAAGAAAAATGTGGATCACTACAGCACGCTGATGTAAGGCGTTCCTTCATCATTTCCAAATCAAATTAAGACTCTTGAGAGAAGAGACTTAAGAGGTGGCTGGGGAGAAAAGCTCAGAGGAGCTACCGGCGTTCCGGTACGCGCCCGACCCGAGCCCTCCTGAAGGCAACGGCACGTACTGAGAGAGCAGGCGGGGCCGCGGGCCAGGCTCGTTTGGGCAAGGAGTGCCTTTATGGCGATAAAGCCGGTATCGTTCCTGTGCCCGAGGCGCCCTCCCGTCACCCGCGGCCCCC
>WEKW01016893.1:518566-538740 GCA_013389905.1 Sula dactylatra | reverse complement strand
GGGCGGGCAGGCGGGCAGGCGGGCGGGCGGACGGACGGACGGCCCTCTCCCTCAGCCGCCCCGAGCACCACCTTGGTCCCAAACCCGAGCTCTGCGCTCTGGGGTGTCCGGAAGGAGCTCCGTCTCAGGCCACGTCTGCCGTGGTGTAACTATGTTCTTCTAAAACCCAGAAATGCAATTACGTTTCGTACAGTACCGGTGTGTCACAGCCGGTGTTAAAATAAGGACTTGTAAATTCGGGGCCAATGCCTCTGTTTCCTTCAGTGACCCTATTAAGACAATTCTCACTCCCAGAGCGTGTTTCATTACTGGCTTGCTCCCTCAGAAAATAACTCTTTCTACCAAAATTCAGGGCCGCTGCCCTGTCCTTCAGGAGTAATTCTTCCTCTAAAGAAGCTGGATTTGTGGTTGCTGTTAATGAGCGATTCAGCTACAGTTCTTTCCTACACAAACCTTGCATCTTTTAAAGTTAGTCAACAATAGCCTGTCGTCTAATCTGAAACGACTCGTTACAAGAAGTCTTTTAATGTGTTGAGAAATTGTTTCTCTAAATCTGGTTTCTGTTGTGGCACTTGGGCAGTTGCCTTCACAAAGCTGAAGTTAACCGGTTAACCTATTAACTCGGTAATTAGGTTGTTATCTGAATTTATATTCCCTGCCATTATGCCTGTAACGTCCTTTTCCTGCTCCGAAAGCCTGCGATATAATCCTACCCGCAGCAGGGCAAGGAACGCACGCCCACTCGGCTTCCTCTTTGTTCGTAACATTCCTCTCCTCAGATTCTGGGAAAGGTTTTAATTCTTACTGACTGCCACTGTTCTACTTAACCAAATGGCCCTATAACCAGAAAAGCTTTATTTGGACTTTTAAAGGTATTTGCAGTTTACTGATAAAGTGAAAGCATTAAAGTGAAAGTCCAGAATTTAATGTAATTTAATGTCTAAATCAGTCGTGGTAGGTGTCTCGCCTGTCTTCTGCAGAAACAATAATCTTAACAAGATGGACACGGAAGAGGAAAGTAGTATGTTTTCAGATTTTTTTTTTCTATTATTGTTTATATTCCTGTTACAGCTTCTCCTGTGGAAGCTCCAGCAGTGCGTCATTAGAAGGAACACAGATGAATAAACGGGTGGGTGAAATGTTTAAGGAATGCTGTGAGGCACAGTGAAGCCTGGAGCCCAGAGGACAGAGGCTGAAAGTCCGAACCGTCCAGTATTTTCAGAAAATTCGGAATGCAGCCTGCTAGCTATGAAGGGAAGTTGGGCCTTCGGGAGGTGGTGCAAGGTCAGGCGCTCCCCACCATCCGAACGCTTTTCCTGGGTTGCATTCCTTCACATGGTGAACTTTGGTTACATAACTCCAAGCCCAGTCATCTGTCTTGTTTCAGGCAATAGTGCCATGGAAATTAATGAGAACTATTGGTACTCAATCCTTTATTACTAATAATAACTAACTTAAAGCACAGTTGCCCAGGAGCAGTGCAGGGCTAATGTATACAAGAAAAGATTCGAGACGCCTCCGGGCCTTGCTGTAATTCAGCGCAAGCCCCTGGAATTTCAGCAGGCAGGGACTTGCTCTGGTTTCTTTTGTTTGCATCCCAGGCAGTGAATAAAAGTGAAGTGGTCCTGGCTTCTTACTGTCCAGCAGGTCTCATCTTCGTGGCTTTTGTACTAAAGAGAGGAGATTGTTAGGAGTTCTCAACAAGAGAGAACATGCGTTCGTTCAAGGTCTTGCTGCTAAGCTGTAGGTTTATTAAAAGTATGGGAAAGAGGGATGAGCTTTTGAGGTTCTCAGATATACTGAGGTTCTTCAAGAGCTGTTCCCTAATAAATCAGTCCCATCTAAGTCGGTGCAATTTTTTATGTACCACTGTACTAAAATAAACGCCTGCTTCCCAAACCTTTACAACCATGAAAAGGTCCCAAATGATAGCATTTCCAGCTAAAATAAGCATGATGGCTGACAAACGGCTAATGGGGCAGGGTTGTGCCCTGGAGACATGCAATTCTGGTTTACACAGAGTTCTTATTAAATGCATTATAGGTACTTAACTAGGTGTCACAATTTTTCCTCTCCCTTATCAGTCTAGGGAGCCAGTATCAGGTGGTGCTGGGTATGAGGTGGTCTGAATTCCTTCGCTCCTTTACTCCTAAAACTGAAGTAGCTGTGACACCCAAGTTCAGTCCTCCAGACACGTACCTGAATGTGCTCATCTGTCACAGCTGTACGTATTTTTGTAAGCTCCCTGTATAGCCCGTACTGGGGAAATGGTACATGGGAGGAGAAATTTCCCCACGTATGCCTGGAGATCTTAAAGCCCTTTGTAACGGCAGGGAAGGCACTAATAATCCCGACATGCAGATATAAATATTGAGGCTCACAAAATGCTATAGGAAAAGTCATGCATTAGGTCAGTATGAGAAGGCAGACCAGAGCTCTTCGCACCCGGGGTGATCCCTTATTCCCAAACACTGCCGCCTTTTAGCTCTGTGGTAGTTTTCCACCATTGGCAAAGTGGGAACACGGCAAAACATCTCCAGACCGGCCACCTTCAGAGACGTGATGTTACTGTGCAAAACCTAGAAACCATTAAACTCTGTGCTGAGGCTTTTACTGAGGATTAAACTGGCCGTAGTTTACTGTAGTTTAGTGCAGTATAAGTGAAGATGTATTAGCTTTACACCATTATTTGATTTATCTGAACTGTCCCATGTGTCACAGCGTAGAAGAGCCTTAAGTGACCTTGTAGACTGGCGCCCTTTATGTTTTGATGCCACAATCAGTCAGAAAGATGTTTTTTCCTTTCTTCTCAAGTGACTGAGAGGAAAATCGAGTTGTAGGCTGGGAGCTGGCCAGGGACACCAGCTGGCAGCGCTTGGAGCCCAGCAGCTGACATCAGAGCACAGGCACCATTGGCATAGCGAAGGTTACGTAGGCGAACATTAGCAAATAGGACTAAGTCCTGATTCATAAAATACATGAATTGGGATGAGCGTGTGGAAAGCATCCCAACCCTTACTAACATCCTCTCATTGCAAAGCCCGTAACCACGCGAGGCTTCCTGCATCGAACTCGGTGTCACCGCTCATAAGCAGTGCAGTGCTAAACCGAAAGTGAGCAGGTGGTGCAGGGGGGCTGCCGGTACAGGAATACTGAAAGCGTGGGGAGCTAGCGGAGTGTATACCCTGGATGAAGCAGCAAATCCAACCCTCATTCCAATACCCGCGTTGGGTATTTGTAACACCCAAAAGGTTGATAGCAGAGTCTTCTTGGGGGAGTGTGAGGAGGGGGAGACACCCTTTGGGGATCCCACAGGATTATTTTATCCCTCAGGCATCAGGAGGTGGCACAGGAGGGCCAAAATATCAACGTGAGCTCACCCCCACGACCTTTCTTCCAGTATAAAGGGAAAAACACTTGGATGATAACGTCATTGCTGAGGTATTTTACTGTTGCTGAAGATGTCATGCTGATAATACAGGGAGCTGGAGCTGGAGGCAGGGAAGGGTTTACTGGGCTGGTGGGGATGCCCAGCTTTTCTAACTGCCCTTGGAAACACGCCTTGTGCCCGTGTGCCGCTGCCTGGGAGCTGCCTGGTGCCTGCCTCAGTGAACAGCCTGTTACCAGTCGTCTCTTTAAGTGGGTTAAAGGACTGCCTGGATCTGATCAGTTCATTAATAACACTTTTAAATCCTTAGAAGAATATCAGTCTCAGCCAAGAGGCATAGCAAACGCGAGGAGGAGTACATTTCCTATAAAAATAAAAACAAAGGCTGTTTACCCTCCCTCTTTTTAATGAGTCTGACAGTACAAATACTCTCACCGACTTCAACAAGCATTGAATCAAGCTGCTGGATCGCTCACCAGGTAGAGATTTTGACCCTTTTTGCCTGCAAAATGTTGATTTTTTTTTTTTTAGTACCAGAGGAGTAATAAGAAACAATTACTTATTATTAAAAGTATTCCACAAATCCAGCTCCTTTCAAAGTACGCACTGACTCCACCAGCACCGGGTCTGCAGCCTGTGGGCAAACACTGCACCCTTTCACTGCAGCTCCGCCAGGACAAGTCTGCTTTGTGGCCGCCGCTCTGCCAGCATAACAGAGCGGGTATCTGTAGAGCTTGTTCCCGTGCCCGAAGGAAAACGAGGCACATCATTATGAGGCACTTGCACACCAAAATAAGTACCAATATAGCTATTTCAGGGTTTATTTTTTAAATCACGCTGTCTGTGGATCAGGCCTGTGCTGGCAGCCTTCATCCAAGGATCTCTTAGAAAACACTTGAGAAACATAAGTCTCATGATGCTATTTGCAGGCCCTAGAAATGCTGCTTATCTTCTCTGATCAGCAGAATTCTTTGCATGAATTCCGGTCCCGTATCCAAGGCAATCTCATTATTTTCTGTACACGCTCGATCTGCTTGCTAATTTCTTTTTACTTGTCCTGGGGGAGGAACCTTCCTGTGCTCCACAGGCATGCCTGTGTTTGGGAGATTAAAGAAAGCAAGCAAGACGCATAAAAAATGTCACCCACTCGCGGCGGCAGCAGCCTGAATGGGGAGCGCAATTTAGAGACAGATGTTCCTTCCAATTGAATTGTCTGTGTCACTGATTCCAGTGAGTTCAATGCTCCTGAAAAACGTGAGACGGAGGGCATCGCTGAGCAGAAGGCTGGCTGCATCCAGGGAGCTGGCATGCTGCAAGCAGCAGCCTTGCTGATTTTGACATGGCTGCAGCATTAATCTGTCTCGGCCTCGAGCACCGCTGGCTGACTCTCTGTCCTGGAATTAATTCAGCTAAAGTACTGCACGATGGAAAGCCACGTTTGCAATCTCTTTGCTAGGCAAGACTGAACAAAGATTGATAGCATCCTCTGTCCCTGGATAAGTGAACTGGTAGCAGAGCTCCGCTGAAGGGCTGCCCACTGAGAGTTTGGCTCCATCTCTCTAGGGATGAGAGATGATATATTTAATACCTCCTGGCTCTTGTAGCTGTCAGCATGGGGCAGGGAGAGCCTGAGCAGGGAAGGAGGAGGTGGAGTTGCCTTTTGAGTCAAGCACTGGCTCTGCAACCCCTGGGCAAGAGGGATGTGTAGGAGTTTTTTCTGAGGGCAGCTTCCAAATAGCAGTCTCAAAATAACTTGGTTTAATGAAGGGGACGATCTCCAGCACAGGAAGCCTGTTTGCAGTCGTGGTTCAAGCTGGCAGCTACAGACTAATGTGTGACCACTAAGTATTTCAAATTAGCTAATGAAGAGCTGATCTGTTTGATTTGCTTTTGGTCACAACCAGCGCGAGTCTGAATTAAACAAGAGCCCAATGATGAAAAGAATATGCCCCAGTACAATTCCCTGGACAGGGACTGGAAACAAGCCCAATGGTTCCTTAGTGCCCCATCCCCAAGACCCTGTGTGCACCTGGGCCTTTGCTGCACCGCTTTTGTGGGGGGCAAGAACGGAGAGGGGTCTTGAGCAGCCAGGAGGTAGCAAGAGGTGAGATGAACATGGCAGTGGTGGGAGTCGAGGCAGCACCAGCCGAGCAGAGGCAAGACCCCCAGGCTCCAGAGAAGCAGAGGACAGATCTGCCCAGCAGGATCACCCAAGGATGACATCCAGCTCAGGAAGCAGAAGAGGATGCAAGATAGCCAGGATGACACGAGGGAGAGCAGTGGAAGGGCCATTGCATATCCACCGGAGCTCCAGCTAAATTAATTTTGTATCGGTAGGAAAGGACTTTTTGAGGGGACTTGGGCACCCCTTTACCACCACTCTGTGAGATGTGAGCTCTGCATTGGGTGAGTGACTGTGTGCCTTCCCCCCCATCACTGCCACGGCCACATCCAGCACTGGCACATTCAGCAACACACAGAGAACTACAGGTGATTGCAAAAAACACATTAGTACATGGACGTAAGCCCCATCAACATGACATTGCTCAATCTAACCCAGGAGGAGGAGGTTTTAAATGTAGGCAAGCTCACTGCCAAAAATAAACCCCAGGGCACTCTGGCTGCTGCGCTGTGCCATGGGAACAATATTGTGCATATGATCAGATTCAGCAGGACACAAGCAGCCCAAGGGTCTTTTTACATTTGGCTTGAAAAGGCTAAAAATAGCACCCCAAACCAAATTCCTTTTTTACATTGCCATCTCCTCTGCCTGTTCCTGTTCACTGGCACTTTTACATGCAAAGCAGGATTTGGGAGCCCAGGCCTGGTAATTAGACCCCAGCCCAGCAGCTGCAAGTGGAACAGCTGGAGGTGTTATTTTTACGGGTTATTAATTGACTCTATGAAAAAAACTGAGCCCAGCAAACAGAGAGAGCCAGTGAGCCGCAGAGCACAGCCACATGACAAGGTCTTAGTGACAGAAAAAGATAAAATAGAAGAGAGAGGCCAGTATCCTAAAGCCGATTAGTTACAACAATTTCTCCAAAGCTAAATATAGAAAAAAAATCCTCCCCCATCTTCAGCTCTGTTGGCAGAGATGAGAAAGCACAAGGAAGGAGATAGAGAGAAATTTAATTTTTGACTTAACCCCCTCATGGGTTGCAGAGAGAAACCGCTGCTTTGGTGACACTCCCGACACTTAAAACCAGATTTCCCTGGCAGCTACACCCTGACCCCCCCTTTCCTCGGCACTAACAAGTGCAGCTGCATTCGCTCCAGCCACGAAGCCCAGACTCTGGGCTGCTGAGCGGCATCACCGTGCTGGGCAGGGGAGCAAGCGGGGCAGCTCCTGGTGCCAGCCCAGCGCCCGATCACAGCCGGGCCAGCGAGGTCCCCGGCGCCTCTCTGCCGGGTGCAGGCAGGTAAGCTTGCAGAGCCTCTGCTTCCCGGGCACTGCTTGCCTCCCTTCAAAGGGGCTGAACCACCCCGCTGCCTAAAACCAAGGCAGGAGAGCACCAGGAGACCTCCTGCCTCCAATCCTCCTTCCTCCCCACCTTTCCTGCAGCTGGGTACAGATGAGGCTTGGGGACAGATGTAGCCTCCTGGGGCCAGGAGAGAAACCCTGCATCAGTGGCCAGAGCAGGGAAAAGCTCAGGGTGCTGGCGGTAGAAGGGAACAGGAGGAGGGCCATCGCCTTGGTAAAACCTACTGCATATCTCCTTCAACCTCAGGCAAATAAATAACAGGCAACTCAGCAGAGGTGCTGAGAAGCCGGGAAACTGGCAGAGCATTTCAGATTTATGGGAAATGAATTTAGCCCTTGTCTGGAAGCTGACAGCCAGCAAGGCCCTGTCCCTAAGATAGCCTGTGCTGCTGGCCCAGGCTGTGGCCTCTTTGTTCAGACCCTAGGTTTAACTTCCAAAAATAAACCACCATCGTAGAGCGGAGGTGAAGCAGCACCTCTCCCAGTGGAGAGGACAGCCAGGTTCACCGTGCCTGGGCATCGTCTGTGCTGGCAGCCAAAGGGGTGGGAGAGGCAGCGGAAAGGCTGCTGCTGCTTTGGACAGCCTTGCCAATATCTTGCCAAAACTCAGCCCAAAACAGCTCCCTCAGTAGCAGTCCTTGGCAGGATGCAGGACAGCTGTGTGTTCAACGGCTCTGGCACGGGGATTTCTTCCGACTTTCATCACCCATACAGCAAGAGGAGCATGGGAGGCCCCCTGAGACGTCTCTTCCCAATGTTCAGCCATAAGCAAGACACACCGACAACAGTTAGAAGAGGGGGATATTTCTCTCCAGTCTCCACCCTTGACACAGCCCCCCTCCTGTTGTGTTTGGGGTATTTTCAGTCCCTCCCATCATGGTTTAGCCCCAGCCAGCAACCAAGCCCCACAGAGCCGCTGGCTCGCTCCCCCACAGTGGGATGGGAGAGAGAATCAGAAGAGTAAAAGTGAGAAAACTCGTGGGTTGAGACAAAGACAGTTTAACAGGTAAAGCAAAAGCCGCGCACACAAGCAAAGCAAAGCAAAGCAAGGAATTCCTTCACTCCCTCCCACGGGCAGGTGCTCAGCCATCCCCAGGACAGCAGGGCTCCATCACGCCTAACGGTGACTTGGGAAGACAAACGCCATCGCTCCGAATGTCCCCCCCCTTCCTTCTTCTCCCCCAGCTCTATGTGCTGAGCATGACCTCGTATGATATGGAAAATCCCTTTGGCCAGTCTGGATCAGCCGTCCTGGCCGTGTCCCCTCCCTGCTCCTTGTGCCCCCGGCAGAGCATGGGGAGCTGAAAAAGTCCTTGACTAGTGTCAGCACTGCTCAGCAACAACTAAACCATCTCCACATTATCAACGCCGTTTTCAGCACAAATCCAAAACACAGCCCCATACCAGCTACTGTGAAGAAAGTTAACTCTATCCCAGCTGACACCAGGACACCTCCCACGCTCCCAGCTGCACAGGCTCCATCTCTGGAGGTGGCTGATGAAAACCCACATTTCTAATCTCACCCTTTGGAGGCCACTCCTCCGAGGTGCAACCAGTGCCCTTAGACATACCTTGAACGTGAGCAGGACTTGCAGGACTGTCCGCTTTCTGTGCCAGCCTGGCAGCACTGGGACCATCTTCACGCAGGAAACCTCCCCTTGGAAAGCCAGCTCTGTCATGAGCTGTGAACTGGGAAGAGCTCCCGTCCGACCTCCTGCTGGGTGCCAGCCCATCGTTCTGTCAGACAGGGTTGTCAGTTAGTCCCTGATTTTCTGCTGCTTCGCCTCAGCCGCAGTCTGTCAGCTCCGCATGCAGCACCCAGGGTGCACAACCCTCCCCGAGCCACGGCGAGGCCATGGGCCTTCCAAAACACGGCACGTTTTGTGCTGTTACGTGGCCTATCCCCAGCCTGGAGGTCCCCACGAGACCACCAGCTTTGTGCAGAGACAGAGTGGCAAGGGGACACGTTCACGTTCCTCCCCAGCCCCAGAACAGGGGTACCGTGGGGAAGGCAGGGCTGGGTACCCAACTTCAGGGCTACAGGGACACATCACCTTGCCCCTCACCCGTTAATTCGGCTCAACCAGGCAACTGCTCCATGTCTGACACCACGGGAGCAGCTGTAGTTTTGCACAGGCCCTGTGTCCCCGTGGTGGCTGCAAGGACCCCCCCTACACTACCTTTAACCTGGGCAGGCGGGCTGCAAACGTGCTGCCATGGGAAGGGAGTTCAGCATCAGCTGCGTGACCCTGCTCAGGCTTGGGGAGATGCATGTTGCTTGTGCATCCACAGGTCTGGCAGTACCACATCTTCCCAGGCTTCCTTCCCTAGTAAGGCTCAGTATATGCCATCTGTGCTACCATCACACCTCTCCACAAGATACAAAGTCGTGGTTGCACAGGGATAGACGGCATTTTGGGGACAGCAGAAGGGAAGGAAGCGTCTTCGAGGGGGTGTCAGAACCACAGGTGACCTCGCTGGAGAGCTGCAGGCAGCCCCTGGGGTTGCAAAAGTCTTCGGCCTCCACAGCGTGGGATGGGGATTTGAGAGCAAAACACATCAAGCAAGCTGGAGGAGAATGACATTTGCCTTCCCAGCTGCTATATCCTTGCCCACACAGCCGGTGGGATGACTCCGTGCAGCTAATGATGCGATGTGATTAGTAAACAAATGATGCATTTGTACCAGGAAGAAAAAAGAGAGAGGAAGGGAGGAGAAAAGCAAGGAAACAAGCCCCATTTTTGGATAGTAGCATGCAGCAGGGAGCTCTTTAAAAATCTGCTGAGGAAGGCACTTGCACAGCATACGGTTCGGGCAGATCAATGAAGCTGCAAAGTGGCCTGCTCCTGGCAGACACACAAATCCACTTTCTAATGAAATTTACAGCAAGTGGAATTTAGGTCACTACTCGGAAGCATTCAGTTTATTCCAGGCAGCTTTTTTAAATATTTAAGAAATAGCTGTCAAATTAAGCCTGCTCACCTCTGGCTGGAAGGTCCAACTTGGAGCCATGGCAAATTTCGTAGCTCCAGCTTAAAAAAAAAATAACATATATATATATTTTTTTTTAAGTTTTCTTTGGTTGCCTCCTCCCTTAGTCATCACAGCACAGTGATTGAAATCAGCTCCGGCCGTGCACAGGTGGGAACTTAGGGCCCAAGTGATGCTCAGGCTGTACCCAGCTCTGGTCTCCTGGACCTTCCTGCAACCTGTGCTCTCCCTCCAGCAGTAAACGCAGGACTTTATCTGCTGCTGAAGGAAGAGCAATGCTACAGCCAGACCTAAAACTGGCTCTCAAGGGAGCAGCTGAAAGCAGCCTCCTAGCAGAGGTGAGCCTTTGCTAAAGGCTGAGCGATGCCGAGTGGAGGGATCTGGCTTGAACTAGTCGCTAGTGCTATTCCCAGCTGTCACGCTTTAAGAGAGCTGCCAGAGCCTCCTCGATGGGTGGTGGAGGGGGAGGAAAGGTGGAAACCAGGCGCTTCTCCGGCTGTTTACCCAGCAGAAGCAGCCACAGCCCCAAATCGTCAGGCTTCCATTCCAGTACAAATCAGGGCGAAAGTACAGACATTTCCTCTTCCGACAATGCAAAGTTCAACTCTTTGCGTAACGCGCTGACAGCATTAACCGGTTCCTGTCCCAGCTCAAGGTCCAGCCTGCCAGGCACAGAGCTCAAAGCTTTTCCAGCCTAAGCACAAACCAGGAGCAGGGGAGGGGAGAGCAGAAGGCGGCCTCAGAGCATGGCCAGGCTCCTGGCATGTGGCCGCACGGTGCTGGCTCCTGGCCGGCTCTCGAGTACCGACCCGGCAGAGGAGCGAGGTGGCCTTGCAGCTACGGGGCTGATGGCTTTGTGCGAGCGGAGAAGCCACCTCCACAGCAAGGCACTTGCTGGGACGTGCTCTGGAGGTCAAAGCAGTTTTCCCCATCGCTCACCAACTTGCCCTCGGCAGCTGCCTGGCTGACCCCGGCTGCCGTTCACTGCAGCCAGGACATCTCCCCTGCCCACGCGGGTCCTGCCCCCCTTTCGTGGGGTTTGGCTTTCCTCCCAGCCCCAGCGCCCAGGATTTGGCCCGTCTGCAGCTGAGGTAAAACATGGGTGCATATGCAACCACCTCTGCCTCCTTCCTCGTAATTTTTGACTTGCACACATAAATATTCATTTCACGCTCAGCTGATGGAGGATTTGCTTGGCTGGGTTATGACCCTGGCTGCTGCTCTGCAGCTGGCTTTGTACCGGGATCTGGCACCGGAGGACACAGCCGGTCTCTGACCTACCTTCCGTCATCACTCCTGGGCTTGCAGGAGCACGCCGGGATGCAGCTGCTGGGCGCTGCTGCTGCACGCAGCGTGGCACTATCCACCGTGGCCTGGCAGTCCTTTCCCTCTGCACTGCCCTGCGAGACAGTATCGGGGCACGGCAAAGGCCGTGCTCAGAGAGGGACAGGGGGGGACCCTGCAGAGCTCCACGAGCCTTGCTTTCCTCTCTCCCTCTCCTGTCGGCGCTGCATTCCAGCCTCCTCCGGATGGCTCAGCTTCGACCCTGGCTCTGCGTGGCTCTCGGGCTGCGAGCGCGTGTGCGTTTGCCCTCGAGTTAATTCACACCAGTGCCCATTCAGCTGGGTCGCAGTGTTGGCAACAACGCCCTTGGATGGGGAATCTTGCAGGAGGGGTCAGGGCACCAGTGGTGCTGCTGGCCTCCCCGCGCCCGAGCTGGGACCCGTCTGTGCGTGCCCCTGCGGGGCTGCCTCCCCTCACCCTGCCTCGGGCCTCCTGCCCACAGCTCCAGGAGGAGGGAGCACCAGGAACGGCAGCTGGTTGCTCTCCGTCTGCACAAAAGGGACCCACCGGCTGGGCCACGCACACCTTGCTTTTCCCATCTGTAAAATGGGAGTAAGCCAGGCTCCCACAGCGGCCAAAGGCACTGGCTGCTCTTTTGCATTGCATCAAGGAGCAAAAATGCTGAGCATTAGATGTCTCATGAGAGAGATCGGACTTCATTCCATCCCGTGGCCAGGGGAAGGGCACTTTCATCCATTCCCTGCTCCCGGGTGCCCGCAGGGTTTCACACTCCACACCCGTCTCTGCTGCATCTGGCTGCAGGAAGCAGCAGGTCCTTTTTCCCCTCAGTCCCAAGGGGCTGCCTTCTTGCTCGGGAAACAGGGCACACATTTTAAATCCAGAACATCATGCACAGACCGGTTCAAAACAAACAACCCAGGTGAGAGCACAAAAGAGACTCCAGCAAAATCAAGGGAGCCCAGCAGAGCAGGATGCCTCGCTGTGGGTTTTACTTTCACTCATCTTTTATGACCTCTTGGCCAGTCCCAGGTTTTCTATTCCACAGGAAATTCCAACACCAAAAAACCCAAATCAGGCCAAATTCAGAGGATTTGGGTTTGGGGTTTTTTTTTTGTTTGGGTTTTTTTTTTTTTTTTTTTTCCAGAAACTTTAAAGAAAAAGGAAGAAGCTGTAATTCTAGAGCACTGGATTCAGGATCAAGGACTGTAAGAAGAAACACTCACAGCATCGTGACGTCCCAGCCTTCAGCCTGGGGATACACAGGAGATGGCCAGACCAGGGCTCTGTGACCAGGATTCATTATTTAGGAGGACAACCCTCATCCCATCAATAAAAACAACCCCCTGAAACCCAGCCTGGAAGAAAGAATAATTATTCAGCGTGGAGGACTAATTTGATGTGGAAAATCAGGGGAGGAGGCTGGCTCTGGCTTGTCCTCCATGCCTTGTGCTCGCCGGCAAGGAGAGAATGGTTTGCCCTCTGATTCAAGCTGGGCCTCTGGCGGTGGCATTTGCAAAGCACAGAGGACCTGCAGTGCCCGCTCCAGCCACACAAAAGCCATCGGCCTCATGCTCAGCTTTGCTGAGAGAAGCCTGACAGCCCACACCACTTTCTCCGAGACCGATTTTCCTCTTTTTCCATTTAGCAGATCCTGATTAGTCCGAAAAGAAGATGAATGTGGCTACTCTGGCCCAGCAGGTTATACGGACCTCCTTATCAGGCCACGTTGGAGCGTGGCAGAGCTGTGTGTGGCACTGTCCATTACCACCGGGGTCTGCAAGCCCAGCGGAGGGGGCACTGACTGCTTTTACTGCACCTGCAGCCAGAGCTCTCCAGTTGAGAGTGATTTTTTTTCCCTTTATTTCTGTTACGGAAGAAAAAAGTTATTGTAGAAAATTTGCATCCCAGTCCAAGAGTCCTGACCTGGAGTTATACTTCTCCCAAAAGAAGTCTGACATCCAAATGGGTTGAAAAGCCAAGAGATTCTCCGTGGATGCTACCGTGCCATGCCTGACCCTCACGTACAGCGATGGTATTGCAGCCCTGCGCGGGTACGGGCTGAGGCACTTTCTTGCCAGGGAAAAGGAATTGCATGTCAGGGCAATATTTCCCATAACCCAAGTGCCCTGACTCTACAATCCTGCATTTGGTGCACAGATACCCATTTTTGTGATGGAGACCTGGCTACTGTCACTGCGGAGCTGCCTGCGCTGCTGGGCAGCTTCAGCAGGGACCAGATGCTGCTGGCTGGCTGGCGGAGCTCGGGCTGACCTCACCTTCAGCAGGGAGATCTCCAGGGCCTCAAGTCCAGCAGGATTTTCCCCTGCAGTAAGAACAACTACTGAGAAGTCATTTAAAAAAATAGTTCTGTAGTTAGAAGCAGGAGAGAAGATTGTAAGCAGTGTCTGTGCTCAGTGCCCTGGGCTTGTATTGCAGGAGAGCTGAGGATGGATCCCAGTCTCCCCCACAAAAACACAACGGGCAGATTTTTTTCCAGAAAGCCACGGGATGTGCAGAGCATGACCTCACCAGTCAGAAATGGAGGAACTGAGAAAGCTGTACACGGGCAGCAGGCTAGGAAAAGCAGAGCCAGCAAGGCTGTAGCTCCCTGACCTGCAGAGCTGACGTTAAGGGCTTGATGCTACCTAAAGGCAGAGGTCCAGCTCACCCAGCGCCCACCGGAACCTTCTGTGGGCCAGACTAGGTCCTTAATCCAGCAACAATAAAATGCTTTTCTGCCAGGCGAGTGAGTTCTGTCAGTTCCCTGTGAGGAGTAAGAAGTGCCAGCCCAAGCTCAGCACAGCAAGCCCTGCAGCTCCCTTCCCGCAGTGCCGGGCTGCTGGAACAGCTCCCGTCCCCGTGTCCCCAGAGCAGCCAGAGGAACCGTGTTAGGGCACAGGGTGAAACCAGCAGAGAAATCCCATGTGCTGAGAAATGGGGACCCAAGAGCGTACGGGAAGAGCAGAGGGGAGTTGTGCTGCCTGGGGCTGGAAGAACAGGTTGGATGCTGTGGCCGGGCAGCCCACCCACCCGTACAAAGGATTAGAGCAGCTCCATCCATGGAGCTGTTTTCAAGGAGGCTGACAGAGCTGGAGCTGGATCAGAAGCTGCAGAGACCCAGGGGCCGTGTGGGGAAGGGAACGCACTGCACTGCCCCAGGGCAGGGTAAACCAGCACTTGGAGTGCCACCAGGACTGTGACCTGCCAAAGAGCAACGTTCCCTCCAGCAAGCAAAGACCTTGCTCCAACAAAGCATGCTTCCTCTCGGCTCACCGTCAGCACGGCGAGCGTGTCCAGGCAGATAACTCATTGCTCTGGAGACTCGTGTACTTGTGAGATGAGCTATTCTTACCGGGTCAGGAAGGAACGGCTTGCAAACGGCACAAACAAGTGCGTGGCTTGACCTTATCGCAGACTGCAGGGCGCAAACGGCGGACGAGGCTCCTCCAAATGATTATTCATGCTTCGATGGTGGGGTTGTGTTTGCAAAAACACGGGGCCACAGTGGCGGCCAAAGCACTTTGCACACAACCTCCTTCACAGCTGGGGAAGAAAAATAAATGCTGCATGCTTGGAGAGCCAGGGCAAAGCACTGCTTTGGGGGCCAGAGGGCGTTTGGGTGTAGCTCACACATGGACACCCGCCACCCAGCACCCCCAGCACCTCTCCTGGTTTCCTCTGCAACTCACGCAGGGCTTACAGCCACCCTCGCACTGCCCAGCACCCTGCCCAGCACCAACCTTCTGGGGACGTGTGAAATCCTCGGAAAAGACAAGCTGTTTGACATTGCCCACCTTCACACAGGCAAGAGGGAGCAGCGTGGGAGAGGGGGACAAGCCCCTTGTTGACCACAGGGTTAAACACAATTCCCCTTCTGGGAGAGCCTGGAGCTAACCAGCTAACCACGGTAGGGATTAATTTTGCCCAGGCTTCAAAACATGCAATACCAACACTGACTGGCTAGGGCGTTTGCCTACTTTCTTTGTCTTGGCAATATATTCTGAGTTGCTATTTAAGAGGCTCACAGCAGCTTCAAGTTGTAGGAAAACCCAGTGGGCAACTGATAAGCAGACCTGGGCACACCCATCTTCCCAGGGCTACGAGAGGCCCCGGAGCGGGCAAGCAGGGACAGGGGATGCTTCACCCCACTCCAGACAGGCACGAGCCACTTTTACAATGCAACTTGAGTCACTTCAGCTGATAAACAAATAGGATACTCAAGCAGGATTTGCAAGTTAGCCCCAAATATCCAGCTGACCCACTGCTCCCAGGTGGGTCGCGCTTTCCTCACATGAAGGCTGTTTACAATCTCTAATGCAATTTGTATGTTGGTTAAGCAGAGACCTCAGCACACTGAGCTGGCAGAGGCCAGAGCTGCCTGTACCTGTCAGCCCGAAGAGGCTCCGACTGTAACAGTGCTTCTGCCGCAACTAATGACTTCAGCCGCTGGACTGTTTTCACAGCAAGACCCCGGGAGAGGCACCAGGACAGGCTGGGACCACGCCTGGCAGTCATGTGCATGTGACTGTAGAGAGACACAGCATCCCCCAGGAGAAGCTGGGGAAAAGCACATATTTTTTAAAGGCAAAGGGCGACCAGCTCCTTGCTGACCCATTCTGAAATAAAACCTTCAAAGATAACATTGACATTATTTTTGCAGAAGCCACGAAGTCAAAAAAAAAGTAAAATTTCCCTGAAAACACAGCGATGGCAGAGAAGCCCTCGCGGGGCTGCCTCTCCTCCAGGCACTGCCCCACTGCAGCACTCCCGCTCCTCGCAGCCCCACAAGCACCACCCCATTTCAGCTGCCTCCCCATTGCTCTGCAGCCCCCTCCACCCTGACGCCCACCAGCTGCGGTAGGAGCAGAAAGCAGCAGACACCATCCTTCAGCCAAGAACTGCTGCCCTCTCGGATGCAAGGATGGAGCTCCAAACCATCCACACACCCCACCCAGCACCAGCAGCCGGAGAGCAGCGTACGCTCCTCCGTGCCTCAAGGCGCAGCACACGTGAAGATGCCCATCTCTCCTTTGGGTACTCCTCGAGCACTGCAAGTGCTGGAGCAAAGCCAGTGTTACTGGGTTTGGTTCGGCTCAGGAATTTATTAACGTGACACTTAGAAGCAAAACTTAGCGAGGAAGAAACCCTGTGCTTGGCCAAGGATCCAGCGTGGCCACCGTGAGCTGCGTGGCTTCTGCAGCACTTCTATGAGCAATAAGCACAGGGAACACACGCAACCCGGCAAGCGGCACGCGTTCACGGCGTTTCACACCACACGGGCCTGAGGCTTGGCTTGGGGGTGTTGCCGATCGACTGGAAATTCCCTCTACCTACGAAAGAAAATCTAGGAGCCAGGCTCTTTCAGTGCAAGTGAAAAGTTTCTACCTGCTGTTAGCAACGGTACATCTTACTGCCCAGGTGGAAGGGAATTTGGCACGTGCAAGTTAACCCCTCCGAGTGACCGCTTCCACGTACCAGCGCTGGAAGCGGGCACTAAGTGTGTCAGAACTACAGCGGGGCTGGGGCTGCCTCCCCGCAGGCTCATCGCTTACGAGTCGTTCCCAGCCGGGCACCGGGCAGGGCCGAGCACCAGCACATGGAGCGCACGGCGGGCCCAGCTGACGGTTGTGTAATGCACAGGCAACCCGGGCTGCTGCCAGCGCGGGGCTCTTCCCTGGGAAGGCAATCCCGCAGGGCCCTGCTGCCCGCGCATCCGATTAAAGGAAGTCTCCCAGTTTTCCAGTTTCAGTGAAATTCAACCATTCCGTGGAGCTTCACACCCTCTAGTGGAGATGGGAGCGTGGCACACTGAGGTGCTCTCAAATCCTTCAGCACCGCTGAATTCGATTGAATTACCCCTACGCATCCCCAAAGCACCACATCTGAAGAGCACCCACATCTCCAGCGTGACTGCCCCAGGCACAAGCCAGACGTGTCGGTGCAGAAGTGGTTTTGTTTGCCTACTTACCTGTATGCACGTGTGCAGCACGTTAAAAATGTCTCTACTTTGTTCACACACAACAGCAGCAAGTATTAAATATGAAGGAAGAAAATCAACTTTGAGAACTGGATTTTATTCATGTTTACCTTCTAGTTAGGCAAAACTACTTTCTATAGCCTAAGATGACCTCACAGGTATAGCCAGACTGCAAGGGCAGCACTCTCACCATCCTGCAGAACAATCTTCCAGTCCCGCCACCTGAAAAAAGAAACGACCAGGATGTTCAGCTGCAGGGAAAGCTGGGCACAGGCGTCAGAGCTGCTCTGCGTGCGCGCCAGGCAGTCAGGCCCCAGAAGGCTGTAATGAACAGCTCGTGATCCAGGGCCTTCCTGCAAATGGTTATGTTGCATATCAATTAAAATGAGAAAGTGCTTTATTGTTTAAAAGTTAGCGGGCTGGAAAATTCTTGGTCAGACAAGTAACTTTGTTTTTAAAATTAAGACTCTTCAAGCTTAGAAGATCCTTTTCTGGCTTACATCCAACTTTTCCCTCCTTTATTAGAAACCTGACAAGTTTTAAATATAGCAAACTTTTTAAGTTTTGAATTTAAATGATAAATACTGCTCATTCTCCAAGTGTAACTAAGATCAGGATAATTGCAATCACCCTACCTAGGCCTCTACATGCTTCATTCTGACAGCCCATGCGGCCCAAAATACTCATTTGTAACCCACGGAAGAGCAACATTAGTGAAAGGAAAGGGAAAAAACTGATCAAAGATGTCAGCCTGTAGCAGGACACAAGTGCGACAGCTACCGGCAGCCTGAGACTGTCAGACAGCTCTGCCCAGGTCAGCTCAAGGTTGCAAATTCAAAGCATGTGACTTTGCATCTGGTGGACAGAGAGCGCAGCTTCGCTCAGCGTAGGAGACATCACCCGCTCAGGGCGTGAGCCAGAAACCCAGCTAAAGCCAGAGACTGCTGCCCCACACAGACCCACCTCTCAATTAACAACACTGAAGCATCCAAGAGAAGCAGCCTTCCACCCCCAGCTCTCTTTAAGGTCCTTCCCAACAGCATTTTTACCATGAAAACTTTGAATCGCCTCCTTTGGCACCATCTCCTTTCCAGCTGGGAGGAAGCTACTCTCAAGCCCATGGTGTCATGGTAAAATAAGGCTGTCAGATCAAGCCAGGCAAACGCCTGATCATACCAGGCATGGGAACGTGACGGCATTTCTGCCGAAACGCCCGGAACACACAGCCCAGAGCTTATGTTGGTTGACTCTGACAGAAGGTCAGATGTGTGGCCAGCAGAAAGCCTGCCAGCACAGCGTTAACCTCCGAGACTGGTCAGAGCCAGCAAAGTGAGCATATACTGGATCAGAGTGCTGTATCACAGGGATGCAGCACCGGGGCCTGGCACCAGAAGGCTCCGAGCCAGAGACACTGCTTCATTTCTGCTGAGGACGCACGGCATGAATGGCGTTTCTTCAAAAATATCCTTCATACAGTTACCCTCGCAGAATCAGCTGGGTAAGAAATATGGTGGAAAAAAATTCACCACCTGAAGGACAAGCAGGTGCAACACAAAGAACTAACAGCGAGCTTGTTAAACCATCAGGCTCCCAAATTAACACCCCACTAAAATTATCAGGGACAGTTCACCTATCTGGCTAAACCAGCATGAACCCGGACAGAGCAGCAGCATATTAGAGCTCCTAAGACAGACACATCCATCACACCCATCTAGCTCAGGTGCTGCTGGTGTGCGGTGCCCGTTTGTAAGATCCAATTGGAAACACGGCATCTGGCAGCTTCTGCGCGGCCACTGTGCACGCTGCGGTCTCCACAGCGCAGCGGCGCTCTCCTGCACAACAAAGCCACTGCGGTGGGGAGGAGAGGGGGGCACAAAAGTTGTTTTTTCCCTTCCCCAAACTATGCAGCCCTTCCTCTCCCTCCCAACCTTTGACACTGTTAGCTTTCCCGTAACTTCATTAACATGCTAGAAAGTTGTTCTCCTCTCCTCAGCTTGTTTTTGCTGCTTTATTGGTTAAATCTGCTCACAGACAGGCCTGACAAATCCCAGTGCCAGGTCAAGGTGAGCAAAGGAAACATTTTGCTGGGACTGGGGACAGGGAGCGTCTCCCATTTTAGCAGCAATGAAATATTATTTCATTTTATCCCACACTGCACTGAGCTCACCAATCACCGGCAGATCAGCTGCAGCCAGTCTGATGGCAAAGCTGGCTTCAGGAGCACCTTCTTCCTCCCACTGTCTGACAGCTCCTCAGTCACACAGGCGCAACCACCTGGGGTGACCCCGCTGTGAGCCACATCACCCAACTGACACCAACAACAAACAGGAAAAGTGCCTTATTTTTGTTTGGGGTTTTTTTTGTTGTTTTTTTTTTTTTTTTTTGGGCAAAGAATTTTTGTCAGAAGGCAGGATCACTTTGGCGCCAGGCTCACAGCACAGGCCTCCCAGGCTTGCGAGAGCACATGCTCGCCTGAGCTGTGACCCCAGCTGAACTCCCCCACTGCAGGAGAAAAACCAAACAGTAAAGAAAATCACAGATGTAACAAGAGAGTAAGTACACAACTTCCAACAAAGCCTTACAATTTGCTGAAGTAAAGAAACCACCTTATCAGTATTCCCTACTACATGGGGAACAAAGTTTTGGAATTCAGACAGTACTGGTGATAAATCAAGTGGAAAAAATATATGAGCAACATATCTAAATTCTGCTTTCCATGTCTGTAAAACCAGCCTGCAAAGGAAGGGCAACATCAGTTTACTTTTGCTAGAATATTTGCAGAAGAAGATTCAGGATATGTTAAAGGAACTAACGTGAGGGCTGGTTTTCCGCGGCTCAGGTGGGAGCCTGTTGTGTGCAGTATCATACATGACCATCAAAACGCTGCATGAATGCTCACACCTGTTACTGCACGGGATGCAGCCCAGCGCGGGCGCGGAGCCCGCTGGGGGGTTGATCTCGGGCACGGGTGAGGCTGGCTGGTACGAGGCTGGGCCGCCGGCCCCGCCGCCCAGCAGCCCTTCCCCAGC
>WEKW01016893.1:389999-517260 GCA_013389905.1 Sula dactylatra | reverse complement strand
AAAAGCGCCGCAGCGCACGTGCGATAACTTTCTCCCCGACGGCTCGCTAGAAATGAATAAGCACTTGGTTTTATTCCTGCGATGACACGTTTTGGCAGGCCGTTTATAAAACGTACGTGCGGTCCCGCTCACCCGTGCAACACCCAGGCGGGAAGGGCAGCACGCTGAAGCCAGGGGCTGAGCGGCGCGGCGGCGGCTGGGCGTCCGCGCCGTGCTGGGCCGGTGATTCAGTGCTCCGGTTCCCCGTTAGTCGGGGCACAGCCCGTGCCGTCCTGCCCGCGCGCCGCTCGGAGCCTGCTCGGAATACTGACCTGCTCATTTTCTTGTGGGTTTTTCTTTCTTCTGGTGCTTGTAAATACACAGGCGGAGCGTTCTGCAAATGCCGAGGAGCGTCTTTCCAGCCGCTATGAAATCGGAGGTCGTGTTGCCCGTTTTGGACACAGAATTGTGATGCGAAGGGATGAACGACAACACAAAATACCCGCAGATGTGAGGAGCTCACTTCGCAAAACCCGCTTCTGCGCTTTCCAGGGGACAAAGCCCTTTCCTTCAGCCCCTCGACCAGTGGTCGTGAGCTGGGGGATATTCACCTCTCTCCCAACATAGCCCGGATTTTCACGTGTTCCTGGTTTAATGCTGGATGTGGTAATGCTCAGTAGGTGTTTTTTCTTATTATCAGAGTGAAATCCTTCAATGGTGCCAGAATGTGCCCAGAGCGTGGTGGAAGAGCCCTGCAGCCAGTCTGCCGAGGCTGGACGCTGGGACCTCGCATGCAGTGGCCACGCAAGGCTCCTCACAGGCCTGGACGAGCCAGCCAGGCTGCGGCAGGCACCCCGGCGCACCCCACGGAACAGATGGGCTTTTCCAACTGAGTTAGAGGGGCTCCGAGACCCTCACAGCCTTGCTTTGCGCAGCCTGGCAGGGAGGTGCAAGAAGCAACCAGACAGACACCCCCTTCCCTCCGGAGCAGCACGCCAGGGCAGCGCGGGGGCTTGCGTGTGCAGAGCCTGAAAGCAAAAGCATTTCACAACGGATGCGGCAAACGGTGCAGCCTGCTGCATGCCTTTACCGTGCCCCCCTCCCTCTTTTGTCTCTGCTGAAAGGAGCCACAGGACCAGGCAGCCACCCAGCGCCGACCCATCGGCTGCCACACACCCTCATGCTTTCGTTTTTCCTCGGTGTGATACTGCCAAGGCTGCAGCCAGCTCTAAATGTTATGTATCTCGTCTGTGCAGCTGAACCTGTGCCGTCTGGCTGATGGCAGGGACAGCTCTGAAAACAATTTTTATTTTCCTTCCTTTTTGATAAAAGAAAACATTACCTCTCTGAGATTTACACACTAGATCAAGCATAAACCTGAATTATCTCCCTCTTCTTTTTTTCCAGGAAGCAGATAATGGGTAGATCTATCCATCCGTCTGCTTTGTTACACGTTGCCCAGATTGGCAGCATTTCTGTTACTATTAAACCATGTTCATCCCCCTTGACATTTAAAGGGCCGTTATATGATCACTGTCACAGTCTCGTACGTGGATCCTTAAACCAATTCTCTCCTCCTCTTCCCTCTGATGATGGATTTGCTCATTTGTGCCGTAGTAATTTGTTTTTCTCGTGCTGCGCTCCAGCAAAATGCTTTCACTGTCAAATGTGGTTTTCTGTACAGCCCTTCCCCGCGGTGCCATGTTACAATCGAGCAGCTCAGGGCAAATTGGAGCTGCCCTGTCTTTCAGCACCGTTAGCAAAACAAAATAGCGTACGCCTTCGGGAGCCTGATTGCGCCAGGGTTGGGTTTCCTGCGTTCAGAGCCACTGCTGCAGCTGTGCGAAACGTGGCAGAGCGCAGTGCTGCGACTCCTGGTGATGGGGCCGTCGGCTACCACGGCCCCGTGCAGAATGTCCTGTGGGACGCGTGGACGTCGGCTCCGCGGCGAGGAGCACGCGGTGCCTGAGAGCAGGGAGTCGAGGCTTTCCGCCTCTTTGGGAGCAGAGGGTGGGAAACGCCATCAGCTCCAGGGTTTGCGGCTCATCCATCGGGTCAGCACACACACGGGGAGAACGCACAGGCTGGAGGGCGCGCTGCCGCCAGAGCTTTTCCAGATGATCTGCAAAGGGGAGAAACGTTTCAGTGCACCAAGTCCTGAGAGTATTTCCAAGTCCGTTTTGGTATCCCCCATGTTCTCCTGTTGGCAAGATCGGAAATGCTGGGGGGGTTACCCAGCTCCGCCAGGCTCTGGTGGGCAGTTTTGCCAGAAAGTTGGTCTCTTACACATCCAGGTATTGAGTTAAATGGGTAAAAGCGCCCACCAGAGTGTGAAACGTAAAGACGAGCCCTTGTCCCATGCGTCAGTTTGTACTTTGGGTACCTCTGATGTGAAAACTTGGTTCCGTGTGTGCCCCCAGCCTGCTCCCACCACACACCCGCCTCTCCTAGGGCTGCTCGTGCCGAGGGACTTTGCCTACCCTCGCGAGCAGGACCACCGGTGTGCTCCGGTTCCTGCCACCTCGGAAGTGGGCCGTGAGCAGGGCTGCCCTCGTCCACCTCGCGCTCGGAAAATGCGGCCAGCGGAGATCAAAATGCAAGCGTCCCGCTTGGTTGGAGAGCGTCACGGCTGGTCGTGAGGCAGGTCGTGTCACCCGGACGCCTGAGCCCAAGGCACTCGAAGCATGCATGTCCATCCGGGCACGGGGCCGCAGTGCTTCTGAGCTGAAAGCTCGGGCATCTCTGGCTTAACCTGAAAAACAAAGTGAAAATTTCCTACTTCACAGAGCTCAGTTGTTTCTAGAATTACTGCCATCAGCATCTCCGCTGTTCCCAATCCCCTGCCGCAGAGAAGGTTGCAGAGGTTCGTGTATCTAATGAATCGCTATTCAAACCCACTTGCTTGTAGAGAAACATCCTCGACCAAATCCAGCTGTGCTGGGAAAACACGGTTTCTCTCTCCGGCACTTGTCACTGTCCCCAGCTGGAGGTTTCTCTCCCACCAGCCTGCCAGCGAGGCAGTTTGTGCGCACACTTCACATGGAGCCAGCTGAGCTGGTGTCCGTCTACTCCCGAGACGATAAATCTGAGAGCAGGCGACCTGATGCGGAGCGCCGCGGTGGGCAGGCACGCTGCTGCTCACGGCACGTCCACGCTGCTGCCTCCCACCTACCAGGGGCTTTTTGGAAGAATAACTCATTGTGGCAAAATTTCTGCCAGATCCAGTATTATACAGCTGTGCTTCCCTCAAATTAGCTGTTCCAGGTATTATTTATCCTCCAGCAGACAGCATCGAGCCACCGAGCTGTATATCATGGAGCTTGGCTAACTTCTCAAACAGAGACTAATTGTGCCCAGCCCTGAGCTCCCCTCCGTTGCCTGGTGGCTCAGTGTTGCGTGGGTGAAGCGATGCCTGCAGAACAACCATCTCGGACCTCTTCACATTGCTGAAACAAACCCCAAAATGGGACAGCCAGTTCTCCCCAAACTGCCCGACCGGCAAATCTGCAAGAGTAGCAGCGTCCGGCCGCGATCACCTGTGGGATGCTGACTCCTGCCACCAGCACAGCTGGACCTCAGAGGTGATGTTTCTTGGCTGTATGAGTGCCTGCAGGACAGGACTCAACACCAGCAGTTATTCATTGGGCCCTCCCATGAAGACTGCGTGACAAGGACAGCTCTGCGGGCCGGCAGCGAGGCGTTTAGCACGCCTGCAAACACTGGGGGTAATAACCATCTTTAACCACATGGGACCCGTCTGAGCAGGGGGAAGGCTGAGCAGTGCAGAGACGGGTGGTAGCCGGGGCCAGCCCTGAAGGGACTGCAGAATTCCATTTTATTCTGTGCTCAGGTAGCCATGCTCTAAAATGCCTTTGAAATACTCCAGAGCACTTGGTCCTTTTCCACCTGGGAGCCTTCGAGAGAAAGGTCAAGTCACAGCAGCAAACAGGCAGCCAGAGGCACACCTGGAGCTCCGGTCACTGAGACTGTCCCAAGGAAATTCCTCCGTATTGCATTCTGGGGACCAGCGCTGAGACCCTCTTGCTCTGCAAAACCCACAGCGCTAAACGTCCCCCATCCCCAGGCAGGCACCGCCACCGCTCGCAGAGCCCCCGCGCCCCTGGCTGCCTCCCCACCGCCCCGACGAGCTGTTCTGCAGAGCTGCGGCCGCACGGGACACGCTTCCCATGCAGGCGCCTCACGTTGCCCTTTGCAATCTCATTCTGTTGCATTACTGTTAGGTTTGGCCAATTTGCATAATAAGCACGATACAAATGTCAAAATCGGCCACATCCGTACCTTATTTTCACTTCAGACTCTGATTGCATCATTTTAACTCTAACTTGCCTTTGCAAATAGCTGGAGCCTGGCACGCCGGGGACGTCGCCTGTCCGGATCCCTGGGGCCGTGCTCTGAAAGCCCAACATCCATCTTACTTACGGCTGCCCGAGAGCTCCTGCCTTTCCTGCAGATGCAATTAGCAGCTCTGCTACTGCTGCCCGGCACAAATGGACCCAGGGAGGAGAGAAAAGCACATGTTGAGCCAGGATACAAACCTGCACAGCAGCCCGGGGAGGCAGATGGCCTCTTCTGCGTGCCAAGAGGGAAACCGAGGCAGAAACAGCCGGCGTCCGGCTCTTCGCTCCAGAGCCACACTGCGGATCTGGGTTCCCGGTGCCATCCCTGTTTCACTTTGGTTTGCACAATTTCTCGTGAAGCGCCGTGAGAACTGATGGGCTCAGGGTGTTTTTGCAGATGCAGGGCGAGGAGGCACAGTTCCAAACCCTGGCCTCCTCCAGACTTACCCGTGCACTCCATCCTCCTCCTGCCCGGCTGTGGATAAACCCTATATAAACCTTATACAAACCTACCTGCTGCTCTCCCTGATGGCCCTGCTGACTGCATCCATTGCCTCCTGTGGGGCACATTTTGGGCTTGTATCTAAAGGTTTCGGAATCCCTGAAGCACCACTTTTCATTTAATTCTGCAAATGCAAATGAGGCTTTGCAGGAAACCATTTGATTCACGGGTTCATCCTTTATTTTGGCAGATAGCATCAGTTAACGCCTGCTTATTTCTGCTTTGTGAGAACAATATACACCACTTAAGTACACATATAAGATAGACTGATCCATAAGTGCTTATGAGCTGTTTGATTTACTGCGGAGTCTTTATCTTTGCTGAGTATCTTACAAAGTCATTTATTATTTAGCAGTAAATTAAAGCAGAAGGTCTGTGATTTTCAACAACAGAAATTAATATCCCAGCACTCCATTGTACCATATATATCTATAATTTACAGCACTGAAATCGGCCGGATAGAGCTGCGAGACAATCCATTTCCCCTTCTCCCTTGTTACCTCCTGATTACGGCTGCACAGGGGGAAATAAAAAATGGACTCGCAGGAGAGACGCTCAAGTCAGTGAAGGATAGTTTTAAATTAAAAGTCCAGTTTTTGTGGCTCTCATGAGATCCCCTTTGCTTCCCATTCTGCCCTCCCGCGCACATCACTTACGGATGATATATTGAACACGCTGCAATCTTGCCTCGAGACTGCTAATTTTTAATCTCACTGGTTCTGTGATAATTGTTGTTATTATTCCGCCCGCAAGCCTCGCAAACACATGCTGCGGGGTGCTTTGTCCTCCGTTCACAGCGGAGGGGTGGCCACGGTGCCTGCGGAGCTGGAGCAAGCAGCGGCTATCGGAGAGACGAGTGACGGCGAGGACGGAGCTCTTCCCCCTGAGGCTCCATGGACCCTGAAGTCCCTGGGTGATATTAGGAACAAGGGTGGGGGTGTCGCGCTGGAGAAAAATACATCCTTTGAGCTGGCAAGCCCTTCCTTTGGGTCTGGGCCAGCTCGCCGCCAGCAGCCTGGTGCCACGTTCAAGCGCGATAGCATGGCCAGAAAGTTTTATGGGCTGTGTCAGGCTCTGGCTGACACAAAGAAGCTAATAATTCATAGCAATCTCGTGTACTACAAAGGCAAAACATGTCCCTCTCGGATGTAGCTCTGCGAGCTGCAGGGATAAATCAGCTCCAGCAGGGAGCAAGTATGAGAAAAGCAGAAGAATGACCCCAAACTTTCCCCTTGGCTTCTCTGGAAGGAGGAGAGCGCAGGGGCCCTGCAGTCGCCCTCCTGGTGTGGGTCGTGTCCCGTACGGGCACCCGGGCTGTGCTGGGGTTTCTGAGCGCTGCCCGCGGGCACCATGGCACGAGCTGCTGCTCAGCTGCGGCTGCCGGGACACCCGTCACGCTGCCCTCCAGCGTCTCCCTGCATCGCCTCCTGCTCACGCCCACGAGCCCCCCATCCTTCTGGAGCCCGCTGGGCTGCAGAGGCAGGAGGTTTGTGCCCCAGAGGTGTGGGGAGATGGGGGCTGCGCCCCGGGAGCCAGGCGGAGCCGTCTGGGTGGTGGCAGGGGTGCACCTACCAGCCACTCCTTACGCTCACCAGCAAAATGAGGTGTCTGTACAGCAAGGTCCTCATGGCTGGGGCCTCCACGGGGGCAGGATTTGTGCTTTTGGCTAACAAATCCAGCTTCTGGAATAATCCCAGGAAACTCAGCGCTACTCTCGATGCTGCCGGCTGGGAAGGGCACCGAGGGCGGTTACGGATGCTTTCCCCCTCTCTAACCACGACCTAAAGCCAGCACAGCCATCTCCATGCTGGAGCAGCACAAACCACCTCCCAGCGTCTGCCAGAGGTGTTTCTCCACACCAGCAACCAGGGTTTCACCACGCCAGGGCTGCTCTCGCCGTGGTGCTGAGCAGCTTTCTGCCACGAGAACAGAGCTCCCCAGCCCGGCGATCCTGCCGCGTCGGACGGGATGCAACACCCCATCGCCTTATTTTCACCATACTCGCTTGCTGCGGATCCCCAGGCAGCTGGCTGGCCGCTGCCAAACCGTATGGGCGCCCTTCAGCTTCTCAGCTAAGTTGAGAGAGTCATTTGTCTTGCAGCGAACCAGATAAAAAGGAGGAAAGACACCAAGAAATTCAGCCTTTAACAAGTCACGCTTTCCCCCTCTCTTCTTCTCAGTGTGGAGAAATTTCCAAGGAGAAACCGTTGCAGTGTTATTTGTCTTTGTTTTGGGGCATAAAAGCAAGCTGATTAAAAGCAAACATAAAGCAAGAGCTCTGGGGTCCCAGAGGCTCCCTTGCAGACTTCAAAGGAAAAAAGGAATAAAAATCTGGAAGCGTTAGATCAAGACATTTAAGCTTTGAAGATCATATCAGTTATGGATGAATTAAAACACACAATAATTAGCGCTGAATGCTACAATACCTGAAGAGATGGGGGAAACGGGTTTCTTCATGCTCATCAGGTCCTTCCAGGGATGCTCATACCAGGCTGGGTTTACGGTCCAGGCGCTCGCATCGTTGCCAGCAGCGTCTGCGCGTCGCATCTGAGCCGCACCGGCTGGGATAAGGGTTATCGTCGGGAAAAATGCTGCCATTTGCATTGCTTGGGACCAGAGCCCACCCGTGGAGCGGGGACGGGGAGAGCAGCGCTCGGCGCTCCCCCGGGGCCTGCACTAAGCCCCGAGATGATGTGACCTGGAGGCGGAGATAAGGTGGGAGAACAAAACCCCTCCATGAGCACTGGGAGGCCCCAAAGCTTATCTCCTCTGTGCCTGTCAGTTGAAGATTACAGGCTTTTATTTTCTTCTTCCCAGTGGCAAGGAAAAAAAAGAGAAATGGGAGAAAAAAATCCTGCATGCAAAACATGAGCCTCAAATAAATATCACGGCTATGTTATCCCATTAAAAAATCATTTAGCTTCAAGCTTTGAACACCTTGGGCCTTACAATGCTGGGCTCTGACTGCGGTGAGCGGTGGGAATATACGTCTGCCAGCTGCTCTTGGCTCCTACCTCCTTGGCAAACCATTTCCTCTTAGTGCAGAAATTTTTCCAGCAGAGCCACTTGGCTTCAGACCTGCCTGGGAGTTAATTTGCTTGAAAATCAGCAAGTTAGATTAGATACCCATGTAGATCAGGGGTCATGGGCATGGAGGAGGGTCCCAGCTCTTCGAGGGTTTTCCCTTCCCAGTTTGGAGTCTGGTCAGGCTCTCCTTGCTCCATCCCTCCTGCCGTGGGGTCTGGAATGGGGCTTTTGAGCTGCTGATTCCTATCCTAGTTCTGCAGAAAAGGGATGGCTGGACCATTGTGCTCTGATAGTCCTCCAAGGGCAGCGAATTGACCGAATCTCCAGCAGATGAACGGGAAGGAACCACTTTCCTGTGTGCACACACACAACCGTGGCAGCGATGAGGATGTTCAATGGGAAGAAAAAAAAAAAGGCAGGCAGATTCCTATCAAACAACATGTGCCCGTGTAAGCGATTCTCAGCAGCGTGGAGGCTGAGTTGGGCGCTGTGGTGCTTCGAGAGGGAAGTTCAGAACCATGGAGATTAAAAAAAGCTGTAAAACTGTATTTGCACTGCAATGAACTGAACCACATTTGGGTTTTTGGGTGGAGGAGTTAAAACTTGCCCAGGCACCAAGGGCCAGCTTCAGCCCCAAGAGCCACTCCACCCGTGGGTGGGTTGGGTTGCACTGAGCGGCTGCACCAGTTCAGGTTTTACAGACCGGGTTTGTGGGTGCAGATCAACATCATCTCGTCTCGTCCTCGGCGCGGGGACGAGACCAGACGGCATCTCAACCATCTCCATCAAGAGAAATCCATCTCCGTGGTGCTGGGCACATCCCAGCTCCTCCAGCCTCAACATCCTCCACTCTTCACAGCTGCCGCTCCTGCTTCTTTTGTCCCCACTGTTACAGCTTTTAGCTCAATTCGAGCAGGTCGAGGTTGACCCAGGCTAGCCACTCCTGCCAAAATTTTCATTCCTTCAGACGGGAAAGGTGTGAGAAACCCTTGTGGCTGATGCCGCCAGTAGCATGTTTCCAAACCCTTCCTTGCCCCGGAGGGCAGCCGTGCTCCTCGCTGCTGGAGGAGCACGGAGAAGGGCAACAGAGTGGCTAACCGGCAGCCAGCAAAGGTTTGCTGCTATATTTAAAAAGCCCTGGAGCAAGCCTTTTCACCCTGGAACATATATTCAAAAAGCCTTTTCACTCTGGACCACTTAATGACTCCAGATGTCCCCATCTGAGGCCGAGCCAAGGCGTTGGCAAGGTCCCTCGCCTGGCGCGTGCAGCGAGGGGTGGCTTTCCCCAGGGCAGGGTGACATCCCACCAGGGATGGGGACCTGCAGGAAAGGTTGCACCCCACTTTTTGGCTCCTGAGCAGCCACCCCACTGCCAGCTCTAAGTGTCCCCATTGCCACTAGATGTCAGCGAAGACTGGAGCTGGGGCTTTGCTTGGGAAGGGCTGTTCCTGGCAGCAGTCCTTGGCTATGGGCATCCCACTGTACCCCTCGCTGTAAGGCCTGGGGACCCCTAGTGCGACCTGCCACCTCCAGGCATGGGTTTGGCCAGGCCCCTCGGGAGGTGCGGGGGGAACCTCCGAGCCTCGCCTTTAAGGGTATCAGGGGTCCAGAGTCCCGCTCCCCGCGCTAAGCAGACAGCACCCTTCAGCCGGGCAGGCAACTGCTCCTCGTTAGGTGATAAGCAGCATGTGAAAACAGCAAGGGAAAGAAATGAGGGAGTTTCTCTGAAGGATGCGCTACAAGCAGCTTGTCAGTGTGCAAGGAGCGGTGGGACGCGAGGTTTCCAAGGGAGCTGCATGGACCATCCCGCAGGCTGGGCTCTGCACCGTCCCCAGAGCCCTCTTACCAGCAATAACGCATCAGCTGTTTAACCTCTCCCTAAAAGCATCCACCCCTTCCCAAATCAGCTGTTTAACATCCCCCTAAAAGCATCCTCCATCCTCCCCTTCCCGAGCCTTGCCAGATCCTTGGCTTTCCTGTGGGCAGCAGGTTCCACCCTAAGCATGAAGGGCTAATTTGGCTTTCTCACTGGGGATGGGCCATGTCGCAGCCCCGAGCCAAGCCGCGATGCTCCTGGGACAAGCGGGGCAGAGGGCAGCCCCCGACCTGGCTCCACCGTCTGAGCTGAACCTGCAACCTCCATCTTCAGAGGTCCGGAGCGGGAGCTTTGCTGCTGCCCCGAGTCGCGATGTCCACATGGGAGTAGCTCCGCTCTCCAGCAAGCTGGGCTCACTTACAGCATCGAAACGTAACAAATAACAAATGTCGTATTTCCATGGAAGGTGAGGAATAGTGACGTTACCGAGCCAAGCAGAACAATTTGATTTTTCACTTATTGAATTATGACACACTGGCTTCAACTTTCCCAGTGAGAAGCGGTTTCCCACCACCAGTGGACAATTCATTTAGGCAGAGTTTGAAATAACTCCCCAGCTTCCCACACCAAAACCCATCAAGACCAACCCCTTCCCCTGCAAACATCCCCCGGAATTACCATTTTCTAGTGAAGCAAAAAAAAACAAACCTGCTTTACTCCAAAGTCTCCACTACCTCTAGTTGTGGGCTGGAGGTTCACAGACGCTAAACACTACAGGAGGGTAAAACCCCCATCCTCCTGCCAGCCTTCCTCACTGCGTGTCTGGGGGCTCCCTTTGTCCTCCTCGTTTCCAGTCCCGACATCCAGCCGCTACATGCCCCATCCCTCAAACACAAAAAGTCCAATTTCCAATCCCATTTCTATTCTTACAAATATCTTCCAAGATCCAGAGGGCTGCAGAGGAGCAGTCCCTGCTCCGCAGGGCCCACACCCAGAAACCCACCCCAAAGTCGACACTGATTAAAACATACTTGATTTTTCCTACAAAATAATATGGGGTTGGGTTATTAATTTTTTTTCTTTTGGTTTGGTTTGATTTTTTTTGGTTATTTTTAAATGGCCTCTTTGCTGAAGGCGTTCTTGTAGAAGGAGATGGCCTTGCACGCACCAGGCTTGGATGGAGGGTAGTTTGGTGGGCTGGAATCATCTGTGCCGCCCCGGGGCAGGGCGAGGTGGGATGCTCTGCCGCATTTCCCAGGATTTTAGCCAGCACGCGCAGGGATGTGAGGGTCTCGGTGCAGGGCTCAGCGGCTCCACAGTGCAGCCTGTCAGGGAAAAGCCAGCACCGAGCGGCTTTCCCACGTCCGCGGCAAGCCCAGACATGCCACAGAAGTGCTGTTATCACTACGTGGGATTTGGGGTGAATTAAACCTGAGACGCCTTTTGGAGCCACAGGGGCTGGGGGAGGCTCCGAAGAGCCGCGTTTGGTGAAGCCCCGGCTTCACGTTTGGTGAAGCAGCAGCCGGAGCCGCCTCGCCATCGCCGCGCGAGCAACGCGCCCACAAAGCAGCTCTGTCGGGCCCGCTCCTGGGCTCGAGTCGCGCCCGTTGTTGGGAAGGGGTAATAAAAACCCAGGCACCACCACCAAACCCTCGGAGCCCGGGGGGGCTGGGGGCTGCCTGCGAGTCAACTGCACGCAAGAACACGGCTATTAGGCTTTCTGAAGCCTTCTGAAGAGAATTAAAAGGGAATTAAGTTGCTCACTTCAGCTTAGTCAGTACAAATAAACCTTCAGCTGTTGGATTAGCAACGCTGAAGCAGGAGCAGTGGCTGCTGGAATTTATTCCTTTCCGGTTTGTTTTGTTGTTTGGTTGGATTTTTTTTTTTTTCCTATTCTTGTCATTGAGGGCAACATAATGTCAAACCAGCCTGGATACTCTCCAGGAAAGCCCTGCCTCTGCGGCCGTGCTGCTATTGCTTTCATTCCTCACGTTAATAAAGGAAGAAGCAAAACCACCCAAACCAAAACCCCAATCCCAATTCACACCGGTACCGTTTATTCCCACAGGACTCCAACGCAGATCTCATTTTCGATACGATATTGGACAACGCAGCATACCTGGCAAGTAAAGAGCTGCTCTCCCCCGTCTGCGTGCGGTTTGCTCTGCACAGTTGAACTCACGCTGCACCCAACAAGAGAGACGACCCCAAGCAGAGAATAAACTGCCAAACAACCGCCGCCGGCAAACGGACTCGGAAATAAAGACGAGATCGGCTTTAATGGCCAAATCCGCCGTCGATGGTACCCGAGCGTGGCCTGAGAGAGCAGCGACCCCCTGAGCACCATCGCACACCCGGTGCGGGTTTGTGACCTGAAAGCCTTTGCAAAGAGCCCAGCCTGATGGACGGGCGACGCGGACGAAGCAGGCAGGGCTGGCGCGGGGGCGGCCGGGGGGCGCCTTTTCACTGCGGTAATCGCATAAATGTGAAGCAGCTTCATTTCCTCACACACTGACTCCAGGTACAAGCCAGATACCCTGTTCCTTAGCTTCTCCACCTGCAAAACCATGCTTTTCTATAGAGCACGACTGGATATCAACTTGCAAATCTGCCTATTTTATACACACACACAAATATACTATTTATAGTGGAGGACAGGAATTTCTGGCTAAGACGCAGGACATCCCTCCCTCCCTCCAGACATGCTTAGAGGGGGTCGCGGCATTGCAGCCTACAGCTGCATTTGCTGAGTTAAACCCAAGGCAGAAGGCAGGACGAACAGCCAGAGAAGCGGCTGGGCTCGGGCAGAGCCTGGGTGCTGGATCCGAGCCGGGTCCAGCGAGTCCCGGGGGTTTCCATCAGCTGGGCTCGGCTGGAAGCAGATGTCTTGCAGCACATTGACAGATGCTGCATTTCTGCTCTGTTCATGTGCAGGCAGTAAAATGCCGGACGCCAGCCGGGGCTGCTTTAGCTGGGATTTTTAGGGTTTCACCGAGAGGAGTTTTGATAAAGTTAGAAGTGTTAAGCAGAGCCTTGAACCGCACCAGCGTCAGGAGAGCCGTGGTGCCGGGGGGGTCCCTGCAGGTCAGGTTTACCCATCTCCGGTTCCCCCCCAGCAGGATCCAGCGTCACCACGGAGCCAAACCCCACACCTGGAATGGGAACCGTCACTTCAGCCCTGCCGATAGTCAGCTCCTCGCTGCCGAATGAGGGTCTCGGGCCAAAACTAAGCGTGCGGGGAGGGGGGTGTGACGGGGTGGGTTGCAGCGGGATGGGGAGAACTGGGAAGCATCAACGTGCCCGAGCATCCCGGCTGAGCGGTGCCTTGTCGCCCCGTCCCCTGCAAGACAGGTCTTCCCAAGGGAGGACAAGGAGCTCACGCACACCAGGGTGGGCTTTTGTACCATCGGGCATGAGGTCTGGGAGGTGGCCCCTTTTGGGGGCGTCTTGGGGGGACCCAGGCATCCTGAATTCCGTCCCCGCTGCCAGGCGCAGAGCAGGGGAACCTCGCCAGAGAGCGTCAGCCGCAGCGGGGTTTGCGCCGATGGAGCTGCGGGTTCCCACCCCGCGCGGGCGAGCAGCCTGCCCTGCAGCAGCGGCCGTTCGCCCGTGCACGCCGCAAACCCTCGCCGCCCGGGAACCAGGAGGGACTGAGAACGCAGGCGCAGCCGAGCAAATACGGTCACTCCGTGCGGTTATTAATTGGACAAATCTCGTATTTTGGTGCTTGTGGAGCTCTTTCAGGGAGGTTTCAGTGGCTGAGACTTTATTCCTCCTTGGGAGGAACTCCTCTGGGAGCACCCTGGCTTGCTTGGTGGTGTGGATTTAAATCATATCAGGACCTTGCTACACCCAGGCACTTGGGGAATAAAGTCCTGCTGTGCACATATGCATGAATATTTTGGGCTTGTGGCAGAAAGAGGGCATGGGGTGGCAGAGACGGGACTTGCCTGAGGGCACAGGATACCCACAACCCCTGCTCACTTTGGCTTCACAGCCCTGAACACAAAGGCTGCAGCCTGCTGTCCCCCGCAACATCCCAGTCCCTTTCCCAAAGGGCTGTTCCAGCCGCCTCCCGCGCTGCTCCCTAACATCCCTGTTTGCCAAAGGAGACGTTCAAAGACAGCCGGGGCAAACACATTTGAAAAAAGGCACAAGTAAATACCTGCAGCCTCGAGCATTCGCTCTGGATTAGGCAGCCGGCACGGGTGCTGACCGTGCTCCCGGGACCCTCCTGCTCTTCCCTCTGCCCTCCCACATCCCTCCTGCTGCCGAGAGCTCCTCGTGCCCTCAGAGGAGGGCAGCGGGCCGAGAGCTGGCTGCACCAGAGAAAAAACCCTGCTAATAGATGGTGCGGAGGTAAAACCCTTCGGCACGGTCTGGGCTGGATGCTGGCGGCGCCTGGATGCCCCACAGCATCTCGGGGGTCAGCAAAGGGAGCGCTGCTGGTTTTCCCGGCCACAAGGGAACATCGGACAGGGGAAGAGTCAAGAACAACACTCAAATGAAGCGGAAAAGGAGGGAGATGCCAAGCCTCCCTCGCCCGCACGCGCGGCATCTTTATGCACAGGTAATGACCTGCACGGGTCAGCACTCCCCACCCCGGACCCGTGCCCTGATGGCAAATAGAACCGCCTGTGCTGTTAGCACTGTGTTACTCAAGCCGGGGGCAAAGCGATCAACCAATTTTCCTTTTAGGGAGTCTGGAGACAAGGGGCGGGATGGGTAATTCCAAGCCCAGCACGCACAGGGACAAGGCTGGCAGGGGGCTGGGGTGGCAGAGCAAAGGGGCGAGGCACATCCCCCTCGGAGCATCTTTGCTGGCACCAAAAAATGCGGATTGCTGTGGCTAACACCTCGGGAAGGGGGCACAGGCAGCCCCAGGCTGGGATCACCCCAGGTCCAGGCCAGTGGCTGGCTGGCTGCAGCAGGAGCATCACCCCAGGGCTTTAACAGAGGGATTCCCACCGGGGAGGAGAGGGTTCACCCCGTGGCTGACCTCTTAGCAAGCCTTTCCACATTTCTTATTTTCCAAACAGCTGCTTTCTTGCATGCAAATAACTCTCGCCCCTCCACGGCCACCGCAGGGGGAGGACGTGTCACACGCCTGGGGACAAATCCCAGAGCTGCCACACTCTACAGCATGACGAGGACGCTGACCCAGCTGGGCTGCAGGGCTCGCTTCACCCCAGCACCTGGGATGAAACACACCTGCGGCGCCCCCAAATCAGTGGGAACTGCCCTGCCAAAATACGAGTTAAGACAGCAGCGACTGGAAGGGCTTTGCCGCTGCCGCCGAGGCGCCAAGCCCGGGTGCCTCTCCCGCTGATGCTCTTCAGCCTGACAACATCTTTGTGATTAAATTCCCCGGCTTTCAGGGTGCTGCGCTGCCTGGCACATAACACTTTGGCTGTTAACGGGACGTTTCATCTCCGCCTTCCCCTCCTCTGTGCGGCTCCCCTCTGGGCAATCTTGAGGACTACGGTGCTCCCGTCCCTGCTTGGATCCACGCAGGCAGTAGGTGTTTATCCTCTCCTTGGCTGCAGGACGGGGTAGCACGGTCCTCGAGGAGGCTCAGCAGTATCTCGGGTTTATTCGAGGGTGGCCATAGACCAAAATTGCTTTGGATAAGCTTCTGGGATGGACAGTACAGGGGGAAAAAAAAGGAAAAAGCAAGGCAGGTCCTGCCTCGTCCTGTGCGGTGTCCCAGTGGGTCCGGCCAGCCCCAGTGATACAGCCCTGCATGGGTTTTGTCTTTGCCTTGGCTTTGTGTGCCAAGAAAGCAAAGCACGAGCTCGCTTTACCTTCAACACGCATTTCCATCGCCGCTGGGGCTGTACAGAGCGTGCAAAGCCTGAGCGCCTTTGCATGTGCCTTGCCCCTGCAGAGCCCAGCAGCATCCCCCGAGGGATGGGCTGCATCCCCCCAGGCCGGAGGAATCCTGCTCAGTAACTGCTGTGACTGCTCCTGCAGGCTCTGCCTTGGGGGTTTATCTGGGCAAGACGTGCTTAAACACAAGCAGGACAGAAGGACAGCGGCAGATGGGACGGGCAGGCAGCGTGGGACCGGCTTGTTCCTCACCACCCTCCCGGCCACGGGGACAGGCAGACCTGGGCCAGGAGCATCCGCTCCGTCTTCCCCGGCAAACGCAGGAAGGCGGCTGCAGAGCTGCCCGACAAGGGAGGGACTTGGCCCTGGCCTAAAAACGTCGCTTGATGTTCTCCTTCCCCGTGACAAACGTGCGGGGGTTTGTTGCTAGTAAAACCGGGGGCAGGAACTCAACAAAAACTCCAAATACAGACACAGCAACTGAACTGTAAAAAAAAAAGTTTAACCCTTGATCATCCTCTGGTTTTACATATCATTTGTTTTTAACATAGAGAAAATAGAAATCCCTTAATTTTAAGCAGCTGCCACGTGGCCCAGGCCAGTGGCGAGGGCAGACGCCGTTCAGAAGCCCTGGGGAGGGGGGACAGGACCAGAGCGGCCGCTCCGCCGCAGCGAGCAGCATCCGACCCCGCCAGCAGTGCCAACCTGCTGCATCCAGCCTGGAGCCGGTGCATGGAGTCACAGCGATGAGCCTTGTCTGGCTAATAAAATAATTGAACATGATCGCCTGCCCTACTCGGATCATGGCCAATATCCATCACATAAACCTCATCTGCCAAGAGATTTATTTGTTAATTGAGGCGGGGGGAAGCCCGGGCAAGGCTCAGTCCTGCTCTGAGCGACCCACGGCTGCTGCTGCCAAACACAGCCCTGGAGCTCGTGTGGGTTTGTACCCAGTGAACTGGGATCAGAGGGCACCTGAGCCCATCCTAGGAAGGCTTGGGCTCCTGCTGAACTGGGGATGGTGGCTTGTTCTGGGAAGACAGAGCACTGAGGGTCTAAAAGAGGCCAGTTAGGCGACATCTCAGTGCCTGTCCTGCAGCTCTAATTAACAGGGTTCGCCCCCTGCCCCTTCCCTACCCGTCCGGCAGGGAACAGCCCGGCTGCTCCTGAGCAAACCAATGAGGAAGCAGAAAGATGCAAATGCCCGTCATATAACTCTGCTAATAAAAGGCATGACAAGGATCACAAATGCAACCTTTCCTCAGCTGCCCTTCCGGCTCCAGAAGCCATCCCTTAGTTCACCAGGTGAATTTTTTTCTCCATTGCAACACCGAGCAGGGTCGGCTGCCTGGCACCGCACTTCCCCCCCCAGCATCTGGGTCTGATCTCGGGGGCCAGACCCTCACAAAGGGTGGATATTCGTGGGCACACGGGGCAGACGGCTGCTGCTGCTCACTGGGCCATCAAGGCTAAAAAAGGAACTGCCCCAAGCACTGGTTTGGGGGGATTTAGAAGCGTTTGTGTGTTTTCAGGTGGTGTCCTTGGACTTGGCTCCAGATGCTTTAGGTTTTGATAATACGTATTAATTCTTCCTGGATGTTATCAAGGTAACCGCTGACCCAGAAGCACATTCCCACATCCCTCGGCTGCAATGAGGAGTAAAGGATTTCAACCCTGGGGGGAAAATCCCTGTGTTCAAACACAAACAATACGAAAACCAGAAGTTTTGTTTGCACACGAACAAAACCCCATGTTTCTGCCCCTCGGAGGTTGGGCAAAACCCGGGATTTATGGGAGGTGCGGGCCAGCATCCTGGGGACGTCGGCTCCCAGGGTTCCGGGGGAGCCACAGCCTGGGATGGGCCACGAAACCCCCCAGACCCACCACCCTTGGCCGAGTTCCCCATGCGCTAATCAAGTAATATCGGGTATTTGCATGGAAATCAATGAGTTCAAGAACAATTTGCAGATGGAGCAAGGGGCCAAACGCCCGCAATAACAGCAGCAAACTCCCATCACCGGCCCCGGTCTTTACACGGCCCCTTTTCCAGGAGCACCCTGGGCTTTCCCCCATGTCTGCATTGCACGGACACATCCCTCCTCTCACCCCAGCCTGGTTTAGGCCACAGCAAATGATACACTAAATAGATCTAAAAAAAAAAAAAAAAAAAAAAATCAATCCAGATCATCTTTTCCTTTCTCCGAGCGCAGGCAGCTCTGCAGGCAAACCCCGCTCGGCAGGAGGGCAGCCAGGCAAGCCCAGGCGGGTGCTGCAGCCCCGGGTCCCCAGCTCCTCTCATCCCCCAACCTCCACCTCACTGTTGAAGCCAAGACCAAAGGCAAACCTGCCTGAGACAATTTTTCTTTCTTATTTTCTATCTTTCACATTCTTTGCACAGCCCTCCTGTCTGGTGATATGCTAACACTGCCACCAAATTGGAGTTGGAAGATTAGAGCAATCAAATCCATTTCCACAGGATACATTTAACTGGACAGGTTTAGCTTTAAGCCTAAGCATCCGACTGGGGATTCATTACCAAAATCCATCCACTTGCCATTTGTTTCTAATGGGAGGGAAGATGAGGTCTGAATGATTGACAGCCAGCTCCTCTCTGCCTGCCTGCCGCTGGACAGAGCGAAAGTTGTGCCGCTGCTCTGCCCGCTCGCCTCTGCTCCAGGGTCTGAGCCCAGCACTAGGTAGTAACCCTACAAAACCCAACCTATTTATAGACTCGCAGGATGGTTGGGGTGGAGGGGACCTCTAAAGGCAACCCAGCCCAACCCCCTGCCACGAGCAGGGACATCCCCAACCAGAGCCGGTCGCTCCGAGCCCCGTCCAACCTGGCCTTGGATGTTGCCAGGGATGGGGCATCGACCACCTCTCGGGGCAACCTGGGCCAGGGCTTCACCACCCTCCTCATAACAAATTTCTTCCTTATATCCAGTCTGAATCCCCCCTCTTTTAGTATAAAGCCATCACCCCTTGTCCTACCGCAAGGGGCCCCACTAAAGCGTCTGTCCCCAGCAGCGTAACCCTCCAAAAACCCGCCTGGCTCCCGCCTGCAGGACACGCGCAGGATCCTGGCTGGGAGCCGAGCTCCCAGCTCGGGCACTGGGCGCCGCAACGCGCGGGCGGCCGGTCACACCAGGCACCACGCGAAACCCGCGCTTCAAAAGCCTCGCCCTGAAGGAGGAGCGGGGGAACAGCCACTGACGCTCTCCAGCTTAAAGCTCTTCCAAGTTCTCGTGTGCGGTTGCATCAACTCAGAAGGGCTGGGCCCGGGCACGGCAGATGGCAGTCGCCTCCCCTTGGAAGGGCAGCGGAGGAAAGTGATGACAAATTCCTCCAGTTAATTAAAAAGCCCCACTTCGACAATGTAGCGGAGCCTTTGAAGTAATTTATGACCATTTATTCATTTTGTCCCAGCACAGTCTCTGTGGAAATGTAAAATTCAGCTACTGTATGATTTTCTCTTTACATTGACTGGAAGGAGAAAGAACGAACAGATTCTGTTAAATTAATTATCAGCATTGATTTCTTGTCTTTTTTATATTTTTATCCCGAGACAGAGCCCTCGGTAACTTTGAAGAATCTCTAGCACTCAGGCTTGGAAAATTGATCTAGCAGTTTCTGTGAAGCAGCATTTCCAAGCTCCCCTTCCTCAAAATACACTCTAAATGTTAATTTGCATGCTCGAAAGGAACCGGGTGATTTGTCATTATATTTGCCTCCTCTCCCCTCTCCCAGATGTAGCTACTCGTTCCCTTCTTAATTGATTTTCATATTTAGATTCAGTTCTAGGAAAAGTAATTTGGGGACTGAATCTGAGAGAGAATTAATAGCTGACAACAAATGGGAACTTCGATGGGACTTCATTAGGCCATCGGAGCGCCCAAACTGGCCCTCTCTTCCTAGAGCGGTTTAATTTTCTTCATCTATTATAAATCATTCTATTGAAGAAGAGCTGCTACAGAGAGCCTCCTCACTGCTTCTGCAAAGCAGAGGCGAAAGCTGTCGGATAAGGGGGAAGAAATTATTGGCAGACATTCATTGGAACGAAGGCCCCGGAGGGTCCCTCCCGGCCCCATCCGCGGCGGCAGCCGGGGCCGGCCCAAGGCATGGGCAACGTCGCCGGCAAAGGCAGGCGCTGCAAAGCCTGGTGAGGTGCTTGTCCCCACGCAGGCACCGCGGATTCGCCTTGGGATGCGGCCGCATCCCCGGCTGCATACGGCGGGAGCAGGACCCGCACCGGGGAGGGAGAGGAGCCCGAGGAGGTGCTGTGGCTCGCCCAGAAGAGATCCCGTGTCCTGCAGGCACCCGGGGAAGCGCAGCCACAGAAACCAGCGTGGAAATCTCCCAGGATAATCACATTCCGGGCCCTTTACAGCTGGCACCCACAGCTTGCAGAACCCTTCACCGGCCGAGGCACGCGGCAGTGCTCACGTCCCCTCCCTGCTCAGGGACCTCCGAGCTCACGGGATGCTCGTGACGGCCAGATATGTGAGCTTTGGCTGGAAGAAGCCTGAAGCCCCAAGACAGCCCGGTGCCGGCGAGCCCTCCCGCCCCTGGGGCTGCTCCGAGTCTCCTGGGGCAGCCACGCACCCGCAAGCCTTTGATAGCATCCCTCATCCCAGAGCTCTCCTTAACAGTAATTAGCGGCCACAAGGGTACCAGGCAGTGCAGCAGAGCTCCGCTGACGGGAATTGCCCAGCTCCAGGAGGTTCCCTGGGCTCACCTACCCAGGGAGCTGCAATTCCACTCCAACTCGGGTTTCACATGTTGCGTGTTTAGAACGTGAACTTGTAAAAAAAAAACCAACCCATCTTTTAAGGAAGAAATGTTTTTCCACCAGTATGTTTCATTTTAGGGCCGCTCCAAAGCTGGCTGGAGAAAGCAGTTTCTTCCCCTCCTCTACTGTTCTAAACACAGTTAATTCTTTTATAAATTAACTTGCACAATGTCACAGTACATTACCTCACCTTGGAATATTTTTATTCTGAACTTTGCATGGCTGATAAATGGAACGATGCTTGGATTTTCTCTGGGGATGCTTTACCCATAATGTAACTTATTAAAATACAGCTGACTGCAGAAGAAATAGCACTTTTTCGACAAGGTCCAGGTTATCCAGTGAAACACAGATAATGAATAATGGTTTACGGCAAAACTGATAATTCAGCAGCTATTATATAGACTGGCCCTGTGGTTTCCTTTAATCATTGGAAATTGCTAGGCAAGGTGCCATGGACCACCCGCTAGCTGAAAAGCGGGGGTCCCCAGGGGGGGAAACGGCACAAGGTCACCTCGAGGGGTGCCAACTCGGGCGAGCCCTGCCAGCCACGATGTCCCTGCCCACCGCTGCGGCCAGGGAGCTGTACCCGCTTCCACAGACGCTGTGGCTCATCCCAGCATTTTATCCCTGGCTGTGAAATGCTGCTTTATTTATAGCAGGGGCCAAGAGGTGAAGCAAAGCGGTTCTATTTCTGCGTGTTTGCTTCCTCCCGCGTGCAGGGCAGGCTGGGACAGCAGTGCCCAAGCCACAAGCAGGAGCCTCGTCTTGCCCAGCGCGGCCGGCGGCTCCGCCGGATCCAGGGGTGCACGTCCCTTGGGGTGTCCCATCCCCTGCCAGCCAAGGGAGGGATCCCAGCCCTGCTGGCTGTCCCCAGAGAGTGGGGAAGGGTTTTCCCCCTCCCAAAGGTTCAAGGATGCTGGGCATGCTCCTCCAGTTATTATCCACTTTTGCAAAGGCTGCCCCTCTTTTCTCCATCAGCTACAGCCAGCTCCAAAGGCGCTGGGTGTTGCCATCAGCTGGCAAACACCTCCTGCCGTTCAAGTCCCCCTGCCCACCCCAGGGCAGAGGGGAGGTGGCTGCTCACACCATCCCATCCCTGCTCCCAAACCAGCTCCAGGCTTAGCCACCAGCAGCCTAGCTTGGACCCGGCACACACTAAAGGACGATTTCAGCAGCCAAGAAGAGAGCAGGCGGCTCCCACCAGAGCCAAGAAGTGGACATAACCCCCAATGCTCCCATCTTTCCACATGTCCAGAGACAGACGATGTGCCACGTACCTCAGAGCGCCAGGGCAGCGCTGGCTCCAGGCCGGAGGCACCGGGATGCCTCCAGCAGCATCACAGCTCCTCTGCCAGGTGGGGCTGGGGAAGCCGTGGGGCAGCCGAGGCTGCCCTTAGCCCTGCACCGCTCACGAGCAGCACCTGCCTTTGACCCCCACCCTCTCCAAAACAGAAAGGAGATGCAAGCCCTCTTTCTCCCTTTCCCTCCCTTTTATAGCACCCTGAGCCAGGGAGGGACCGTTAACCCTTCCCTGCCTGCAGCAGGGGGACGTCATGGGGAGAGCCGGTGCCTCCACGCTGGTCCCGTCCAATTTCTTCCCGCTGCCACCCAGGGTATTGCTCGGCTGCTACCAGTGGTGATGAGAAAAAGCAGATGGTAAATAGACTCATTTTCTGAAGCAAGGTTAACCCGGAGAATAAGCGGCAGAGGGGCAAATGGAGCTGTTTGAAGAATCAAGGAGTCGGGGGGGATGTGATGGGCAGGGAAGGAAGGTGCAATATGCCCTCAGGTGGAAAAAGAGAGCAGTCTGGATCACTCCACCCAGCCAGCATGACCCCATCCAACAGGCAAACTGCGTTGTGTCGGGAGGCTTGGGCTGGCCCCAGCCCCGGTGACACCCAGGGATGCCGCCACCGCCACGGGCTCTGCTGGGTAACGCTCAGCGACCACTTAAGTGCCGTGCCTCAGTTTCCCACCTCGCACCCCAAGGCTAACGTCAGTTATCAGCAGTGTCAGCAGTGACATGTCACACGTCCAAAGTACAGGGAGAATCTCTGCAGAGAGATGTAAATCCAAGTCAAACACTTCTTCTTCATATCTCTCGGGAAGATCAGATGGCAACTAGCTCTGACAGCAGGACCCCAGCTGGCAGGAGGGCAGGAGCACGGTTGCTTAGAGCCATCTCCCTGGTCCTGCCTCGTGCCAGAGCGTCCCAGTGTCATCCCCGGTGGGGCTTGCAGAATCCAGGGGTTTGCACATGTGGGCTCTGCCCAGTGTTGAGTTGGGTCTAAAACAGCTTCGCAGTCCTGCCTGCAGCTGAGCCTGGCTGGGTCGTCTGGGCTGGAAGGCAGCAAGCAGGACGGCTGGAGCAAGAGGCTGCTAGAAGAGGGCGGCTGCCCGAAGAATCTGATGCAAACCTCCCTCCGCGTCAGTCCCCTCGTGCCAGACCCAGCACGGCCCGTCACCCACAGCGCAAGGGGCTGCAGCTGGCAGGGCTTTGCTCGCGCTGCCCCAGACAGCATCCGAAGACCTCCCTTCTACTGATTAGCAGCAGTCGTGCTGACAGCTCCTTGAGACTCTTCCTCCTCTCTTTAATAAATACCTCCTCTTCCTCCAGCGGCAAACCTGCCTGCGCAGGCAGGAGCCCCCGAGCCCGAGCGCAGGAGCTGCAGGGGCAGAGAGGTGCCCGGGAAGCAGGGCGGCAGCGCTGCTTTCCCAAATCCCTTCTTAATTATGCACAATGAACACTTGAAAATCTGACCCGAGGTGGCTGTTGTTGAGTCATCCTCTGTTTAATTGCTTGCAAATATTACACTGTCTCGCAGTGTGGGCTGTAAATTACCAGCAAATAAAGTGTGGAAGCTGCTTTACAGCTAATATATTGCTTCTTGGGAAAGTTTTGGATTAAATGAATCTTTCTGCTGAGGTAACCACCCCTTCCCCAGGGATCAGGCTCTGGTGAGGGGTGCAGGGGGATGCGGAGTGCAGAGCTGGGGCGGCGGATGCTGCCCTCCCACCGGGCCACGGCTGCACCTTGGAGGTAGGAAGAGCCACGGGGAGGGTAGAACACAGAGGCGTCCGGTCCGACGGCTGTGACAACGTTTGTGCCACTTGCTGAGAGCCGCAGAAGTGCCAAGTGCTATTTATCAATATTTCCCGATACCCTCCAAGGTGAGTCTTTCTGAAGATTTCAGCATAAGAGTTCGTTAAGTGACTTCAAGTGAAAAAGAAAAAGAAAAGCCACCACTATTCAGCAGTACAGATTTCCCCAGAGGCTTCTGTTATTACCGTCTTCCCAGTTATGACTGACTTATCCTTGATGTTCCTGGCTTGGCATACGCTCTGCAAATTATTGCTCCCGTTGTGAATCCAGCCCGTCCGGACGCCTGGGCAGGGGGGATGCAGCCACCACAGGTGCCAGCATCCCGCTGTCTTCCCCAGCGGTCCCCAGGGGTCTGGGCTCTCCCGCTGCCCGTGCACGAGGCCGGGCCAACATCCATTAGTGATGTCTCTTAAGCTCCAGCCACGGCCAGCCCTAGATGATTAAAAATTGTTGCAGGACATTTTGAGATTGGGAGGTCTCTGCTGTGGGCTGATGAAGCATTTGGGGCAACTTGGCTGGTGCCATGTGGCTCTTCGTGGCCACGTTTGGTGGTGACCCAAGTCAGGCAGGATTTCTGCCAGCAAGCAGCCCTGTTAGGAAGCTCTCCAAGAGCGGGACTGTTGAAACTGCCTCCAAATTCGAACCTGTGACAAGCATGAAACGATGGCTTGGAAGTGGTTTGTCCGTGACTAACGGGAAATAAGATTTCACATCATTTCTAGACCCTTCTCTTCGTTGTGCTTAAAGGAAAAGTTCCTCTTGAAGCAAAGTGTCACCCCCCCAAGAAAATCAAGGTTATTTCAATGTTTTATAACTTCCCGTCGGCCATCAGAAAAGAGGAGGCAAAATCAACAGCAGCCTCGCTCAGACGTACCCCAACCCACTGCGTCCCTCTGATTTCCCAGAAAAGGCAAAGAAAGCCTTAAGAAGAGCTACTGCTTTTTCCCAATCTTCCTCCGTAACTCCGAGACAAAGGATAATTAATTGATGAAGGAGCCTCTTTCTATGAAGGCACTTACTCTACTTTGCAAAGAAATGCAAACTATAATTAGCAGGTTTTTTTCTTTCGGAGCGTGCAACCTGCAAACCCTCCGCCATCCTCGGGGGCCGCCGCGCCGGGCAGTGCATCATTTATAGGTGTTGAGCAGGGGTCAGTCCTTCAGGCATTTCAGCAGCAGCTGGTGGCACAAACGAGGATTTTTTTGGAATCAGACAGTGAGTTTAGCTACATTTCAACTCAAAGCATCACCCTGAGGCAGAAGGAGATGTGTCCATGGTCTGTCAGTCCTGGTGCCTCCATCACTGATGGCTTTTGAAAGTCCTGCAGGTTCCCCCTCCTCCCCATCTGCCCAAGACACCATCGCCATGACTCGGGACTGCGAAGGAAAACCACAGTTCCTATGAAAACAGGTGGGAAATGAGATTTATGTTAATATCAAGGATGAAAAGATAGAAGGACTGTTTTCCTGGGGTGCCCAGCCGGGGTCTGCCTTCCCAGGGCTTGCCCAGCATCTCCCGCAGGCTGGTCCCTCTCCAGCCGGGCACCAGCTCACCCTTTATTTGGAAAACACTACCCGTCCCTTAGAAAAAGCCCGGGGCAGCCAGAAAGCCATTTCCTGTACCAGAAAGACCTGGAAGAGAGCAAAAGAAGCAGAGAGGAAGGAAGCTATAAAGCAGAGGAAGCTGTAAGGCATTCAAAACCTTGGTACGGCGACGCTCAGGAGCTGGAAAGGAATAAAAGAGTATCTGGTCTTTGTTCGCCCCTGGAGCCACAGCTTTGGCAAAGATGAGCAAGAACAATAAAACGTCCACCAGCCCTAGGTTCTCCGTGGTGAATGTTAAGGATTTTCTCAACAGGAACTCTGAATAGTGTGAAAATAATAATGGAAAACATTTTTGTTGTCTCCAGGGAGGAAGACGCACATAAAGTGGTTTTTCCTGGCTGGGTCGTGCTGGCAGCAGCCCTGGGCGCAAATAGCTGCTGCACAAATTTCAGGAGCCACCCTTGGAGAAAGACTGGAAGGAAACGTGTCCTTCCCTCCTTCCCTCTCTCCTTCAGCTAATTTTGTATTTCTCTTTCTGGCTGTGCTGCAGAAAGTAATGAACGTGGGTGATTTGCCATCAGATAAATGGCATGCCATTAGCTGCCTGTTTAGAGACCATATTTCCTCTTTGTGATGAGAGCTCAATATCTTTCCAATGAGTTATTACTTGGAGATCTTCTAGACCTGGACTTTAAGTACTGAGCAATTACTGCGCCGTAATTCCAGGGCTGCTCGCCTCCCTGCTAGACACAGTCTCTTAAGCCTCATCAGGTTGACTGGAGGAAGCTTTTTTAGTTTTAAAAGAATGGCTTAATGGCAGCTGTTTCAAGCAGCTCCCTTTTCCCTTCTCCTTTTCCAGCCAGCCTTTTCAGTCACCTGCCGCAATCTCCTCGCCCTGCCCAGCAACGCTGGGTGGTGCTGGAGGGAGTTGCTGGGGCTCCGGGGACCAGGGATGCATCCTGCAACAGGAGCATATTGGAAATAACAGAAAAGTGGCCCAAAGCTTGTACCTGCACATGCATCAAACCGTGGCAGCGCTGCCCCGTTACGCCCCAGCTCTCGCAGGGGCCTGGCACAGCTGCGCATCCCAGGCCAGCATCCCCCAGGGATGCAGCCCATCGCTAACCCTGCTCCGACCTCCGCCACTGCCAGCCCCAGCGGCCTCGGGCAAACTCCCTCCTGCTCTAGGGCCGTCTTCCCTATTTGCAAAGCAGGAAGAAAAGCCCTCCCCTCCACTTTGGGAAAAGCCCTTTGCCCTGGGACACAAGTCTGGAGCCACGTTTGCATTTTAATACAGGCAAATATTGTGCTCCAGGCTCCCAGTCAAGGCTGGAGCTCGGTGTGGCAGCGGTGGAGGCTCGAGCTACTCAAGGTGATGTTGGGGGCCACATGTGGAGCTGTTTGAACAAAAGATTCCCAAGATATGCCCATTTTCCTCTCCTAAAAATGAATTACAAAAGTAGTAGGTGCTTCTTCAAGCTTTGCAGGGAGCTGGAGTCGAGCCCAGCTCTTGTCTGACACGATCGTAGCATGGGTTGGAGGGAAGTGCTGCAGTTGTCAGAAACAGGTGCTCAAAACTGAAGGGAAAGCACCAGAATTGTGCAAACAGGCTGAGCCAGCCCTTGTGCTCCCAACATGTCCAAGCACAGGCAGGAGCGCTGCTTCCCTCGGGGGCTGGAGGTCAAGGGGAGACGGTGTACCTCGAAGCAGTGGCCCTTTCAGCGAGCACCAGCAGCTCCTCCGCCTGCAAACCTGTGCAATCACTGCCAGAGATTTACTCCCCAAGAGCGCATTTCGTTTTTATTAAAGAATGCAGCACAACAAGCAGAAAAGTGAGGGCTAAAGCCGTTAATGCCGAGTTCACCGTGCCTGGGGCATCTCATGCATTTTTAAACGTCTCAACAGGCAGCAGTAAAGAAAAAGATGGCAGAGGGCCCTGCAGCCATCCTGCCGCCCACTCCCTGCTCCGGGCACCTCCGCTCTTCCCAGCCCCAGGGCACGCGGGCTCCGGGGCAGCCCCGGCAGGGTGGGATGGGATGCAGCATCGTGGGACCAGTGAGATGAGATCGGCAGGGTGGGATGCAGTGGGATAGGATCAGTGGGATGGGATGCAGCAGGACGGGATGCAGCAGGACGGGATGCAGCAGGACACAACACAGCAGATCGGGAGGAAGCGGGGTGGGATGCAGCAGGACGGGATGCAGGGGACAGGGTGCAGCGAGCCGTGATGCAGCAGAGAGGCTGAGCTGCGGGCGCCTCCCCGGCCCTGCTGGGAGCCACATCAGGAGCAGACCCCAGCTCTTGCAGCAGTCCCAACCACTAACTCTCAGCAAAGAGGTTTATTGACAAATGACAAATTCCTGCTCATTAAAGAACGTTCCTGATGAGCAACTGAACGCCTAAGTAAGCCTCAGGAGGATGGATGAATGGATGGATGGACAATGAGCACCACGAACGCCCTGATTTACCAGGGCAAATGCTGTCTTACAGGAGAAATGATAAAACAGAGGTAGCCAGGGAACTGCTTTTTTTTCTCTTTTTTTTTAGCAGCTCTTCTTACTGTTGGCATCACTTCACCTTCAGGGCTCGGGAAGTCTCACAGTACCCTCACAAAGGCATCATGTGCCTGATGGGCTCAGTGGGGTGACTCTGGCTGCTCTTGGCTGGAGAGCTGCTTGTCTGAACCGAAATCTCGTTCTATTCTTCCTCTGACTTTATTCCCACTATCAGATGCAGGAAAAGCACCCTGTCCTGGGACAAGCCAGGCAAGGTGTCCCGCACCACGGGCAGGTTTGTCTCTCCCTTTCCCTCCTTCAGAAAGAAAAAAGGATTATTCTTTGCAGCATTGGGGTTTTCTTTTGAATGACCAAGTAACGGAACAAACCTAAGGGAGATGTTTCAGCCTCCCAAACTGCTGACGTTGAAATGTATCCAGGAGACGAGGCCAATACTGGGAGTATTTTAAATAGATCAAATAATGATTGCTTTGCAAAGCCAGATTTTTACGTCTCAGGCCTCAGGCAGGTAGAGTTCAAGCGTGTTTCAATAGTGCATTAATAGTGTATTAATGAAGTTCGCGTACGCCGCTCGCAATCTTCAAAGGCGCTCTTGTTTTTGAACTGTAATTGTCCACTGAGAAATGACAAAACAAACAGCAATTACACTGGAAAAGGGATTTTAAAAAAATTATGCCAGTGGGACTGGAGCTTATAAAACAGCATTAGTGATATATATACACATTAAACTGTTGCCAATTACTGGAGAATTGAAAGCACAGAAGTGCCTTGTTTTCGTGTTTTCTTTCTTTTCCTTTTTTTTCATTACTAAATTTTTGCGGCGAGAGCGATGCCCAGGGACGAGGGCAGAGGGTGCCTCTGCAGCCAGCCCCACGAGGAGCCCCCAGAGTGCCCCCAGGTTGAGAGGGGGACCAGGGCGGCTCCCCCGGCACCCCTGAGCTCGCAGGAGCCGCGGTCCCTGGAAACGCCAGGTAATTCCTCGGCGCCCGAGGTGCCCGCGGTGCCCGCGGTGCCGGGAGCGCCCTGCCAGCATCGCTGCCCTGTGGGAGCGGAGCTGCAGGACGTGCCCCGGAAACGCGCCCAGCCTCTCCAGAAGCTTGGAGAACATTTTGATTAGCGTGATGCTAATAACTCATCGTTCTCATTAGGGTGGCGCTGTCCCTCTTCATGTGCCATCTGCAGAACTGTTTTCCATGAGGTGATACGACCCGCTCTGGACCCGTGCGCAGAACACGGTTGGGAACAACACAGGGCCCTTCGTTTTGTGTGTATTGTTAAAGTGAAGACACCAGCCAGGCAGCGGCCGCCAATTACTGCCAGCTCCTACCTGCAGACAGGGAAAAATTCCCCGTCCTAGGAGGGAGAAAGAGAAGTTATGGACTGGACTCGGTGCTGCGGCAAGGCAAATAATAATAATAATAACAATAACAACAACAACAACATCAATAATAATAACAACAAATATTTTATAAACAATATAAAATTATCATCATCATCATCATCATTATTTCCGTGTTTGGAAAGATGAGGAGCTGAAGTGCTCCCTGCCTGCTCTGCCATGTTGCATTTCCACCTTTATTTTTGGACCGTTTCTAGTTTTCAGGCTGTTTTTCTTTACCTTAAGTACACTTTTCTATTAAAAATAAAGTGTATTGTTGAGGCCCAGCCTACTGTAATTTAAGTACCTTGTATAAAAAAACGTGAAGCAACACATGGTTGCTGCCAGCTCTATAAAGAAGCTCTAAAACTACCGAAGCATTACAAGGCTCTGGCTGAAGGCACGGATCCGGCGCCTGCCGGCATCGCTACCCTCCAGAAATGCAGGCAGAAGAAACGCCTCTCTTCAGCAACATTTTCCACTAATTCAGTCATTGCAAAACGGAGGAATTTGGGATGAGAAAAAATGGAAAAGCTCATTTGCTTTTTCCTGCCTGTGAATAAACCCCAAGTAATATATTAATTTTAAACCCACAAAGAATATGAAAATTGGGAACAAAGCGCTCAGCTCCCTCCTTGCAGATAGTGGTTATCTTGTTTAGGAGATCAGTTTTAAGTGCGTGCTCAGATAAGCTTATTTTTTCGTCTGTAGCTAGCACATTTTAAATGGTTTTATTTAACTAATAAACCCCATTTTTTATGCTGTTTTTTAGGCATCTTAAATTGAAAACCAATTTCCATCTGAATAGACCATGGCACATGTTGTGAGTCCAAAATTAATAATAATCTCATAAAAAAGAAATGCATCATTCCCTATGGTATAACATAATAAAATGCAAACACAAAGAATTGCCATAAATATATTAAGCTACATAATTGCTTAAGTAGCCTCACGTACATAAAGTGTTTTCTTCTGTTTAGCAAAAAAAGGAGTAGTAAAAAAAGTAAACCTGCAGGTTAGTGGTTACCAACCAAGAAGAATCAAGTTAAGAAAATAAATAAAAAGTACAAATGAGAAACAAGATTAAAGCTGATCATTTAAACCAAGATTTCTGCTTTGCTAATTTAAATCACGATTAAAATGGGTGGCTGAAATCAATCATCTCTGAAGCCTTCGGTTTTAAAGCTCCTTCCACCCCAGGAAGGGCTGGGGAAGGGCGGGGGCAGCCCTGGCATGGTGGGGGACGCAGTGGGACGCGGTGGGACACGGTGGATCATGGTGGGATGGTGGCAGGGGATCAGCCGGGTCTCGCCCCGCCTGCGGCTGTTGGGCTGGTGCTGAGCTCGCATGGATTAAAACCCATAAATCACAAGTGCCAAGAGCTGCCCAGAGTCACTAAATCCTTCCTAACCCTGGCTCCGTCAAACGCCGCATGCTTGGAGAGACGCTTGTTCCACAGTTGTTCCTGACCGCGTGGGTCAAGAAAATAAGCCAGGGATTCAGGGAAAGCCAAGAGTACTAGGAAAGAGGTGGTGCGACGATGGATGCACATCCCGTGATGTTCAGGAAACGATGGGTGGCCCAGAGCCACGGAGCGGGGAGATGGTGTCCCAGCACCCAGCAGCCACCGAATCCATCCCCTCCCACGTTTTGTATGAGCAGGATGTGCCGGTTTTATAGGAAAGCGCTAACAGGGATGCTCCTGGGTAGGTGTCCTACAGGCCGGACAGGGCGACGAGGGGCAGCGGACGCGTGCCAGCCCCGCAGCAGTGTCCCATCTCCTAACCCGTGCCACTGTGATGGGAGACGGGAACCACCTTGCTGCCGCCGTGGCTCTTAGGGTGCTGCGGGGAGCCCAGTGGTTTGCCGTGCTCACAAAGCCCTCCGGCAGCACCCACGCCAGGACCCCCGACCCCCCGCGTGGCCACGGCGCCACCCATGGGTTTCCCAGCACTTGGGAGCAGCGAGGGCTCCGCGTCCCGCCGTGCCGGGCTCCCGTGGCCCGTCGCGCTGCTCTCGAGGAAGCGTAGTCTTTCCGAAGTGGATGGGGAGAAGCTGGTTTGGGATTTTAGCAGGGCCTGGGGCAGCCCAGGGGCTGTGCAGGGACATGGTGGTGCAGCTTCCTGCTGGCTATGGCGGCATCCCGGGAAGACACCGAGTTAGAAAAAAATACAATTCCTTCCTGGCATCTCTTGCTCTGACTCGCTTCCAAAGCGCTGAGCAAACCAGACCATCTTTCTTTCATATGAAAGAGAGAGGCTCAGCAAGATGCAGCAATAAGCTGTCGTTTTCTATTCCACTGCTCAGTGAGGAGCCTCTGGGGATGGCAAGGAAGGAAAGGGACCTCAAAATAGTGGCAGACTTTCTGTGCAGCTGGAGAAGCTTTCTGGAGCAAAGAAAAACCTGGAATAGAATCACAGAACCACAGAATGCCCTGAGCTGGGAGGGACCCACAAGGACCATCGAGTCCAGCTCCTGGCCCTGCACGGGACAACCCCAAATTCACCCCATGGCTCCGAGGGCCTTGTCCAAGCGCTTCTTGACTATCCCCAGCCTTGGCGCCGGGATGCCTCCCTGGGGAGCCTGTTCCAGGGCTCCACCACCCTCTGGGGGAAGAACCTTCTCCCAATACCCAGCCTAACCTCCCCTGGCACATCTTCCTGCCATTCCCTCGGGTCCTGTCCTTGGTCACCAGAGAGAAGAGATCAGCCCTGCCCCTCCTCCTCCTCCCCTCGGGAGGAAGCTGCAGAGCGCCATGAGCTCTGCCCTCAGCCTCCTCTTCTCCCGGCTGAGCAAACCCCGGGACTTCAGCCGCTCCTCGTACGGCTTCCCCTCTAAACCCCTCACCACCTTCGTGGCCCTCCTCTGGACACTCTCCAGAGCTTTGTATCCCTAATATACTGTGGCACCTGATGTAACCCCATTTACTACACCCCTTTGAGCCCAACCCATCAGCCCATTGCTCACCCACTGCACTGCGTGTTTATCCAGCTGTGTGCTGGACAGTTTGTCCAGGAGGAGACCGAGAGACAGTATCGAAAGCTGTACTGAAACCCAAAAAGGTCACATCGACTGGCCTCCCTTGGTCAACCAGGTGGGTAACCTTGTCATAGAAGGAAATCAGATTTGTTAGGCGGGACTTTCCCCCCGTGAACCCGTGCTGGTTAGGAACAGTGACCACGTTGTCTTCCAGGTGTTTTTCAATTACTCCCAGAACGATCTTCTCCACAATTCTGCCAGGCTCCGACTAACCTGATACTGTCCCTTTCCCCCTTCCAGTCCAAGCAAACATTCCCCTGCCCCATCCCTATCCCAAGGAAAGGGCTTGGGTGCAAGTGGCACGAAATGCCCTATATAGTTGCTTGGCTGGGAATAGCTAGTAGGACCTGCTTGGAAGGGGTGGGAGGCTTCAAAGGACCATCTACCATCATCAACCAGCTGTGACATCCCAAGGCTGGGACTCCCCAGCACACCCGCTTTGGAAGCTGGGTTCGCTTCTGCTCCCCTACCAACATGCTGTGCAGCTTTGTGCCTCGGCATCGATTGCTCCACCCACGGGACAGGCACCGCTGGCCTCGGCAGGGGACCGCTGTGCAGTGCCCTGCCGCTGCCTGGCCAGCGCGACCCCGTGGTCCCACCTGCGCTTTGAACCCTCTGGCAGCTGACGGTTCCGGATTGAGACCCAAAAAGGGCGCTGGCAGAGTGCTGGGTCTGAAGGAGACACAATCCAAGAGCGTGTCACGCAGGGGCTCCCTCCGAGCCCTTGCCAGAGAGAGAAATGCTAAAAACGCCACCGCCTCCTCTGGGAGGAGCACCCCCGTGCCAATAGCCGGGTCTGCTCCAGGAAATAAGGATCTGCTGTACGTGGCTGGCACAGGAGGACACCCCATTCTGCACCACGTCAGACCCTCCCTGCCTTGGGACTGCAGGAGGGATGGGGCCACCCGTCCCCACGGGAGCCACCGCGTGCCCCAGGGTGCTGCGCCGGCTGCCCAGGGGAGGCGGCAAAGGCATGGCCAGTTTGAAGCCCCCGTTTGAAGCCTGTTGCCTGCAGGTGGGAACACACTGAGGTGTGACGGCCCCGTCCCGCTGTCGGTCCCCTGCCATGCCCCCAAATGAGACCTGAGCATCTGAGCTTCACACTCTTCATCAGACACTGCAGGCCTTCATCCCCTCTCCCCATCATCCTCCTGCCCCCAGAAGAGAGAGGCGATGCACGGGTGAAGTTGCCCTAAAGCCGGGGCTGTGGGAGCTGCACTTTGCTGGCGATGGGACGACAGAAGGACCAGGACAGTGTAATCCCTTCTGCTGTAGAAGGCAAGCAGAGATTTGGTCTCTGGGCGGGGTGAGAGGCACCTTTGCACCACCCAACCCTGAGAAGGGCTGAGCCCCAGGAGGGTGCAGACCCCGCCGCCGGTTCCCTGCCCAGAGAGCAGGCAGCAGGGACTGAGGTGCCGTGATTTTTGGTGCCTGCCTGACTTGAGCTCTGGCCACATCCCAGCTCAGTAATCTTCGAGTTCCTACCACTGCCTTGTTAAACCAGACTAGGAGTAAGCTGAAAGCAAGCTGTGGCAAGGAAAGTGTTTGCAAAGCACCAGCACCAGATGTCGCAGGTCCCAGGTGAGCCCTATCTACCGTAAAAAGCACCAGCTCGAGGCTTTCTTTGTCTTGCCAAAAAAACAAGCACTAAGGCAAAGCATGGGCCTCATGCTGCCAAGGGGTATAAATTGGCACCTATTAGCCATCCTCAAAATAACTCTAACTTGTTTAACATAATGAGGTGATTAAATCAGCATGAGAAAATCTGCTTCTTGAAGCCAACAGGACACGGCGAGATAAATTGCTTTTCAAATCTCAGCACAATTAGGGAAAGGACGGAGCACAGTTTGGGGAGGGGGATGTCTGCGTGGGCTTCACTGAGCTTGCTGTGCCGTGACAGCAGCTCCGGCCCTGGGCAAACAGGGGGTCTGCATCGCCCCTCAGCCCTGCCTGCTTTGTTAGAGCTCTGAGATCTGGGGAAACACAAAGATTGCCTAATATGCCTGATTTTGCCCCTTTTTCAGCCCCTCCCCACCAAACCCATGGGGACATGCAAGGACACAGCTGCAGTGGGTGCCAGCTCTAGTGAACCACTCGCCACCGTCTTCCACACCTACCGCCCACGTGTTTTCCTGCCACCAAACTCTTGCTGCAGAAACTCGATGCGTTAAAGCTGGTGTTAACACAGACGGACTCCCCTGGGACAGCCTCTGTTAGCAAAGAGCTTGCTTTAGCTTCACCAGATGGGGGAAAATGAGCAGGAAAGATGCTGCCTGGCGCGTAGGTCGGGCAGTAAATGGAGTTTGTCTTGCCGGCGAGGAGCTCGCGAGCAGCGTCTCCGGTTGGTGTCCTCAGCTGGAGGACACCACACCATGATGCAGGAGAGGATCAGCCAGTCATGAACACACGGGCGAGAGCTCCAGAAATCAACTTTCTGCCAACACCAGCCAACCCAGGAGCTCCCCGAGATCCCAGGAACTTCTCAGGTGCCCCCAGCCCTCTGCTGGTTTGGGAGACCTCCGGAGTCTCCACGTCAGCTTAGATCCGCAGAGCTCCGCAAGGCGTCCGCATCCGCCTCCGTCCCCCTGTACAGGCGTTTCCAGCAGATTTTCAATGACCTTCAGAGGGTTGGCTCTGCTTGGCCAGCTCTCGTCTCCAATGATTTGGTGCCTCTCCGGTTCCTGTCACGCAAATGGAGGGATGGTAAATCTTTGGCCAGGAGTAATTCACATCTAGACAGCACAGGGACTGAAGATAACGAAGGTTTTTGAAATCCAATAGTCCCTAAACACTTTCAGGTGCTGCCTTTGCCTTTCTGTCTTCATGCTTCAGGGACAAATCATTCCTTACAATCTGTGCTCCTGGACCCTTTCGCCTGGACTCCAGAGAAGGATTTCAGTTAGGTCTAGCACAACGTATGGTCGTTTGTCATAAAATTATTTTTGTTCATTTGTCTCCATTCTGCCTTTTCAAGTCCTTTTCTTGCGTGCCACTTCGGCCAAATTCCCAATTCCCTGAATTTATTATCACTGTAAAATGGTTGCCTGCTCCACAGCATGACCTAGACGCACACCCCACTGCGATGCTTTAGAGGCCTTCGTCTGTTCCTATGGCAACTGGAGAAAGCAGCAAGCACTGCAGCCAGGCAGGGACGGATCCTGCACGGATGCCGATGCCCCTTCCTGGCTGGGAGGCTGCAAGGAAGCCAGAACAACATGGGGAAAAACGCAATGCTGGGAGGAACGGGGCAGAAACACATTTTCCTGGTGTTTTCCCTTCCTTGGCCACCCCGTAGCAGCTCGGTGCTGGGTCCGTGACCAGGAGGACGGGTGCTCGGTGCTTTGCTTGCTGCAGAGGGGCTCAGCGTGCTGTTTGGGGCTGGGCTGGAGCCAACAGGCACCTGGTGGGCGGTGGGATGTGGATTTGACCGTGGATATCCGCCCGCAGCGCTGCCCCACCATCCAAGCCCACCCGCTGCCTAAGGGAGCGCAGCCAGGACGGTGCAGGGACCTCCCACCCCACGTCGACATCCAGCTGCGCGACACAAAACCCTGTGCCCTGCTGGGCTGGTCTTGCTCTGGTTTCTCAGTCTATCCTCCGCGTAAAATACCTGACACAAACCCACTGTCTCCAAACCAGACATCTTTGCAACAAAAAGCTGCTTCTGCAAAATCTACTGCCTTTCACGTGTTGATAGACATTAATGCCTTTACTTTCATTTACTGATGATATTCTCTTTTAATTCTTTATTAATCTATTCCCACATCAGCCACTCCATCAGTTTGCCCGGGATCGAAGTGGAGCTGACAGGCCTGTAATTATCCGGGTCACCTCATTTATCCTCTCTGAACGTTGGCAGAGATCTCACCTGGGAAATCAGTGGAGCAGATTCACCTCTTGCTTTTGACACGGGCACAATTATGTTTTTCCTCCTGTGATGGGTCCCTGCCCCCAGGCTGGGGATCCCGACCAGCACCTTGCGTACAGCCAGAGGCACCGTCCCTGTCTCCTGTGGCATCCCGGCTTTCTTTAAAAACTGGGAAAACAGCATGGAAGAGCTCCTCATCCTCTCTGCAGCGCAGGGACTGGCTCCTCTGCTGCTTGCAGAGCTGGGCTCTGGCTGTGACAGTTCTCAGGTGTCACCACGATACGCACGGTATTTACCAAGCATCCCCCCTCCTGGCGCCTGTTAGTCGCTCCCATGGTGCAGCGGCACGCTTTTCCCCCATTTCCCAGGCGGAAAACAAATGTCCAAAAATAAAGCAAATAAAACTAGAGCAGGGGCCGGCCTCGCCCCGGGGACAATCGGGTTAGTTCCAGAAGGAAGGGGGCTACAGATTTCCCCGTCCTGGGTGTTCACCGTGGCTCCTGACCCAGCGTCCCCGTGCGCGTCGGGCTGGCAGCGCACACGAGCGTCCCCGCAGAGCTGGGGCTCAGTCCCCACGGGGAGGTGACCGGCGGGACTCGCAGCAGAGCGGGGCCGGAGCACGCGGGTGCCCCTTCCCGACCGAGGGCAGCGGGGTCAGGGCCAGCAGCTGCCCCTGCGAGGACTCCTGGCCACTCTTTGGCCCAGGCTGAGCTTTCCCCAGTCGAGCAAAATACTGTGAAGCTGCAACAGCCTCAAAGAAAAAGAAAAAAAGAACAAGGCAGCAAACGTTCATATTAGGGCTCCTCCAGCAGATAACTTACAGCCGCCTATAAAAGCTACATGCAGCATGTCTTGCGAGGCCAGGCTGCTTTTAGCACCCATCAAAAGACACTGAAAAAAAGTGAAGGGGGATGAAAAAAAGCAGCAACGCTACGGAGAAGCGCCCTGGCTGCATCGCACGGGAGGCAGCGCGTTTGCACACACCGACCGCCTTTGATCTGGTGCTCCTCGTTTCTGATGTTACACTTACAAAGGATGCTGCTATTCAGGCAGCACCTTGAGCGACCAGCCGAGCCCCGTGGGCTCCCGCTACGGACGGCACAAAGCACTGGAGAGGTGGATGGGGAGTAGCTTCTCCTCCATCCGCAGCCACGCGGTCGTGACACGCTGGCAGGAGAGACGGGCAGAAAAGCCTTTGCTCGCTACCATCTGGCAGCCGGAGCCCAGGGAGCCAGGGCTGGAGGTGAAGGAGAAAATAGCTTTTCTGTTTACCCGCTCGTAGGAAGGAGGAGGAGGTTAAATTGGGACCAAGAGCCAGTTTGCAAGCCTGGCGGGGAGCACAGAGCCGCATTCGCGACCTCTGCTCACCTCTGCAAGAGTTTATCCCTGAAGGCAGATGAAATCATGGGGGGTTTTGGTGCTGGGATGCACTGGGAACCAGAGCAGACATCACCAGGCTTCATCCAGTGTTGATCAAAACCCCTCTGGGAAGCGGCTTTATACCAAAGGATTTGTGGGGGATTGCTGCTCAGCAGCGGAAGGGTTTGTTATGAGCAAAGGCGCCGCGGGGAGGATACCAGGGGATGAAAAAACGCTGCATTTTAATGTCCGAGGCTGGCTGGGGCTCAGTGGCGTTTCCCTCTAGCTGCTGCTTTGTAATCCTGGTTTGTCCCAGCCTCCCAGCAGGTCACACGCTGGGGGCCAAAAGCCTGAGGCTGAAGGGCAGTCTGCTGCCTGGGGGAGGCGTCTGATCCCGAGGGATGCTCCGCAGGGCTCCGCACCGCCGGGACCCCTCAGTGCTGCTGTGAGGAAGGAAGGAGACAGCAGCAAAGCCACGGCAGCGTTTGCCAGCCAGGAAAGCTTGCAAAGACTAAGGGCCTCCAAGCAAGCGTCTGCGTGCGAGCTGCAGAGCAAGCGTTGCCGCAAGGCCCGCACGGAGGCTCAGCACTGCTCCGAAGGGGCTGACGTTTGGGTCAAGGAAGGGATCAAGTCAACCGTCTTCCTTCCCTCCGCCTGAAGGCGTCGTTGCAGGGTCCCTGGGCGTGGGAAGGGGCCCTTGCTCTAGGGCAGCCTGGGGGACATCATGGGGGCTGCTCCCATCCAAGGCACCGAGCTCCCGGTGATCGGACCCGGGGAGCCCGCACCGAGCCGCCAGGCGGGCGGCGCCGCTCCAGCTCCGTCAGCAACCTACGACCAAGCCACACCAGTGCTTCCCACTGGGATTTCTGAACGTGACATTTCTGCCTCTGCTCAGGCTACCCCACTTTTCAACTCTCCTGGTTGCGAGCTGCTCCACTCCTTTCCGACTGACCTTGGGCTCCTCTTCCTCTCTACTGCCTGCCCTGTCCTTTACCATGGAGGCGGGACGTGCCTCTCTCTTCGGCAGCGCAAGGGGATGGCTGGAGGCAGCGCGGGCGCCAGAGATGACGGAAACCCACCGGGTCCCTCTGCCCGCCACGGCCACGGCCGAGCCACCCGCAGGGAAGGGTGTGCAGCTTTACGGCCCCAGCTAAGAGCAGCTTCGCCAGTGCCACGAGCCAGCCTCACGCTGCAATTCGGAGAACGGCCGCCGACACAGGAAAGGCGAACACCGAGCTCCTTCAGAGCATGGCAGGCAGCGTTTCCACATGTCCCTATTTCTGGCACGAAAAACCCTGGCGCATTATAAGGAAGGAGCCCACTGCTGTCTGAAAAGCTTTTAAAAAGCTTTGTTCGATACACGTGTGGTTGTTAAAAAGCCCAGCATCGATTCTCCTTGCACATCCCCCCCAGCCCATCCCAACCCAACCTCCCAAACCCGCCGCTTCTCCAGCACCAGGATCCCTTTGTATGGCAGCTCTCTCTATAAAGCTCTCAGTATGATGAAGCTACGCAATAGGACTCACAGAAGTGTCTTTTGAGCACACCTAAAGCTGCTTGTTAACCAGAAGGGAGATACAAAGAGCACAAAGTACTTACTGGGATATTATGGCTTGTGTGCGCTGCTTGCGCGCAAGCCCCATCGCTACCCGGCAAACTTCTCAGGAATTCGATAGTGCCGAGGATTTAATAGCTGCGGGGATGAAGGTGTGAAAAATAAATGGGCTTTGTTTGGTAGCTTCCTGCCAACGAAATGGTTTCAAATGCTGGGACTTTAAAGCTGGGTATTTTTAAAATAAAAAAAAAATAAAATAAAAAAACCTCGAAGGAGATTTCCAACCGACATCTGAGCAGTGAGATGTGCTTGTTTGGGAAGTGCTGGGGAAGGAGCTGGAGGCTTTAGAAATGCTCATCCCTTCTTCCCTCCCATGAAAGCATTAGGACAAACGGAAAGAGCCTTCAGCCTCGTGGGGTCTGCATCTCACCGCCTCGCTCCTCAGCACTGTGCTGGGCCTGGGGGGAAGTTACCACCAGGGTGCTGGGAGGGGAGGTTCCTCGCAGGAGCAGAGGTGTGTGCCATGGGGTGAGCGTCAGCCCCGCTCGCCCCGTGGAGGGACAGGGCAGGGCCGCAAGGCTGCGACCCACAGCGGGCAGGCTGCGAAGCGAAAGCCGCTCACCTGTGGAAGTACAGCCCGGCCGCTGGATGAAGCATTTCCCTTATTTACAACAACTTCCCAGGACCCCATGTCTGAATTGAAAGCATTTGCTCGCTTTTCGAGAAGCTATTTAGGCCTCTACAGAGAAACGCACAGCATCTCCGTAAATCTCAGCAATGTCCAGGGGCCAGCAGGATCAGAGGAAATGCCCTGACCACAAATCCATCAATCTCTTCAGGAAAGAATCAATTTTTATGTGCTTGCAGCTGTGGGGATTATTGTTGACCTTGTGAAATCATAAATAGAAGGTACTTTTGGCACAGTCCCTGCTTTCATCTGGCTTATTTTTCTCTTCCTCTCTCCCCCACCTCCCCATTTTTGGAGGGTAGCTGCCTACTTTGCAGGCAGCCTGCCTAGAGCATCCTTGCTTGGCAATATCCATGCTTTCTTTTTCTTTTTTTTTTGCTAAAGGCGGAAGAGCCCCTTGATGCTCCTGTGCTCCACCTCCTGTCGGGGGGACGCACCCAGCCCGCGCTCGGGCCAGCAGCAGCAGGGCATGGCCAAGGCGGGCGAGCGCGGTGCAGAGCTGCTGCAGCCAGCGAGGCGCATCCAAAGTCCTTACCACACTCATTTAACGAATTCTTACAGCTATGCTTTTTCCACCGTGTGCCCACAGGCATCGCGTTCCCAGGTCAAACTGCTGTTTAGTTGTAGAGGGTCAAATAAAGTGTATATGTCCATAACAAATGAGCTCAGTGTTTAAGTCATTGCACTCGTAAAGACACCTGCAACAGCAAATTTTGCTCTGAATGTGCCCTCAACCCCCTTGTACGGGCTCCTGAAATGCCTGCATGCATGGCTGCACTTCTGCAGGAGCACAGCCCCCCCGAAACCTTTTGGAAACGGGATCAGGAATCTAAAGGCTTTTGCAGCGATCTTTGCCCTGCTGTCCCACCTCCCAAGCCTTCCTGCAGGAAGAGCTACGGGGTTCTTCCTACAGCGGTGCAGGTAGGAATTACAGCATCTTACACCAGAAGTGTCTGAGCAAAACTCCATGAAGAAAACGCCTCCTTGTCTTTGGTTTTAACAAAGCCACCCTGAAGCAGCGGTATGGGATGCTCTAAGAGCTGGTCCAGCCTTGGCTGGATGCCTGGTACCCCCTGGGCTACGTTAGACAGACACCGAGGCTGTCTTTGGGCCGTTTTCTTTGCCTGGCCAGCTAAGGAACCTGTAGGGATGCTTTCGTATTTGGTAGATTACAAAGCTGCTAAGCTTTGAGAAGGACTTGCACGAAGAACTAATACAAACTGAAAGTGTTCTTTTTTTCCCCATGCCTTTGGAGCAGCCCTACCAGCTTGCTTCTCGCAGGCTCTTGCTTGGCCCGAAGCCCCGGCTGTCAGCACTGCGACGCAAGGAGGAGCCAGGCAGCGCAGGGCTCTTCCCTCTGATGGACCCTTGTGCCTCATCGATAATCACCCGTCTAAGGAAGCAGCAAATATTTTTCCTCATTGTGCTTTGGAGGAAAATAACAATAATAATGATAATTAGATAGAAGAATCTCTAGCACCCCAAAGCAGCGGCTAAACCAGACCTCTTGCCTCTGGCCGGTTGCACAGGCCCTGGACAGGGCAGCTGTGGATTTGGGGAGACACCCCCCATGCCGTGAGCATTGCCTGTCACCCCATTTCTCTGTCCTGGGAATTTTTGGTGGTCGGAAGGCGAGTGCTGCTCATGCTGCCCTCGAGCAGGCCCTGACGTGGCAGCACTGTTCGGGGCATCCTACCCCAAGAGCTACGGAGAAGGAGGGTCAGGAGGGTCCTGGAGAGAAGATTTCACAGCACTTCCCTTTCGCCGTTGCCTCTTGGCAGGCAGCAGCAGGCAGTGCTGGGAGCATCTTCCTTCAGCTCCCTGCCGCAGCTGCAAGCCGGTATCGCCCGGGACGCGCACTTATCCTGCCCGAACCTGATCTTTCTTTTTCTCCCCCATCCATAACAAAGCAACAAATGTACCATTCCCACATGCAGCTTTTGGCCGCCAGCACCTTCGCAGACCCCATCCCGCGCTCGGCGCTTTCTGCAAGGCAGTAACACACTATTCCCTCATCCACACTTGCAATAAAACCAGGGCTCAGACCGTCGGAGGTTTTAAAGAAAACGAGAGCAGGATCTGACCCTCGTGAAGGACGGGACCGGTGCTGGGATGCTGCTCCCCTGCAGCCAGGCTGCCCGGCTCACGGGCAAACTGCTCTGCTGCTAAGTGAAGGCAACACAGTGCCCCGGCAGAATATGATGAAATGAATAAACAAAATGCAAGGCAGCCAGCACGAGCAGCACTTCAACCAGGTCAGATGAAAAATTAACTTAAAAAAAAAAAAATAAATCCCACATTCAAATCTAGTTTCTCAAATTGACAGTTCATGAGTGGCTCAGCTCCGTACAACGAGCAAGAGGAGAGGACAAGGGCTCTGCAGAGCATGAAGAGACCCGTCTGGGTCCTGTCCCGCGTTGCTCCGCACGGGACCAGCTCCTGGTGCATGTCCTGGGGGGCACGTTCAGTGCTGAGCAAACCCACCTGTGACCATCAGAGCTGCTCCTCTCCCGCGGGGACCACAAGCATCCCACAACCAGGATTTAAACCCAGAATTGCCCTTTGCCGGGTGCAAACCCCGATCTGGCAGGAGCGGCCCTGAGCAGTACCCCAGGCTCCCCCAGGCCCTGGACTGTGCCGATCCAAGAGCTCTCCTCCCCGCTCATCTACCCTGGGCACCCAAGCACCGGAGCTACCGCCTGCTCCCGTGGCTCTCCCCACCTCCTGCCCTGCGGCTGGCGGGACCCTCGAACAAGAAGCAAGATTCGCTCACAGTCTTCATCAACTCACGGCCACTCTCAGAAAACGGGGAGAACCGTGGCAAGCCAAGCCAGCGGGCGGCACAGCTCCCTCGGCCGATGGCCGGGAGTGCAGTGCCAGCCAGCCCTGCACAGCCCAGGGTTGCCTTTTCCTTCTTCTCCGGCACCCAACCAATTAACTAAAACAAGGAAACAGCAATTAACCCAGCGTTGGCCTCTCCAGCACCCTGCTAGCAATCCTCCCTCGAATGAAAGCGAACAGATTTCTCTGCCACTCCAGACAGCTTGAGGGCATAAAATCAGCCGTAATTTTTCCTGCTCTGCCCCCCTCCAGCATCCCGTCTGTCCTGCGGTTCCCAGCCCCTCCAACCTGCTGCCCCCACCGAAACGTGCCCGGCGGATGGATGCCTTTTAGGTGAAGCCAGACCCAAAGAACGTCGCTGGGCCCGCCGCCTCTCAGCCCCTTGGCCTGGGAACGTTCGCAGACGCGAGCGCCTACGGNCGGCCCACGCGCGGCCACACAGGCGGCCCTCGGCACCCCCGGCTCTGAGCACCCCGGCGCAGAGCCACGTCCCGCTTCAGCCAAATTTGTCAGCTTTTCTGCAGTCTCTGTCCCCGATCCTATAGCTCAACCCAGTTATCCGGATGTCTGCCGCATCCCTGGCACGCCTCCAGCTCACCCGTCGCTAGTGGCATCAGAGCAGAGCTGGGGTCCTCAGCTCTTCTCGCCCGTGGGGACACGCTGCAGCCTCTCACCGGAACACCTCACCTGCTCCCTGGGAGCATCGCAGCCGCTTCATTGCTCCAGGAGGAGCTGCAGGGCTGGATGGGGTTTCCCAAAGAGCATTGTGCCCTTACAGATCCCACAGGAATGAGGCAAGGCTCGGCTTTTGTAAAACTACTAAGGGAAAAAAATAATAATATATATTTTACAGACCCATCTTCTGTGCAGACAGGCAGCTCTTTGAAAGCCGGAGTGCCTTGTAAAATCTGGGTCAGTTCTGTGAGATTATTTTGAAGGAATGGAAAATCGTTTTGACAACTTCAAACTACCCCGTTTTGGCTTCCCCCCCCACCCCTCCCCTGAATAAAGAGCCTGGGTATGACTTTTTGTCTTTATAATCTACTGAAGTTAAATCAAAGTTGAGTCCCAAATAAAATGCCCCGAATGATTGGCGACAGAGCCCTGTGAACTCTTCCCGCGGAGCCAGCGGGGAGCAGCCAGGTCTGTCACCCAGACCAGCGCTGCCACGACTGATTAACTGAGCCAGTTAAATCACTCCTTGTCTCACGATGCTCCTCATTTAAGCCCAATTCCCCCATATTTCCAGCCCAGCAGACATCACCCTGAGGGACAGACACCTGGGAGTTGTGTTCCCATCCAGGAACCGCTGACGCCCTGTTTATGGGATGGGAATGAGAAAACATTCACGTTACAGAAGAGCGTCCCCAGCACAGGGACGGAGCTGGTTATACCCTGTCCTTAAGGCAGGCTGCAGGTGCCGCCCCACGGGACGGCCTCACTGCCCAGCCGCAGGCAGAAGCTGCCTGTAAAGCCCCTCACCTTCCCCACCACATGCAGGTGACCAAAACTGCCATCCCCACGTGCGATGAGACCCGTCTGGGGACATGAGCCTGGGTGACAGCAGCACCACAGCATGAGCGCCGTGGGTGCCACCGCACCAGGATTCACCTGCTTCAGCAGAGATCTCGTCCTGATCGGCATCACCTGCTCTCCTCACCCCCCACTTCTATTTCGGGAATAACCGACCAACATTTGTTGCTGTGACCTTCCCTAAATACATCCCAAACGGTGCAAGACGAGCCTTCGGTGAGTAGCGAAGTGGCAAAGGAGGTAGGAGCCCACCCCATGGGCAGCAGATCACCCCCAGACCCCTTGGGGGGCTGCAACAGCCCCCTTTCCACGAGGATCTGTTCCTGCAGGGAGGCCACCCAGGCTGGGGTGGGCTGTGCTCCCACGCCGGGGTGCTGGGTGCTCCCAGGGCCACCCAATCCAGCACCCTCCCCGCGCAGCTCATCAGTCTCTGCGGCAGCAGGACAGCAGATGGAGCAGGCGATAATTTCATTTCCCTTGCAAATGAGGCCCTGTTCCTTCCCCATCCCCAGCACCTCATCAGCGGAGCCGTCATCTCCACCCCGCTCCCCACCAGCCTTCGCCGCCTCCTCCACTTACTTCAGTTTGTTCGCCCAGCCCCGACAAACAGCCATTTCCATCTCGGGAGGAGCCCTGGCCATCGCTGCGGTCTCACTGTCTCCTTGCAGACAGCTGATCAGGCAGGTTTGCTTATTAACAGAGTGGTGACAGTTAACTGTTAATAACAACAACAACAACTTGCTTTTCTAGCAAACGTGGTTCCCTGAGACCTCATCCAATGCCAACTGCTGACGGCCGTCGCTGCAAGGATACGCTGCTTAAGGTGGGATGCTGCGACAGGCTGGCGCCTACGTGGCAAAGGGGCTTTGTAGATGCGGGAAGAGTGCTGAGGTCTGAGATGTGGGTGCAATGAGTTGGAGAACCCCAACAGGTCCGACCTCAGCACAATGGTCCCCGCGAGCCCCCACCCTTGCCACCCCACTGCTCACTCCTGGCAGAGTGTATTCTATCCCTGGGTCTCCCCATACCTTGCCCTCCTCCATCAAGGCTTTCCCAACCCCACTGCTACCCCGTGCAGGGTCGGGGTCCAACATCAGCCAGCCCGAATCTGTGAGCTTTGCCAAGACACCGTCTGTTTTGCTATATTTAAACAGCCCTGGGAGCGCTCTTGGTCTCAACAGACCCGTTCCCCAGCAAAGGTGCTTTTGAACTACAACGTGCCATAACAGAGTATTTAAAAGCAAGCCTGAAATCTTCCCAGGGAAGTCAGAACACAATTAAGACTGAGAAAGCTCCAGAAAACAGACTGGGAGCTCCCAAGTCCCCTCCAAGGCAGGGGATGGGTGCAGGCACCGGGTGGGCGGCACGGCAGAGCAGCCACGGGATCACGCTACCTCCTGGGGAAGCGCCTGCCTCAGTTTCCCCACTCTGGTTAATGCACGATCTCTTGCAGCGTTGGCTCAGATCACAGCAGTCACTGACCTTCCAGAGAGAGCTGCACCCCACGGCCAGGATCCTGCCTCGCCTTGGCTGGAAATCCTGCAGGGAGCAGAGAAGGAGCCATTTACAGGGGGTCCCGCCACCCCCCTGGACCTCTCCTCAGCCCGACCCAACGCAGCACACATTGGTGCCCCCCCAGCCCGGAGCCAGCCTCTGCCCTGGCTGCTGACAGCACCTGGGCATTCCTGGGCAGCCCCAAGGCACCGGGCAGGGGCTTCGTCCTCCCCCCAGCCCTCCTCCCTGCAAAGCAGATCGATGCCGGCTAGGAAAAGCCAAGACAGCCAGCAGGATCCAGCCCTGCTCTCATTAATTTCTCTTGAATAATTAAACCCTAGGAAGTTAATACTTTCGGCTTAAAAACTCAAATTGCAGTGTTTGTAATTACCATTTTATTGGAGCATTAAAAATTAAAGGGCATCCTGAGGTTGCAGTTAGTGCGAGAGCTGCGTTCAGCCCTGGGCAGGAGGAAGCCGAGCCCTCAGGCGCCAGCCCAGCAGTGACGGGCACAGCCTCTCCATCCCTCTCCCTGCTGCAGAAAGCAGGTTTTGGGGATCAGCAGTTACAGCAGGAGCAACCTCCCAAAACCTGCCCAGCTCAGCCTGGCTCCTGGGACTCAGGCTGCCTATCTCAGGATGGGGGGACCCCTGGCAGCCCCCAAACCATCCCTCCTCCCACAGCCAGGCTCTGGGACCAACCTGGAGCTCCCCACCTTCAGCAGCACAGCCCAGCTCACCTCTAGCAGCCCTTTATAGGCTCCAGCTGCTCCCACCCTCCCTGCACTGCGGGGTGGGCTCGCTGGAGGCCAGGCTGGCTCCGGGCTGCTGCTTGTGGACCCCTGGGAATAGGTAACGAGGGCAGAAAGGTGCTTGTAGAACCACAGCTGCGAGGAACCCTCATCCCCCCCGCCCCAGGTCTTGTGTGCTCCCATCCCTTCGCCGTCACGTCAGCCCATCCCAAGTGGAGATGCTCAGTCTTGAAATTCGCAGCTAGAGCATCCGGTGGTCCCGCAGGGCTCGGGCATGTCTGGGGTGGGAGGATGTCCTGGCGTGTAGTGGCTTCCCCCCGGAGCCAGGGGGCACGGCCCGAGTGCTGTGTCCGACCGGACAGCTTCATGGCAGATAACAAACGGCTGGAAACGTTGGCGGGTGTTTTCGTGCATGCAAAAAGGCAAGCGGGCGGCTTGGAAAATTACCAGCTCATGGCGAGGTGCTCATCACCCACGCACGGAGGATGCCTCTGCCAGCTGCCGGCGGGGAGATGCTGCTGGATGCAGGGGAAAGGGGGAGAGGGGACACGGCGGGAGAAGGCAGAGCCGCTTCTCCGCCGCCGTGTGTGTCAGGGAGGTGACCCTCAGACCCCGCCAGCCCACGCGTGCCAGCCTGGTCTGTGCCAGGAGCAAGGCTGGAAGGGCATGGAGTCATCCTGGGATGTTTAAAATGCTGCTGTGTGGCACAGTGGGCATGGCCCGTGGGAAGGGTGACAAAAGCCACCCAGTCCCCACAGAGGACAACTCTCTCCTGCAAAGGAGAGGCTCAGCCCAGGGACGATGAGGCCTCCCTTTTTTTTCCCAAAGTCCTATTTTAGGAAGGAAAGCAAACATAAAACCCGAACAGGAGATGCTTTATGGGTTCTGGGTGGGGAGGAAGAGCTATTCAGCCCTATTCACATCACCTCGCTGCTGCCAAGCCAAGAGCATCCCCCATCCCTCCCCCTGCTCCCGCTGGCCCCTTGTCCCAGTCCTGCTCTTCCCTCCCAGCCTCCATGGAATTTTTCTTGGGAGATGTGGCTTGTGCCACATTTCACCCCTCAGCTGCTTTAATGTTTGTGTTTCCACACAATTCGCAGTCCTGAGTGTTGGCAGGTGGCGTGTCCAGGAGCCCAGAAATATCCATCAGCTCTTTCCCCACCAGCCCGCGTTACTCCAGTTTCGGCTGCTCAGTTCCCCAGTTTGGGGCTGCGTTACTCCAGTTTGGCTCCCTAATAGCCCAGTTTGGGGGCTGCAGCGGGCCTCAGCCCCGCTCTAGAGCATCTGTCCTGGTGTCGTGGTTTAGCAACAACTAAAACATCAGTGTGTTATCAACGTTATGCTCATGCTACATCCAAAACACGGCACTGTACAAGGTGCTCGGAAGAAAATTAACTATCCCAGCTGAAATCAGGACACGCGTCCATCCCACGCCCCGAGGACCAGCACCGTCCCCACGACCCTGCGACCAGCCCGGTGGGATGGCTCCACAGCCTCCCAAACTGGTTTCCATGGCAGCCAATTTTCAACTGTCTCGTCGGTCTCCATGGCAATAAGATTTCTCCCTCCCCATCCAGGGTGGTGGGACGTTGCTTAGGGGTTCCCACAGCAGCTCCCCCCAGCTTGAGAACATCCCCCCGGGTTCCCCAGCAGCTCCCCCAGCCTCCCCAGCATCTCTGCCCTGCAAGCAAACCAGTACAACCAGTGCAGCTCTCTACACCTGCATGGGCAGCACTGGCTGGGTACCCGGGGGGGGGCACAAACCTGCTGCGAGCACCAGGGATGATCGAGAGACAACAACAATTTTTCCTCCTTCCGCCCCCCCTCTGTCGTCCCCGTCCCTGACGGTTTCCTGCCGCTGCCTGTTGTAGCTGGGGCCGCTCGGTAGGTACTTGGCACCCTCTCAAACTGAAACAAGCAGGGCTATAAACCATCCCTCTGGTAGGAGAAGGAGACAAGCTTTGTAAAACGACGCATGGCAGATGCAGATTAATTTTATTTTACAGTCCTGTTGAGGATTTTGAGCTAGTCACCGATACGGGACTAAAAATATCACTGGGGTCCTTGAGTTTTTATTCTTCCCGTTCAACGACACTTATAACAAAAACACCCGACCAAAATAGTATCTACAAAACCAGACCGAGCCCCTCGGGGGTGATGGCAAGAGCTGGAGGTGGGGAGGTGCGAAGGCACCGGCGGCGCACGGGGCGGCCGGAGGAGGATGCAAACAGCATCACCCTTCCTCTGCGGCAAAACATGCTTTCATTGAAGATAACCCACGAGACCTGCGGAGGACAAGTTCTCTGCGGCTTTGGGTAAAGCTGAGCCAAATGTAAGCAGGAGCATAATTCTGTATTTTCTGTGCTGCTGAATATTGGCAGTAATGATTCTGGGGGCTGCTGCAGCGAGTTCGTCCTTGCTGGGGCATTTCACAGAGCTTTGCTCAACTGCTTTGGTGTGTCCTGGACACTGGGCAGCCCACATTTCCTTTGGGGCCACGCCGGGAGCCAGCCCTTGGGGTGAAACCCCTCCCAGAGTTCCCCTTTCAGCACCCCAGCCAGTCCTCAGTAGCCCAGGAAAGGACCCGAAGCCAAACCAGTGCCGGCAGCATCTTTCCCAGTGCCTGGGCTGGAGGCAGGTGGGTTGCGGCTGCCGGGCACAATCCTCGCCCTGCGGTCCCGAAAGCAGATTCCCCAAGGTACTAGCGAAGCTGTGCTGCGATGCTCCCATGGGAGCTCCCACGAGCGGGAGAGGGGTGCGGAGAAGAGGTGCCGGGGGGCTTTGCTGGGTGGGCTTTAGGGAGCAGTGGGGGGAAGCAGCGTGGGTTTGGAGCCAGGGCTGGGCTCAGTCCTGAGCTGCCGCTGGGATTCCAAGGGGTCCGGAGCCCACCAGCACCCGTGGGACAACAAACGTGATCGAGAGCGGTGCAGGAAGAAAGGGCTGCTCCGTGTTCCTGCCGAGATCAACCTGTCACAGGAGGACGCTGCTTAATTAACATGCTCAGAAAAAGAAGAACAAGCAGCTGTTTTCATTCAGGCTCTTTTTAGCATAAAACAGCAGTGGAGAAGGACAAAAAAAGTCAATGAAATCTCCCCACAGTTCAGTTTTCCGATAGGAAACCGCTTGAAGAGGAGCACGAGCAGCCAGCTTGGCAGTGTCCTTGGCAAAGCGACGCCGCCGCAATCCAGCACGTCACGCCCTGGCAGTCGCGGGGGGCTCACCGGGTCACGCAGTGCTGCCCCCCGCCTGTCCCCGACCCGGGGAGCAGCATGTCGAGGGGACCAGACCTGATCCGATGCCCCTGGGCTGTGCCTGCGTGGCAGCAGTGGCAGCTCTGGTGTCGGGGACACGTAACTCCACGCCCTCTGCTTTTATAATAAAGTTAAGGCAGATAGTGTGGTTGTCGCTTGGGGGGGAAAGATGATTAACCACTATAATCCCAATTACAGCTTCTAATTGGGATTAATTTGTTGAGTTAATTAAGTGTGGAAATCTGTTGCCTCCCAGATTTCTTTTATGAACTTCTCGCTCCCAAGCCCGGTCCCTGCCTGGCCACACCTGGCCACAGCTGGAAGGGCAGAGGGCTGGTCGCTACTGCGTGATGACACAGAGACTGCTGTGCCGCTGCCGCTGCCAGCCAGGCTCCGCTTTGGCACCCAGCCGCTGCCCTTCACTTGACCTAGATGGAGAGGTGGCAAGATCCGGGGCCGGGAGCCAAGGTGGCTCAAACCTCAGCGCCAAACCCGCACAAGCCTTCGCGGAGGGACACAAATGTTGGAAGAGGCTGGGGACAATGGTGGCCACGGAGCATCTTCGTTGCAGCTGCAGCAGAGCTGGTGCACCGTGGGGACCAGAGACGAGGCTCCTGACAGGTAAAACTGGTGCAGCACCCTCCCTTCTTCCCAGAGCAAGGAAAGCCCCGTGTGCCAGACTTGGTGGGAGTAAAGGATGTGGGGTGAAGCACGCACAAGGGCCCAGCGGGCAGCAAAGGGTGGGACTGGCAATGCCAGGAAAGGGGAGAGGCAGCGGTCCCCGTGCCCGGGCGCTGTGCCGTAGCCAGGGCAGCTGGGTGTCCCATTCCCTGAGGAAAGCGTGGCTGGAAGGGTGCGGACCGGGCTCTCCCCAGCTCCAACCGCTGTACAAAAGAGACATGGACCTGCTGGAGCGGGTCCAGAGGAGGCCACAAAAATGACCAGAGGGGTTGAACACTTCTCCTGCGAGGACGGGCTGAGGGAGTCGGGGTTGCTCAGCCTGGAGAAGAGAAGGCTCCGCGGAGACCTTATTGCCGCCGTTCAGCAATTAAAGGGGGCTGATAAGAAAGATGGGGACGGGCTTTTTAGTAGGGCCCCTTGCGGTAGGACAAGGGGTGATGGCTTTATACTAAAAGAGGGGGGATTCAGACTGGATATAAGGAAGAAATTTGTTATGAGGAGGGTGGTGAAGCCCTGGCCCAGGTTGCCCCGAGAGGTGGTCGATGCCCCATCCCTGGCAACATCCAAGGCCAGGTTGGACGGGGCTCGGAGCGACCGGCTCTGGTTGGGGATGTCCCTGCTCGTGGCAGGGGGTTGGGCTGGGTTGCCTTTAGAGGTCCCCTCCACCCCAACCATCCTGCGAGTCTACGATTCACATCTGCCCCAGCGCGGCACGGCCGGGCTCGCCTCGCTCCCCTGAGCCACGTGTACGGATCATGCCCCTGCTCCCACCGCAGCGAGACAGCTGGCAGAGCTGCTGGCGCTCCCTATTATTTTTCTCAACACTCTCCTGAAAATTAATTAATTCAATTAATTGAATAAATAAACAATCCTCCATGCTCGATGGCTCTGAGCCAGCTGTGCATCGTGCCACGCCACAGGAACATCACCCGTTCCCGGGCTGACTTGCTAAGCAGGAGTGAGGGGTCCAGGTCTCAGTGACATGAAATTGGGGTCATTTGGGAAGGAATTGGGGCTGGTGAGTGAGGCATCGCAATGCAATGTTCGGCAAAAAGTTGCACGCACGCCCCTGAAACGGCTGCATTTCCATGCAGGTTGCAAAGTCTTTCCTTATTTCTTAGAGATGCTGTCAGATGCTTTGAATCCTTAGATGAAAGGAACTAAATTAGGGCAGGTCGTTATTTCCTGCTTTTTGACTTATATTTATAGAAAAGCTGATACGTCTGCTAGCTTGCTCCAAAACGAAAAGCAGATCTCCCTCCTGTCCCCAGCTGGTCTTTACTGGGATCTGGGTTCCCGGGGGTGGGAGCCCTCTGAGGGATGGTGAGCAGAGGGGCTGCACACCCCTGCACACCCCTTTCCTCCTGGCTTTCCAAAGCCAGCAGCCGGGTGTTGGGAATGGCCGCAACATTCACGTCCTTTTGCCCTCCTGAGGCCGTTTGCAGGCAGCGGTGGCACCTGCACCCAGGGGCCCTGGCTGGGGGTCCAGCCCCACGGAGGCGCCTAACCCTCCCCAAACACCCCCCCCCCACCTCCATCCTCCCAACTTTTGGCGTTTCCCCCTTTCCAGGCGACCTCGATGCCAAGGGCCGGATCCCGGCTTGGCTCCGACGCTGGCACGTCCTGTCCCCGCCACGGCAGCTGTCGGGAGAAGCTGCATCCTCAGCAGCTTTGCTCCGCTTTGGGGACGGGGCGTTGGTATCTCTCTGCCTGCCTGGGGAATAATATTGAATGGGCCCTGTCTCTCCTGAGAAAATATCGATCCAGAGTTTTAATGGCTTTCCGCTAACGAGCCACAATGAGAGTCACTGCTTGAGCTGATAAGAAAGGGAACGCTCGGGCCCACGGCTTTGAAAGGGGGTTTCACCCCCCCTCCCAGTCCTTTCTAATGGAAAAAAAAAGGAGAGGAAAAAAGAAAAAAGAAAAAGAAAGAAAGAAGGCAAAAGATTTCACTGCTCTGTTCACTCAGTAAGTCTGAGGACAGCTTTTCAATTTGTTAACTGTCTTTATGGCTCTGGCTTTGCCAAAGGGATGGAGAGATGTGGGAAGGGGACAGGCGATTAAATGCATTGGTTTATTTTGGGAAGTCTTTCTAAAAGGGGAAAAAAAATAATCATTTAAAAAAAGGAAAAAAAATGCATGACACCAGGGAGACAGGACTCAATTAAAGCAAGACCTTGAAATACATGAGCCCGTAGTCCTGACCACAGGTCCATCAAACATCCCTGTCAGGCGCTGCGCTTTGGTTACCGGAGGCTGCGTGGCAGCTAGATCCATCACCTGGGGAAATAACCACCGATGCTGATATCTTCAGCAGCTCCTTGATCTAGCGATAAACCTGTTAGGGGAAATGAATGGGTTTCTCTTGCCTGGACTGTCCACATCATGGATGCAATTTGCCATTTCACCCGGCTGCTGATAAGCAGGGGATCGGGAGGGAAAAGCCGCTTAACGATTTCCTAATAAAGCCCAGATAAGAGCGGAGCAGCACCATTACCTCCCTCCGGCTGTGATTTACAGCCCAGATTGCTGCTCTGGGAGCCAACGCCGGCTGAGCCTCGGCAGGGGAAGGCGCTGGTGCGGGGACAGGCGCCCAGCCGGCAGCAGGATGCTGCGAGGGGATGCCGGGGCAGAGACCACCCACCCTCTCGCCAGACCCCCCCACTGCCCCAGCTGCTCTGGCAAGGGGAGGTTTTGATGCCATCAACATTAACACCAGAGGAAAAAAAAAAACTTTGGAAAGAAAGTGCTGAGTGGAATTCCTAAGTAGAGCGAGGCTCAGGAACAAAAATCACCCCTGGCTCCATTTCTAGGTATGGAAAATGGATTTCCAGAACAGCCTCATTCTTTCGACATGCCTGTCCTGGTTTTGCAGCTGCCAGAAGAGAAAAACAGGTTAAAAAACCCCAGACCTTCCAGGAGGCTCTGCCCGCTGCGATGCCACCAGAGATGCCATCAGAAGGTCCACGTCTCCCCTGCGCAGACCCCAGGGGCTCCCCACGCACGTGCTGTGGTTGTTGAATAAACTGGCCTGTCCATGAAGCTGACAGCTCCTCATTTGATTTTTAATGGTTTGATTTTATTCATAGTTTTGACAGTTTCCCCTTCTCTTCCCCCTCCCAACTGGAGATTTATTCTTGGTAATTAGCTGCTGTAATTAGAATCTCTTTCATATGGCAGGGCTTCTGCTTCCCTTTAAATCTCTTCCATGCTCCTCCTTAATAAAATGTGAACTTAATGTCTGTATCATCCTCAGATCTCCCTTCCAGATGGAAACGCGTCTTGGCTGGGGAGACCGGGGCAAGCGCTGGAGACCTGCTCGGGCAAGAGCTCGGGAAGGCAGCAGGATGTTCCAGCGATCGCTCGGGGGCAGCTGGGGCCAGAAACAGGCAGAGAAAAAAAACATTTCCAGGTGACAAAGTCCCTTTTCTTTTATGCCAACAACTCTGGGAGCTGCTGCTGACCCAGCAGCTCTGTCCCTTGCTGCCGCCTCCGTGGCGGGGGGTCCCGGACCAGCAGCACTGCAGGAGTCAATACGCCCCAGAGCCCTGGCACACGCGCCCCCTCATAACAAACCCTTCGGTTCCAGTTCTGCACCCGGAGCTGCTGCCAGTACCCCGCGTTGGCACAGCTGAACCAGCCAAGACCCCACCTTGCCCCTGCGTGGGATTTTACGGACCGAGGCATCCCCCTGCTCCCGGCAGCGGGGGCTCCCTGCGGGACGAGGCAGGAGGGGCTGCCCCGAGCACCCGCTCTCCGGTCCCCGTTACATCCAGCATCTGCGAGCCACGAGCAGTCACCGCCAAGCCAACGAGAGAGGCTCTTCCCCAGGCAGCACCAAGAGCAGGACTCGGTGCCAGCTGAGGGGGCAGAGACACGACAGGTAATACCAGAGCATTACTCAGCCCCATCACCCAGATTTACAGGCTGGCTTGATATCCGACAAGATTCCAGACAGATCATTATTTCCCATGACAGCAGCGAAGGTGAGCTAGCCACCTTTTATTTCAGCTTGGAGAAAAATGCTCCTGCCAGGGGATAATTGGGACTCTCTCCGGCGGGAGGCAGGCGCCGTGGTGCCGAAAGGTGAAGGCTATTTTAAAAGCAGCTGAGCAGAACCGGTGGAGAAAGCTGCCTGGGGAGCCGAGACGCAACGAGCGCTGCCTCAAGAGGCATCCTGAGCCTCTTGGCCTTTAAAGCTCGCTTAGATCCCTATAAAACCAGGTTTTATTTGGTCCCTACAACCCTGGGAAGTGAATCTCTGGCAGTTCCTGCTTGCAAATCCCCTGTGCCTCCCCCGGGCCGGCTCCTGCCCACCCAGCGCCTGCAGCAGCCGGGACGAGCGGCGCAGGAGCCTTTGCCAGGCGATGCTTTGAGACTGAGATGAAAGGTGCCATAGAAAGGCACAAGGTATTGTTGTTCAGCTTTGCAAAGAGAGGTTTGTGCTGCTTTTATTTATACACATGCTGGCTGCAAGACACAAAAATTACTTAATCAATCCTTCCCCTTGTCTGGTGATGCAGGTGGGATGGAAGCTGCCTGTGCAATTTTGTGCTAAAGATGACAAATTGCTCCAGGAAAACGGCAGCGTCTCCAGCTCCCGCCTCATCCAGCCCAGGGTGCGGCCGGTCCCTCTCACCACGGTGGGCTCGGCTGAAGGGATGCCTGGAGGACACAAGCACCGTGCAGCGTCCCCCTTCCCGGGGCCAGAGCGGGGAGATGGCGAGGGGAGCTGGGGGGGAGCTGGGGTCTGCCCAGTGCTGTTGCACAGCTTGAAGGAATGGGATTTTTCTCCCCAAACCTGGCTACAAGCCACCAAGCCGCAGGGAGGGCAGGCTGGAGGTGCCAGGGCTGCATGGCACAGCCCCAGCAAGCGGCTGGGTCACAGGGGAGCCCTCGTGCACTCATCCTGCCATGCCACTGCTCTCCATCGGCCACCTCGAGCCTGCCAGGGCCTGGGACCCTGCAGTGACACCGCCAGGACAGATTGCCATCCCACCAGCACCCTTCACCGGCTGGGCAGGGAGCTCTTCCGCGCAGGAAAGAGCTCGGAGAGAGCTTCCAGCCCACAACCTTCCAGACGTGCTTTAGGGGATGCAGGAGCCTCACCACCGAGCAACAGGAGCACTGAGCACCGATCCCACAGCAACACACTCGCAGCCTTGCTCTGGTGAGCACCCCTACAAAAACAAAGCAGGTCACCCCAGCCAGCACTAGCCCAGCAAGGGGACATGCCGGGAGAGGAGAGAGCAGTGAAAAATCCCCTAAAGCGAGATGAATGGCATGAAGAAAAGTTAAAGAAGCGAAGACCATGCATGGAAGACGGTTGCTTGGAGCTCACCTCTTCCCATGGCTGCAAGATCTGGGGCGCACAGCGGCATGACGGTGCTTTCGCAGCTGCTGACTTGCCCCCTCTCCCCTGGCCTTGGTCTGTGCCCGCTGGCAATTCCTTTCAGCTGCTGCAGCACATCCTCCTCCCTGCTTGCTCCTTCGAACCCTGAGCAGGGTCCCTGGAGGGACCAGCTCCTGCACGGCCCAGCGGGGTGGGGAGCAGCCCAGGGGCTCTGGGGGGGCTCGCTTTGGGCACCTCCGCCCTGCCGGCAGCACTGCCCCGAGGACCAGCATCCTTCCCGGGAGCCCTCCCCAGCCCCATCCTGCCCCGCGCTTCCCAGGGACAGCCTGGGGGCCATCCAGCCCCCCCAGCTCTTCCTGGGGGCACCGTGGGCACAGACCCCACTGTGTCCATCCAACCCAGCCGCGGTCCTTGGGCTTTGTCCTCCCTCAGCTCCGCAGCCACGGCAGGCACCGGCAGCCCCCCCTCGCCCCCCAGCACAGCTCTGCCCAGTAACTCCCAGAGAAGGGCTGGGTGTTGCTTCCCCTTTAATTTACCACTTGTCAGGGGGAAGGGTTAAAAAAAAAAAATAATCAATAAATAAAACAACCTAGGATGCTTGAGGAGGATGAAACCCCTGAAAATGCAGTCTGCTGGTGGCTTGTCCCGTTGCCAGAGGAGGGGAAGGGTGTCCCCGGCCCCCCTCTCCCCACCACCCCGTCCCAGTGCCACCAGGTCCAGGTGGGTTCGGATGCGGTCGGACGATGCTCCTCAAGAAGAAAATGAAACCAAAGGTCGGGACATGGTCATTCACAGTTGACTGGCGGATGCAACAACCCCCAGAGTCTGACGCTCCCGGCTCCCCCGCGGGAGGGACCTGTCCCGCCTCCCTTGGCTATTGCAGAAGCTTTGAGAAAAAGCCACTCGTTGCACGTCGCCTGTCACAAACACGGGGAGGGGACACACCGAGTCACAAGCAGTCCCTGCACAGAGCCACTTGTCCTTTGCGGTAGTCGCGACAGGGGCAGAGGCGCCGGTACTTGGTGTTGTAGCCCGCGCAGCTGAAGAGCAGCGGCTCCTTCTGGAGGTAGCACTCGTGGACGTTCTCGGCCACCGCCGGGTAGAGATGGTTCATCTCGTACTCGGTGCTGTCGCAGGGGATGCTGAGCCTGGGAACAAAACCAAAGGTGGGTCAGTTCAGGTGGGGAGGCTGCCTGGGGTTTCACTGGAGGGTTTTTAGTGCGCTTCTGTCCTTCTCACCATGTTCCTTCACTCAGTGTTGAGCCAGATCCTTGCTGGTTGCACCAGCTATGTTTGGCACCCTTTGGCTAGACGTGAATGCTCGTCACCAGCCCAACGCACCGTGCGGGAAGGGGTGACCCTTGCAACTCAACCCTGCAGCCTAGAGACCACCCCAACCCTTGCGTGCGCCATGGATGGCTCTGGAAATCATGCACAAAAGTCCACCCAAGTCTTCTGTATCCCCCCACTGACCAAGAGGTCTGTCCGCTCTCCGTGAGCGCCTCCCACAGCAACTGATGTCCCCTGGAAGGGTACACACGTTCAGTGGATATCCACGTGTCCTCTGCTAGCCAGGATCAGCCAGCAGAAGTGGGGAGGGCATCAGCAAAAGTGGGGAGGGCATCAGCAAAAGTGGGGAGGGCATCAGCAAAAGTGGGGAGGGCATCAGCACATGCCCTGAGGAGCAGCAGAAACGCCCGGTGCGGATCTCAGCCTTTCTCTTCGCCCCCTCATGCCTGCGTCTGCGGATGGAGAGGCATTGCCGGCATCGCCCTCCCACCAACCCCTCTCAACTGGTGAGTCCCTAAGCCAGGTCATGTTAAGGTCTGGAGCAGGGCATGGAGGGGAGAGGGTGAAATCCAAGCCCCAGTTCTAATTTATCATATAAAAATGTCAGAGGGACTCGCAGCACCTGCCTGACCAGTGTGACAGCGATGGTAATGCTCGCATTTTAATTGCCCACGGAGCACCATGGAGCCCAGTGGCAGATTTATACTCTATTAAAACCTCACTGCTGTGTGTTCAAAATGCAGTTTTATAGAGAAAGACATTTAAAAAGAGAGAAAGGGAGAGAGCAGGGAGGAGGTGGAGAGGAATGGGGTGGCAGAGAGGCAGGAACAGGGTGGTAGAGAGGCGGAAACGTGCCTGGAAAGGCTATTGTTGCCTTCTGAAGCATGAAGCTGGTCAAGGCCAACGCGTGCAAGCACCGGGCTGCTTTGCAGGCAGCGCCCTGCCTACATCGCCTTGGGCACGAAGGTACCTCGATGGGGTTTCAGGAGGGAGGACACGAGGAAAATGGGTGCTGGGGATGTGGGGAGCAGGGGGAGCATCATCCGGCTGATGGCCCCCACCACCGCCTCGCCGAGAAGAGCACAACTCACTGGAGAAACACCTCCTTCTTGTTGAGGAACCTGAAGAAGGTGGGCTCGCAGACCAGCCCGTGCCGCCGGCACGTCTCGGTGCAGGCGTGCCGGGTCTCTGACACCCACACCTGCAGCGAGTCCACCGGTGGCCAGGCGTGGGGGTCCCGGCTGGCACTGGGGGACCACACCAGGTGAGTGGCATTGGGGGACAGGGCCAGCAGGCTCGGAGGGCTTTGCATAGCAGGACTCTTGGCCTTGGGAGGCAGATGAGAAGATGACGTGGTGCAGAAATCCTAGTGGGAGAGAAGACAACGGGTCAGTGCCCGGAGGGACAAGGCGAAATGTTGGGGATGGGGAATGGAGGCTGCTGGCGGGACAGGAGGACACTCGGGCTGCTGAGTTTGCTCCTCAGGTTGAGGTCGCCTGCACGCATGGATGGCCTCTCCTGCCGTGGGACATGAAGGCACCAGCCACCTCTTCTCCCAGCGCTGCCTTATTCTCTGCAGCAGAAAGGCCTCGACCCAGCCCCAGCGCCCCCCGCCACCCTCCGCCAGCCCCCCAGCATCTGTGGTTCATGACCGATCTCCCGCAGCCCCCGTCTCGTGGTGCCCTCTGCGATCAGGCCACGGGCTGCACAGGGCTGGGACTCGGGGTCCCTCGCCGGGGACCTGCACTGGGTCACGGCTTCTCTTGCCCAGGGGAACGGGGACCGACGCATGGGACAAGAGGGATGGTCCCCCGGGAGAAGAGGGATGCTCCCCAACCTGGTGCTGAATGTAGGCGTGGATCCGCTCCAGCATCCCCTCGCAGGTGTACTCGTAAGGCAGGTAAGGGTCCACCTGTGAAGGGGGAAGAGCAGAGCGCGGGCAGCAAGCGGGGACAGCCTTGCCCTCCCCCTGGGCCGACAGCCGTGCCCTGGGCAATGCCTCCCCCCACCTGCTGAAGCCCACGGCTTGTGTCTGTCCACCAAAGCAAGCCGGCCAGAAAACCGGGACTGGACAAACTTCACAAGCCGCAAAGCACTTGAGAGAAAGAGGATGAAGGATTCATTTGGGTTCAACCCATGGAGCGGTGAAAATGAAGTCACCCCGTTCCATTTTAGCCTCAATTTTCTTCATCTTTGGTAAGTTATAAAATAAAATCAGTTTTTATGCAACAGATCACTTCCAATTAAAGTATGAACTGTTTCAGCCCAAGAAACACTCCACAGCTGCAGGCAAGGGTGGGGCATAATTTTAAAATACAGAGGAGGAGTTAGGACTGGTAAAGATGCTGAGCAAACCCGGAGCAAGAGCATCCTGGTGGTGTCCTGGGTCTGGTCTGGCATCCCCTGTTCCTCTGCTCCCGTGTGCTCCGACCCAGGCATGGCTCTGCCTGCTCGGAGAGGAAGGTCCAGGCTTCGCTGCCCTGGTGCTACGAGCCACGAAACCCACCGCGTCCGGTGGGAAGCCCAGGGCTGCGACTGGCTGTGCACAACCAACATGGGGAAAAAAAATATCTCTTTTCCCACTGCTGCTTCTCTGAGGGTTCGCTGCCCAGCGAACGGCTGTGATGGGGTGGAGGCCGGTGTTTCTCCCAGCCTCCGAGGCTCGGTGCCCCCCAGCACAGGCTGGGACAGGGCAGGGAGGCAACAGCCGGCTCACACTGGGACAGAGGAAACACGGATGCCCACGGTGATGCCGGCCCTGTCGCTGCACCCCCACGTTGATAACCTCCTATTCATACAGAGCCGGCAGCACTTAAACCACGGGTGTATTTTTAGCACGGGTTATGAAACACCGCCAGTCTTCAGGAGACTTTTGCCTGCGCTCACTTCCCAACGTTGCATCTCCCAGCCCCAAGAGACACCCTCGGGTCCTGGCCTGGGAAAGCCCTTCCTCTGCACAGCAGCATCCCCCAAACGAGCACGTCCGGGCTCGTGGCAGCGCACGGTCCAGGGCGAGCAGGCAGCCAGGCTCTGCCCTTGTGTGGCCACGGCCCCAGGGGCAGCGGTGATTTTCCCTGCCTTGCCTCGAGGGCTGCGTCACTGCTGCACTCCTTCCCTCCAGAACAAATTATTTTTTAAGGAGCTTTCTGCCCTGGGAAGACAGATTTTCCCACACTCCCTTATTTTTCAGAGAGATGTTACATAAGCCACACGACATGGGTGCATGGAAGGGGCTGGTCCTGGGACGCCCCTTCCCCCATGCACCTCTGCAGAGCTTCATGCAAAAGAAGGATGATAAGCAAAACCACCCCAAAGACAATTCATCCAGAAAACAGTTTCCTCTATTTTCTGAGCTCTGCCCTCCAAAATAGGTCTCTCTTTTTGAAGTACCTGTCAAGCCCAAACTCAAAAGCTCAGTCTGCCGAGAAGATCCCTCTAAGCATCTCCCTGCCATAAATATCCCACCTGAGATCTCAGCAGGGCTGGAAATCACAGCTGCTCTGTCTAATTACAGATGTGCATGCTAATCAGGGCTGACACGGTGACAGGCACTGATCCTGCCTCTGAAGTGCTGACAGGCGCTCAGTTAACCAGGGCAGAGTCCTCCACAAACCAAAACTGCCCATCTCAGTGGCACAAAGCCTGTGCCAGGCTGGGTGCTGGGTGCTGCCTGCACCCATGTGGGGGACACAAACCTCCCCTTGCTCAGCATCACCAACGCTCGGTCCCACCACTGCTTTCTCGGCCGCGATGCTGGGGGGCTTTTCCCCGTTATGCCAGGCGTAGTGCAGACCTAATTCTGTAAAACAGCCTTCTTCCCCCAAAACACCGCCGTGGTACCTGGTGGGATGCAGCACATCCGTAGCGGGGCGGAGGCAGAAAGCCTCCCTGCACCCGCATGTGTACCTGGAGGTGATGCTCCGGGTACGATCCCACCCGCCCGCAGGCTCCCAGGTCCGTTCCAAGGGCATCAGGAGGCTGCGGCCAGAGCCGGCTGCAGCCCCCGCTCCTCCAGCCCCGACACCCCCATGTGCCCCTCTCTCCGCCGGGGGTTACCCCAAAGGCTCTTGTTCCCCCCCGCTCCCCTCTCCCGGTCTCGTTCGGATTCAGCTCGTGCACCCAGGACTGACAGAAAATGCCAATTTCAGGAAGATAATTGTTTAATTAAAGTCTGACAGGCTTGGCCTCCTCTTGACAGCCACATCGTTAATGCTGCTCCCCGCGCCGGGGGCTCAGGCTGTCCCCGGAGAGCCGGGAGGGAGCGGGGAGGGCTGCATCCCGCTGCCCGGCGGAGCGATGCACGGCATGCCGCGGCGGGGAGCGGGGCCGGGGGGTCAGGGAAGATGCACTTTGCCACCCTTTCGCCCAGGCGTCGGTGGGGAACACGGGGCCAGAGCAAAGGCACAGCGCAGCGCTGCAAACCACTGTGTGATCAGCCAGCCCCAGTGCTCCCCATCAGCCAAATGGGGAACTACTGGTCCCCACAGGGATACTGCCTCGAGAGCCCTGCTTTTACAGTCTTCAGCAGGAATCCCAGAGCTGCAGAGAGCAATAAGTCTCCCTTGCTCAAAAGGGAAAAAAAGGAAAAATAAAATCCAAGCATGATCAGCCAATAAGTAGAAAAATAATGCAATTCTCTGCCAGCACGTAACAGCAGGCTGGGAACACTTTAACCAGCTATTTTCGCTGTGATGTTTAATACGTCACTCTTTCAAGCACAGTCTGAAATGTATAATTTTCCATTATATTCCTGTATGTTTGACTTTAATATAATGAAGCCTTCTCCCTTCGCTACACCAGAATATTGGGTCTATTAAATTGCTTGTGCGAGGACTATTTTTGACAATGGAAAAAGCTGAAGGCCAAGAAAATGGTGGTGCCTGCAAACATCTCTCCTTCTTGAGCCTCCAACCCCTGGCTAACGGCCGTAATCCATCACCGGGACAAGCCTCTCAGCATCACCTTTCCCAGGGGGACACAATGTGTCCCTTGACCCCGTGCGACTGCGCCGGGATTTGATCTCTGGGGTGGAGGGGTTTGGCGCTTCCATGATTTCAATTTTCCTTATAAAGAGGTCTGGGATGCAAACCATCAGGGAACTTAAAACTGCTCCAAGGAGGGATGAATGGCAGAGGCATGGCTTGCCAAAAACCTTCCCCTGCAGTGGCAGGGTGACCTGGAGCGGGTGCCGCCTCCGAAAGGCTGAGGGAGCAGAGCACAAGGGCTTTTCTTGGGAAAAAACCCCATATTGCAAACCCAAGCCACATCCGAGCCATGATTCAGATCTCTCTCCAGAAGGGAGAAGTTTCTTCCAAGCAAACCTAGGCTGGCCAAGGACGCCAGCTGCACCTCAACTCCTGTATCTGCAGAAATACGGCAGCCAGCCCTGCCAGCAGACCGAGCCGGCTCCAAACACACCAAAGGATGCTCTGCCAGCCCTGCCGGAACCAGGGCTGTAGGCGCAAGGATGGCACATCCTGCCCCAAGCTGCAGCTGTACAGCCACGCCGGCAGCGACCTGGCCGGAGAGCCACGGGCAGGCTGGGGCAGCCGCAAAGTAACGCTAAAACATTGCTGGAGCATCCGCAGATCCCCCAGAGCCACGATGCTCTGAACCAGGGAGAGCTCGTGCGTCAGCTTGACTGTGTCAGAATTACCGCCAGGTTCATGAAACCAGCTCCCAAAGCCCTCGAGGGGTCCCGGCACCCTGGGTCCCGGCACCCTGGGACCCAGCCCCCGGCACCCTGGGACCCAGCCCCCGGCACCCTGGGACCCCGGCCCTGGCACGGTGTTGCTGCTGCCAGGAAAAGCTGGCGGCAGAGACAGAGCAAAGGAGCCATCTCACGGCTTCCCACAACATCCCGTATCCCCAGAAATGTTCTACTGAGTTTTGCCTGGAAGATGCAAACCTAAAGCTGTGGGATAAGTATTTTTCAGTCGTACAAGAACAACAACAAACCAAACCCAAATCCTGTTTCAGGTCAGTTTTCAATTTCCAATGTTTCCACCCATCGAGGAGGGGAAAACGCTCTTCCAGGTGTGGCAGCCTGTGTGGCTGGGGAGGCGAAGGGAAACGCAGCGTTCCAGGTGCAAGCCTTCCCGTCAAGAAACTGGGGGGTATTTTCAAACAAAGGCAGGCAGATGGGAAACAAAACCGTATTATTTCATTCCAGTAATGTCGAAATGAAATGTTTTGACTGAAAAAAATAAATTGATGGTGGTTATTCTGAAACACAGACAAATTTGTTAGATATTCTGATAGCAAAACACCCCGTTTTGCCTTTGGGGAAAAAAGGAGCCAGTAAAATACTTTCTCCAAGCTCCAGTACCTGGCTGGGAGCAGTAACACTAAGCTGCCTGGCCACGGGCTTTCTGCTGCTCCTCCTGCCATCGCCCTTGTTTTCAATTCCTGCTGTAACAAACAGTACGTTAAAGACAAGATACCAAGGGATTCCTGAAGCCAAAGCCCATAATAAGCCTTTTAAACCTGTAAGGTAGGTCAATTTTTAGGCTTAATTGCCTTGACAGCATCTCTAATAAAGCAGACCTTTCTATTTAAAAGACAAAAAGGGGGGAAAAAAGGGGAAAAATAAAAGTTGCTCCAAGTTATTCACACTCGCTCCCTGCTCTGCTTCGGGAGGATTTACACAGTGTCTTTAAAAAAGCCCAGAGAGGCGAGTTGTGGGATTAGCCCAGCGCGCTTTTGGTGGGAGGGAATAGCTTCTCCCAGAGCGGCTGCACGTCCTCAGTGCGAGCGGGACGTCGGCGCCGGGTTTTCTTCGTCTGAGGCACATTTAGGAGCTCAGCCTCCCGGCAGCCGAGGGCAATGACGGCGCTCGGGATGCCTCCCGGGAGGGCGCCTCGGGGTGGGGGTCCCTGGCCCACGGGGACGTCCCACACGAGACGGGGATTATCTGACTCTACGTGGTGTCGCGCTGGGATGGGAGGCAGAGCGCGGCCGCCCTGGGACGCCGTGCCCCGTTACAGACCCCGTGCCCCGGTTCCCCTGCCCTCCGTCAGCTGTTGAGCCGCGGAAGAAACGTTAACTAAGGGAGGGAGGCAGGACGTTTTGGGCCGCGCCGCAGCTGCATTTACAGGAAGAGTGGGAATGGGGAGAAGGGCAGAGACGGGAGCTTGTCTTTCGGCAAAACGGGGATCGGCATGGCAGCGGCACGCTCCGTGAGCGCCCGGTGCCGGAGGCAGCAGGCTCCCACACCGGCTCCTCCTGCCCGGTGCCCAGCACGCCACCCAATCCTTTCCTCAAATCCTTTTTTCTTCCTTTTTTGTGACCATAATTATCACTAAGCACCTGAATGACCTGGCGGCGCACATCCAGTCGACATTGCGGCGCAACACAGCTGCTCAGGGGCCAGCAGAGCCCTTTCCCCCACCTTAATTCTCCAATCATTTTTAAATTATTTTAATAGCACAGGAGCACCAGGCTCCACTATTTTCTTCCTCCTTTCTGGAAAAACTGAAAATTTCCTTCTCTCTCCTGAAACAGAGACTGGCAGCTCCCGGCCGCCCACCCACGGCACTGCCTTCGCTTCGGGGCCGTCTCTTCAGCCCAGATGGTGGAGGGTCAAGAGCTGACAGCTGGCCCAGCAGCAGGGATATAATTATTTTTAATTTAATTCTAATCAAGATACCAGAATGAATGTGCAAAACAACAACTGTTTTCGCAAGTCAGGTTTGTTCAGTCTTTGCAAACGCGTAGAGAAAATCAGCGCAAGGTGAAGGGCTGCGGCGATCGCGTGCGACGAGGTGCGAGACCCGGGCAGGCGGCACGGCTACACCAGCTGGATGAATCCCCAGACCGCCACAGGCACCCACCTCTGCAGCCTCTAACGTGAGGAAAAGCAAAGCTGACACCTCTCCGACCAGCATCGCCCCTGACCCCTCAAAACCCCACCCAACACTGCGAACCCCGGACCCCCGGCCCGACGCAGAGCCCCAGCTGCACAGCGCATCGCTGTCCTCACGAGGGGACGGCTCATCCCCAGCGAAACAAATCGCAGGCAAAATGGAGATCAGCACTTTTCTCCCCTCCAGGAAGACTGACTGTAATAATTTGGACAACGTGAAAGGCTCCTGCCACAGGGCAGGAGGTAAATGTTGGTGTGGGAGCAGTCCCAGGATGGGCGCAGCCGGAGCGCTGCCTTCCCGGGGGGGGCCCCGCATCCTGCCTTCTCTCCATACTTCCCTTCATCCTTCACGGAGGCAACTCCAGGGGCTATTCCTATCAATTTGCTCAACCCGAACGATAACAACGACCGGTGAAACGGGAACGGCAGGCGCAGAGGTTGGTAGCTCTCAGGGTACTTGCAGGGAGATGCTCTCTGGGTTTATCTCTGCTTCACACCAGGTCCCAGCACTGCTGCGCATCTCCACCAACCTCAGCCTCCTGGTCCCAAAGCTCATCCCCCTTATCTCAGCTTCCCCTTGCTCCGGCTCTGCCCGGAGGATTCCCAGGGGATCCCTCAAAGGCATGGCGCTGCCCTGGGGAAACAGCCGTGACGCTTGGTACCAAAGCAAGGCGAGAGCACGAGTCCCCCTGAAGCTGCAGGGGAGGAGGATTTCTGCTCTGCACGTGCAAATAAATTCCAAGGGGAAGGAAGGAAGGAAAAGCAATTAATGCCCAAAAGGGACAGCCAGGCACCAGCGACTGCTGCTGACATCTGTCCCTGCAAACCCAGCAGCGGGGAGATCGCCCAGCCACCTCCTCTGAGCCGTACCTGGGTCCTCATGATGGTTTTGATAGCAGCTTCAAACTCCTCAGAGTTATTGTAGTCGACAGTCCACACATGCGGCTTCCCGATGAAGTCTTCGGCATACGGGTGTTGGGAGGACACCTAAAACACAGCAGCGGGAGATGGTTTTGCAATCGCTGCCAGAACGGCTGCTGTCTACTGCTCGCAGCCGCGACAGCAGAGCGGAGCAGCAGGCTCAGGCGCAGACACATGCTGTCTTAAACCACTGCACGCAGAGATCTGCTGGAAAAAGAAGGTTTCCTCTGAACCCAGCTGCCCCCTGACATCAGGCTGATGCTCTAAAATTCCCACTGGGTTGGGATGCCCCATTCCCATCAACACTGAAATCACCTCTGCAGCTCTGAACATCTTCATCTCTGCAATATGGGTAAAACCTAACCTTGACCTGAGCCATTTGTGGGTCTGCAGTGGCAAAACCAGACCAAAGCAGCAAAGCTCTGGGAGGGCACCCTATCTCTAGGGTTTTCCAGCTCCAGAAACGAGGCAGAGAGAAAATCCATCATCACTGAAGGCTGGGGAAGTCTGGCACTGGGAGTGCTGGAAGCTGCATCTCCCCGCTGCCCCAGGCAGCACCATGCCCCGGCACGCCGCAGCCGCCGGCCCCTCACCAGGCAGTTCTCTGGGGATACACCTCTCTTGTTTCAGCCCCTGAGCTGCCTTTTCAGCCCCACATTGCTGCAAGGCAGCCAGGGCCCCAGATCTCCTCCCAGGAAGGGAAGAGAGAGGATGCTGAGCAGAGGAGGTGTTTTGGGGGCACTGCAAAGTGTTGCAGAGGAGTCTGAAAACCTGCCAGCTGGAGGAGAACAGTGCATGCTCTCGATTTTATTCCCCAGCTTGCTGTCCTTTCCCATTTTTCGCCGACAGATTGATCACCTCCTTCCCCTCCGGCATATAAACACCCTGGGGCGTTTCACAGCCTTTGTCCCCAGCTGCCCTCCCAGCTCTGCGCTGAAGCACAACCACAGCACCCACCCGGGATGGGTGCTAGCACTGGCAGCTAATTAGGGGGGCGCGTGGGACAGACACGGGGGTGCAGGACAGCCCTACCCCCCCAAACCCACGATGGGTGCCACTGAGCCGGGCTGCAGCAGGGCTGAGCCACGCAGCCCCCCAGCAAAGCCCTTCTCAGCAGGAGCGAGCGTTGCACTGCATTATCCACTTGATTAATAATAAAAGAGGCAATTTTCTCAACCCTTTAACTTTTAAAGAGTTCCTGCTTCACTTAGATTAAATTCCCAATGACGGGCAAGCCTGGAAGGTATTTCGTACTCCTGCAACGCTGCGGAGGTCCCAGCATCCCCCTGGGTATAGAAAAGGATTAACAGGGCAGCATCAGCCCTGGCTTGGGAGCAGGGTACGGGGTATGCATGGATCGGTGCTGATGGCGAAGGAGCTGGGGTCTGTGCCCTGCAGAAGTCTCCTGCACCACCTTCTCCTTTGCAACCCCAAACCCAGGGCAGGGCTCCCTGCGTCCAAGCGCTCTGGAGGCAGATGATGCGAGGATGGGAGAGGGGGCCCCATCTGCGGGTATCTGCACTGCTACGTTTGGAGGAAATGTCTCAAAAAAAAAAAAAAAAAAAAAAAAAAAAAAAAAAGAAAGAAAACCAAAATCTCAGTTTTGCAGCTGCTCTTCCCTGGGCCAGCCCGAACCCCGGTGTAAAGGGGGTGACTCCATCCAGCCCACCCGCCCGCCTCCTGCCGCACTCGCCTCTCTCGACGTCGGCTTCCCGCGGAAGAACTCGTGGTTGAGGGAGCTGTGCGGGGGGTTGAAACGCGCCTGCAGGAAAACGCAGCCGTTGGCGATCGCCTCCAGCGGGGCAGGACCCTCGTAGGGGAACCCAAAGCCAATGAAGAGCTGTAAGGGAGCAAACCCGTGTGCTGGTGAGCGAACGCCACCAGCCCCATAGGAAAGTCTGCCGAATAACCCGCCAGCGTCCCCCTCTGCTGCTCTGGCCCTGCACACCAAGCCTCTAAGGCAGCTCCCTGGGGTTCCGCACCCCATAGCTTCAATGTCCCAAAATCTCCCCCTGCGCCGTGGCTCACAGCCCCCTTGTGCAAAGCAATGGGGTGCTCAGGAGTTGCAGCCTCCCCTGTGGTGGCTCCAACGGCCGTATTGGTCTTGTAGGGAGAAACTGTGGTTTGCCAAAGCCATTTGGGCTGCAGAACCAGCAGCATTTCCCCCAGACACCGGCTGAAGGCGACCGGGACGTGCCTGCACCCCGCACGCTCGCTCTGAGAATCCCGTTTAGTTTTATCACAGCTGTGGGGAGAAGAAAAACCCACCCCCCTCAGTAACAAATGAATTAATCAGGAAACTTTGCGCTCCATCTATGGACAGTTTGCAAGGAGAAACTCATCAGACACATTTTGATCTGAAATTATGTGCTCTGCTCGGCTCCTGGCTAATTAGCCCTGCTGATAGCGCCTGCAAGCCTGGGAGGAGCGCAGATAACAGCCTCTCCCCTCGCCCCCTCCTTTAATTAGGTTTTATTTCTCAAGGCAACCGGGTCCTCACTGCTGGCTGGTTAACGGGGGACGGTGAGCGGGCTCCCGCGGGTGCCCCGGCTGGCTCTCGCCCACCTTCGCCTTCCTCAGCAGTTGCTGAAATTCATGCTGTGGCAGCAGCCCGTGGTTCTTCACGAACGCTGGGACCTCGGGCGGCCGCTGCGTCTCGTAATAAACCGTGCCGTGGATCTCCATGTACTTGTTGAGGATGGCCAGGAACTTCTCCTTGCCCTGGGCAGGAAGGCAGAGGTGTGAACTGCACCAGAAGACGGGGCTGACACCCCCCCCATTTATAGGGGGAGATTTAACTCCCAAACCGCTGTCCCAGAGCGCTCTCGGTGCTTCAGCCCAACCCACAGCAGTGCAAAACCCGCACCCTCCCCTCCGCATCCCTTGGACACAAGTCCTGGAGCAGCCCAGGCTTCCAGCGAGCCTGGACGGCTGCAGGATCCGGCACCCTGAACACTGGCACCTCGAACCCCTGCCTTCCCCACCACCTCGGCAGGCAAATTCCACTCCGGAGCTGCTGAATTAAAGGTTTCAGGGGATTCAGGAGGAAGTTTGTGAAGACCAGCGCTTGCTAATGGCCTCTTATTCCAAGAAACAAGTCCCCAGAATTTTCTCAATCAGGTTTAATCCTGTTTCACTAACTGGAAAAATCAAGGGGGTCATCAGTTCTCTTCTTTCGGAGGCTTTCCTCCTTTTGCTCTCCAAAGCAGCCTTCCATTTCAACAACTTCTCTATTGCAGAATTTTTTTGCTTGGAAAAACCGCACAGGGACCATCTTTTGGATGCTGTATTTTCAGCTTGTTCCAGTGCTGCAATAGGCCCCGAAAGAGCAGAGACTGGGAGGGAATAAGGAGGTATAAATGGGGACTCTGAGAAAACTCAGTACGTTGCCTTAAAGCCTCTCTGACCACTGTACTTCTGCCCTCAGCCACGTGTCCCTGGGCTTCTCTAAGGCTAAACACAAGTGCTTTTGGTGGGACGAGGCTGCAGGGTGAAATCCTGCCCACAGCGCCACTTCGATATCAATTCCCCAACGCAAAGGGCTCGGGGAGATGGAGGTGAAACACAGCTTATAGTCCCTGGGTAGCGCCTGGCATCACCAAGCACCACGGGGGGGCTGATCCCCAAAGCCGCCTGCACGGTGGGGGGGCTGGCATGGGAGACCCCCTCTACGGCTCCATCTGAGCGCCACGAGCCGCTTCGACCCCTGGAAGCTGGGCAGCAGCCTGGTGAAAACAGCCTTTCCCAGCTTATTAAAACTTCAGCTCCGGTTGCGAGCCGGAGGCGAGAAGTTCAGAGGGTTAGGAAATGAGAAATATCGGGAAGGTAGGTTTAATGAAATATTTCTAAGTGTCAAAAAGATCCTGCTCTGGAGTCAACACTTGGTCCAAGGCTTGTAAATAAGCACCCGGCTCCAGAAAATGGAGGTGCTCTCTTCCTTCCTAGACTTCAAAATCACTCAAAATAAGGAAAAGCCCCTCTTCCCCCTTATTTTACTACATGGGGTGGCACAAGACACAAAGCAACGCCCAGGCAGCCTCGCCTCGAGGAACAGCCACCAGCAAGAACCAGCCCCAGCCCCTTCATCCGGTAATAAATTACCCCAATTATGCAGTTTCGGGGAAACTGCTGTTACTTGTGAATTCTGGCTAAAAGGAGCAAATGTTCACAGCACTAAGGGTAGAGGGAAATGTCCGTTCTGAGGTTTTAACTCTCTTCAGTGCCTTCCCAAATTAACCAGCTAAGCTCAAATGAAACTTCTGGGTAAGAAAGGGTGGGGGAATAGTAGAAAAAGAAGACAAGATGCTACAGTTCCCCAAAAATGAGATTTAGTGGGCTTCAGCAGGTTTTTTCGGGAGCCTCCGAGCTAGGCGGATGCTGGGGGCATTTGCTCTCAGACATGGAAGGTCATGGAAAAGCCACAAACACCAGCGAACAGGAGATGGTGTGGCTGGGTCCTGGCCCACCGCAGGCACCCCTGCGGGGGCAGAGCCACTAATCAGGAAAGGTGGGGCTGGGGAGGAGATACAGCCCCCAGCTGCATCAACCCGCACCGATCCCGGCAGCTCGGGAGGACCGAGCCCGCTGCCAGGCAAAGTCGACTCCAGCAAAACCTTTTCTCTTGCGAGAAGATGCGCGGAGGTAAAGCCCAGCAGCAGCGGGTGCGGTACAGTACCTGCAACTGGAACAGCCCCAGGTGGTGCGCGAAGGGAAAAAAAATAGAAATAAATCAAGAGACAGTGAAAATTGCTCCTTTTTTTAAGCCTTGGAAGGAAGAGCAGCTGGCTAGCCCTGGAAGAGAGAGGGGGGAGTACACACATCCCCTGGCCACTATCGGAGGTGCAGGGGAGATGTTTCGGGGGGCTGCGGGTATTGCTGGTTTTTGCTCACTGCAGAGCAGTTTGGGACGGGGCGAAGAGAGCGAAGGGTTTTACCCCACGTCTGCTGGCCTAAAGGTGGCCTCAGCCGGGATGCACCACACGTGACCGAGCGTGGGGTCCCAGCAAGGACCAGCACCGGCCACCACCGAGGATGGAGCAAGAGCCCCCGCGCCGCCGCCCACCCCTCTCCCCCGGGCATTACAGGCGTGGGAGGGCAGGAGGGCAGCACCCTCCTTTCACAGAGACAAACCATCCCCGTCATAACACAGGAAGTCACCTAACGGCAATCATTGTAATCAATACATAAAATCATTGCCACAAAATCCTCAGTCTAAGCAGCCCGTGGGGAGGAAGCGTCACCTAGAGCAAAGAGCCCGGCACAGGGTCTTGCCAGCCTCTGCCTGGTCGGCTCGGAGGTGCCGGACACGTCACATCACGGCAGCAGCCTCAGCTTCCCCTCTAACAACGCAACAAGGATGCTCCTCTACAAACACACCGAGGTCTGTGCCTCAGAAGCTCGGGGTAAGAGCCGGAGGCTGCTGCTACCCCACGGCTCTGCCTGCGGCCGCCCCTGCCCTCCCGGCTGCCCCCCGCAGCGCCGAGGATGCCCACCTTCCAGATGCTGGCCTCCTTCCCGTACACCACCGCCATGCTGCTCGCTTTGTGCGACTTGATGTGCTGCCTCTCCGTCTTGTTGAGCTCCTCCGACACGAAGCCCATGAAGGAGTTGTCAGGGGTGTGAGCTGTGGACACCAAGGGGACAAGACACGTGGCTGGACGGATGGTTTCTGGGACCCCATCAGGGCTGAGGGCGCAGCCCCATTGCACCCATGGGGTCTGAGACGAGGCCGGCTCCAGAGCCTTGCTGGAGCTTGGAGGAAAAACGGCGTGAATCCCCAACTGAGCAGCTCATAAACTGCAGGCTTTGGAACTCGCTCAGGTGACTCTCTAAGAAGTAAGGCATTTTTAAGGCTGCCAAATAGGCTTTATCCAGCCGGGAAAAAGCAACATTTGAGTCCCCCAGTGCCCAGTGGGTCACCAGATTCCTTTCAGACAAGTACATCTCCTTTCCACGCCACAGGCAAGTCTGAACCACCGAGCTGCCTCTTGCCTCTAAAACCCCAGCTGAAATAAAGCCAGACAAAAGCGCCTTGCATTTCCTCTCCCAGGAGCTGGAAGCTCCTGGCTGTGCCCTGTGTTTGGCCCTGGCTGAGCTGAGGCCAGCAACCCCCCGTGGAGGAAGGAGCCAGGTCTCTCTTTCCAGTGCACTTCTACAGCCCAAGAGATGGCCAAGCAGGTTGAGGAGCTCCTTGTAGGCGTCAGGCAGGCAGGGGCAAGCCGAAGTGGAGCCGGGAAGACGGCACTGCCCATGCATCGCCTGCTAAAGGAGGCGAGCCCCCAAAACTGCCCCGCCGTGCCCCCGTCCCCCACTCACGGAACATGGTCATGAACTGGGTGGGCTGCAGGTTCCAGTAGCCCCAGTTGGTGCGGTAGCCACGCAGCGTGGCGTACTCCTCATGGTTGTAAGCCGGCTCCGTCCCAAAGGTATCGATGACCCGGACGCGGCACCTGGGAGAGGAGACAGGACCGCGGTCACACCTCGGGGACCTCGGTTTGGGAAAGTCCCGCTGCCAGGGACGTCTGGTGTCCCCAGGCAGCTTGTCCCTTGCCTGCTCCCCGAGCAGAGGGTGCAGGACCATCCCAGGCAGCCCTTCCCAACCCACTGCTCCCTCCTGTAACAAGCAATTTCCTCTTGCAGGGCTTTCATCTCCCTGACGTTTGCGAGAATGATATATCTCCTGAAGACTTGTAATGCTTTTCCCAATATCCCGGGAATGCTGAGGCAGGCATTACCAGCACAAGACCGAGGAGAGAAGGGGAGCATCAAGCAAGGGAAGAGCAAAACAAGCTGAATGCAAGAGCAAATGCATTTATAATAAAAGCAATAACACCGTTTGTCATTTTTCTCTCTAATAAAATTGTGTAGGGTAGTGGAGGAGATGGGAGAAAACATAATAAATAGCAGAACTATCAGCACTAAATTAAATTGCATATTTTCCTGGCTGGTGATGTACCAGGGGATGATGACATTTGTCTTGATGCCAAAGGAGCCAGGGATGGGGCTCTGCTTCTTGCAAATGGAAGAGTCTCGCGCCGCGCTCTGTGGCGTGACCGCCCCTGTCTGCAGGCACGGTGCTCGGAAGCACACACGCACCGCAGGCACACGCGGGGGGGTTCCCCAGTTCGGTCTCTTCTAATGAGGTTTTATCTTCAACACGTGAGGCTCTGGAGCGAGCAGACCTCCCCGGGCTGCGGCGGCGGGGGACACAGCACGGCAGCGGGTGGCAAAGCCAGGCAAAAATCAAAGGTGGGATCAAAGGGTCCAACTCCTCGGACGTGGGGGCTGCCCTTCGAGGTCATTAGCATTAGTCTGTGCTTGCTAATTAATGAAATGGAGGGTAAGAGAAGGGAGTGGCTTTGCTTACCTGTATGTCTTAAAGGAGAGCCCCATGTGCTGCTTCATCTGTTGGAGGCCGTGGTAGTCGGTGTAAATCAGGTCGAAAGGCAAAGGATTGGTCAAGGGGCAGTTCCCCCGTCCTGGAGGCACCCCTAAATGACTGGGGAGAAGCAGGAGGGACTGATCAGCCCCCCAGCACCACGAAAGCCCTGCAACACAAACACCCATTTCCCTGCCCAGTGTTTAACAGGGGCCATCAACCAGCTCCCCAGTTGATGGAGGGGGAGGAAGATCATTCTCCTCTCCCCAGCCTTTATTTCTTGGGCCAAAAATCTGAGGTTTTGGGGAGTCCCTGTCCTTCCCCGTCCTTGTACCTGCTCCAGCTGAGTTCCTGCTCCTCACGCACGGATGATGAGGCTTTTGCAGAGCATTCCCAGCCAGCGCTCACCAGCATCTTATTCGACACACACACTCCCCTGGACCTCTCTTGTCAAAGACACCAGATTTTGTTTGCTTTTGTTGCCATCACATTAGTGACAGACTTGCAGAGCCACGTCTTTCCCCTCCTCCCTGCCTGTGAGGCTCCCAGCTTAGCCTAAATCTCCCTGTTCCCAGTCTCATATCCCTCCCAGTGCAAATACCATGCATCCTTCCTTTTACACCAGTCCTTACAGGTCCTCACCACATCCCTGAGCACCCTCCGATTCTTGATGCTGGTAGCACTGCCTGTCCTTGGATGCTGTGCACATCTCATTAGACTTCTGACATTTCGTCCCATTTATGAAATAATTCAAGAAAGCCAGGGCAGCCGGACCCTGGGTCTCACTCAGCGGGTTTTCAGCCAGTTCCTTACGACAGCTGTACTCAGCCCCTCTTCCCGCCTCAAGCGGGTAAAACACATTATGAAAATCCAGATAAACTAGATCAACTGCCACCTCTTTATCAAGATCATCAGCTACCTTGCTGCCAAGGTGATACGTGATTAATCTGGCGTGATTAAGGGGAAGAGCACCTTGGGTCACAGGATTGCCAGGCTGGCGAAGAGGGCTTTAAACTGAAGTTGCCAGGGAAGGAGAGCCTCAGCCCATCCCACTCCTACCAGTCTGATGCCAGTGCCGGCAGCAGATGCCCAGAGCCTGGAGGAGGATCACAGGTCAGCAGGACCTGCAGAGCAGCACAGAGGAATTCCAGCCACTCCAGCCAGTCAGTCAGCTTCATTGGGGCACGTAGCATGGGAAATAACCAACAGGAGTTAGAGACGTGCGCACGCCTGCAGGGCCATGACCTTATTGGCATCACAGAGACATGGTGGGATGCTCCTACGACCCGAGTGCTGGAATGGAAGGATACAGGCTCTGAACAAGCAGTCGAGACAAGGAGGGGGAGTCACCCTCTACGTCAACAACCAGCTGGAGCGCATGGAGCTCCGCCTGGGGATGGATGAGGAGCTGACCAAGAGCTTATGGGTCAGGATTAAAGGGAGGGCAGAGACAGGTGACATTATAGCGGGGGTCTGCTATGGGCCACCCAACCAGGAAGACCAAACGGATGAGAACTTCTATAGACAGAGAGGAGCAGCCTCACGTACACAAGCCCCTGGGGGACTTCAACCACCCTGATATCTGTTGGAGGGACAACACAGCAGGGCATAAGCAATCCGGGAGGTTCCTGGAATGCGTTGATGATAACTTCCTTCTCCAAGTGATGGAGGAACCAATGAGCAGAGGTGCTATGCTGGACCTTGTTCTCACCAAGGAAGGGCTGGTGGGGAACGTGAAGCTCAAGGGCAGCCTTGGCTGCAGTGACCATGAAATGGTGGACTTCAAGATCCTGAGGGCACCAAGGAGGGCGCACAGCAAGCTCGCTACCCTGGACTTCAGGAGAGCTGACTTTGGCCTCTTCAGGGATCTGTTTGGTAGAGTACCATGGGATAAGTGATGAGGGCCATTCCCCAGGGGTTGGTATTGGGACCAGTGCTGTTTAACACCTTTGTCGGTGACATGGACAGTGGGGTTGAGTGCACCCTCAGCCAGTTTGCCAATGACACCAAGCCATGCGGTGCAGTCGACACGCTGGAAGGAAGGGATGCCATCCAGAGGGACATGGACAGGCTGGAGAGGTGGGCCTGTGCGAACCTCATGAAGTTCAACAAAGCCAAGTGCCAGGTCCTGCATGTGGGTTGGGGCAATCCCAAGCACAAATACGGGCTGGGTGGAGAACGGACTAGAGCAGACCTGAGGAGAAGGACTTGGGGGTCTTGGTTGATGAGAAGCTCAACATGACCTGGCAATGTGCGCTCGCAGACCAGAACCAACCGTACCCTGCCAAAAGCAGCGTGGCCATCAGGTCGAGGGAGGTGACTCTGCCCCTCTGCTCCACTCTCATGAGACCCCACCTGCAGTGCTGCATCCAGCTCTGGGGTCCCCAAGATAAGAAGGACATGGACCTGTTGGAGCGAGTCCAGAGGAGGGCCACGAAGCTGACCAGAGGGCTGGAGCGCCTCTCCTACGAGGACAGGCTGAGAGAGCTGGGGTTGTTCAGCTGGGAGAAGGCTCAGGGGAGACCTTACAGCAGCCTTCCAGCACCTGAAGGGAGCCTACAGAAAAGGTGGAGAGGGGCTTTTTGCAAGGGCATGTAGTGATAGGTCAAGGGGTGATGGCTTTGAACTGAAAGAGGGTAGATTTAGATTAGATATAAGGAAGAAATTCCTCGCTATGAGCTTTGTGAAGCACTGGAACAGGTTGCCAGAGAAGCTGTGGATGCCCCATCCCTGGCAGTGTCCAAGGCCAGGTTGGACGGGGCTTTGAGCAACCCGGTCTAGCGCAAGGTCTCCTGCCCATGGCAGGGGGGTTGGAACTAGGTGATCTTTAAGGTCCCTCCCAACCCAAACCGTTCCATGATTCCACAATTCTGTGGTACAAGGCTGGTAAACCTGCAGCATGCCTCCTTCCATTTTCAGCTACCTCTGTGAACTGATGAATCCCTCTCTCCAAAGCTGTTCCACTGAGTGTACCACTGATGTCAGCCTGACAGCCCATCTGCTCGTCTGGACCACGCTTCCCCCTTCTCAGGAAAAAAAACTGTTGACACCTTCCAGCTTCAGCAGGTTTCTCAAAAATCCCCGTTACATGTACTTGTGATTTCTGAGTGCCAATTTGCTCAGAAGTACAAATGATCCACCCCTCAGTTTCACTGTTCTTCTATTTTTTTTGTCCTCCTAAAGACAATAATTCCTCATCCTCAACCCCATAACGCCACCCACACCCGAAGAGCAACAGCAACATCCTCATGGAAAACCCAAACGTTGAGCTGATTTGGCTCTGCCTCACTCCCATCACGCAGTCACCCCATTTCGTTCTCAGTCCTTCTAACAGGGCTGAGGAATTTATGTTTTATTTTGCAAGTCTGAGCTCAGACAGTGTGAAATCTCACCCTTAGCTCCTGCCTGCCAAGACGTCTGTCTTTGTTTTCTTCTGGGCTCTTCACTTACTCCTAGCACCTATTTAGAGATGCTATTCCCTATAAGTATTTTCCCTTTTCTTAGGAACAAAAGGTCCAGACAGGTTTTAAACTCCCAGGATTTGAAGCCTTCACTCTATGACTTCTCTTACTGGTTCTCCTAATTTCTCTGCATTTCCCCTTCTGAACCTGAGAATCCCCCTTCCAGCCCTACCTGGATTTTCTCTATCGCTCAGCCGAAGCTCAAACGGGCCCACAGTCCAAGGGTCTGTCCTCCGAGGAGCATTTCATAAAGTCCTCACGCCCTGCCCAGACCTACAACTATGCACAGCATTTCATCTATCGATCCCGTGGCTGTTTGTAGAGGGAACCGATGGTTCCCCCACCCGGGGAACCGCCAGGTTATACAGTTATCACAAGCATTTGCTCTTCAAGCTCTCACTAGTCTTCACCAACACCGACAAAAGGGTCACATGTAGCCAGTGAAACTGGTGGACCATTATAGCTACGATACAGGGCTCTTGGTCTGCTCCTGGCCCTACATCCCTCTTCTTCCGATATGGCTTGCAAGCCCTTGAGCGATGGGCACCAAGATCCTGCTTCCAGCCCCATCCCAACCTGAGACCGGTAAAGGGTCATCCCAAATTCCTGACCATGACCACGACTCCAGAGAGTGAGTAAACGTGGAACCACATGGCTTGCCAAAGCCAGGAGAACCACGGAATTTCAATTTAAGGCGAAAAGCTGCATTTGCAGCTGCTTCATTGCTCTTGTCACAGAGGACGGAAGTGTCGGCTCGGGGCAGCCCGGCCGGGTCAGCTGCCGGGGAACGGGCGGCAGTTTGACCACCTCCATGCACAATTTTACACGACACGGCTGATTGGGAAGCTGGCAGGAATAGAAAGGCTCTCACCTCCAACAGCCACCTCGGTACAATAAATAGGGCAACAAGGAGACCCTGCCCTCCCGGGGAGGCTGAAGCAGAAGAGGAATTTTTAAGCCGATAAAAACCCCCAGGATTTTATAGACATGCAGTGCTAAGTACCACATTTGCTAGCACATACAATGCTTTTTCCTCAGTCATCAGGAATGTGTATTCAACAGCTATGATTACTTTGCTGCTGGAGGATGAGCACACCTCTGCTGACCCCCCAAGCCGGGCAACTCCTCTGGGTGCTTCTCAAACCACCCCTGAATTTTGACTAATGCTGATCCATAAACCTTGTATTTAACTAAAAATCCCCCAAATCCCCCTTCTCTACCAGCATACCCCATCCTCTCACTGGTAGGCATCACACGAGCCACTGTGTTACAAAATCATTCGTAATTTTAAAAACTCCTAACCAAGCTTGACGAGGAGCTGTGGGAGACAGCAATTACTGTATCTTATATTGAAGCCTCCAAAAAACTTTCCACTGGCCGGTTAGAGCAGGTCTGGCTCCCCCGGCTCCCCCTCGTCACCACGATCTGCCACGTGTCCCCTCTCTGGGTCTGGGACTTGCCATGTCCATTTTGTACTCCCGGGACCAAGGCTGCGAGGCAGGAATAGATCTAAAGGCAGGACTAGTGGCTTTGAAGCAGAGCATCTCTCTCATTCACCCCCCCCTTATCCTTCCTAAACACTTTATAACCAGTGACTTTAATATTCCAATCATGCAAATCCAGGCTACACCTCCGAGGTGGGGGGGGATTTTTTTTTTTTTCATTCCTCCTTATTTAAACATTCTTTATTCAAGCTTTCATCATTTGCCAGTTAAGTCAACTAATTTTCTACTAAACCCAATTTCACTCATGGTTGGAGTGAAATTTCCCTGATTTTTTCTCGTGCCATGTACTATTAATGGCGCTTGAAATTATGCAAATAAAATTAATGAGCACAAATGCCTTCTTCTCAGCCAGTGTAGCCAAGAGATTTGTTTTTGAAAACCATTGATCCCTGCTCCAGGGGAAACCTCCCCTCCCAGACCCAGAGCCCCGGCAGGTGACCGGGTGGCTTGTCCCATCCCAACACCCAGGATTAGTGCATCGGCTCAGCCCTCGCTCCTTTTTGGGAGAAAGCAGCCAAAGCGGCTCCAATCCAAGCGGATGCAGGCGCCTAGCTTGCCTCTCCGCCAGCTGCCTCCACCAGCTGTGCCTACTCCAGAATAAATCTACAGCAGCTTCTTGTCCTCCTATTTTCTCCTTATAGGTACTTTAATCAACCAGGGGACGCATTCCCTTCCCGAGAGTGCAGCAGGCTCTCTGAAATCAGGTGACTGAGGGGTTATCTTTACATCCCATTGACCTATTTTCAAATTAACCCCACATTTCCTTCCACGTTATCACTCCCGGGACTGAAAAGTCCAGCACTAAATGGATCTCGCGGGCATCTGCTGGCAGGCTAGGCCAATGTCCTATATTATATTTAATTGCATCTTCTCTGCCCACATCTGCTGCCATCGGCAAGGCAGACTGCAGCAGGGGAAATGGGGGAGGGTTTCCACCCTTTTTGTTCCCTCAGCTGCTCCCTGTCTCCAAGGGCCCAGCAAGCCCAGGGCCGTTATCCGTGGGATGAAAGGTGCCGGAGCAGAGCTCGAGCTGCTCCTGGGTCTGTGACAAGCCCATCATGACCAATTGGAAGTGCAAATCGGAGCCCATGAGATGAATGCCCCAGTGCCTGCCTCTGCTCCCAGCTCTTCCTCCTGCTGGAAGGGACCCAATGACCTCAAAAGTGGGTTTTTTTTAAGCAATTACAGTATGCTTTTTAAGCCACCTGCAATGGTTTTACTTTTGCAATGCGCACCTGGACTGTTCTCTGGCCCATCATTGATCCTGCGTGACACAGCCCTACCCATCCGGGGGCGAGGTTCAGCAATCAATTTATTTCTGAGGTTCAGCAAAACCCTGTTTTCCCATCATGGCAGAGTGTGGCACTTGCTGGAAACCTTTGCATTATATTCCCAGAAGACAGCTAACATCAAGTTTTTGCTGTTCAGCTGAGCAGCAGCAGCTCCAGTGGCTCCAGGCGGGGCTCTGCCGGGAGATCCTCTGTGTCAGGAGATCCCCAGGAAGGCATGTTTTCTGAACTGTGTCCTGGTGTCAGCTGGGGTAGAGTTAACTTTCTTCACAGTAGCTGGTATGGGGCTGTGTTTTGGATTTGTGCTGAAAACAGCGTTGATAATGTGGAGATGGTTTAGTTGTTGCTGAGCAGTGCTGACACTAGTCAAGGACTTTTTCAGCTCCCCGTGCTCTGCCGGGGGCACAAGGAGCAGGGAGGGGACACGGCCAGGACGGCTGATCCAGACTGGCCAAAGGGATTTTCCATATCATACGAGGTCATGCTCAGCACATGGAGCTGGGGGAGAAGAAGGAAGGGGGGGGACATTCGGAGCGATGGCGTTTGTCTTCCCAAGTCACCGTTAGGCGTGATGGAGCCCTGCTGTCCTGGGGATGGCTGAGCACCTGCCCGTGGGAGGGAGTGAAGGAATTCCTTGCTTTGCTTTGCTTTGCTTGTGTGCGCGGCTTTTGCTTTACCTGTTAAACTGTCTTTGTCTCAACCCACGAGTTTTCTCACTTCTACTCTTCCGATTCTCTCCCCCATCCCACCGCGGGGGAGCGAGCCAGCGGCTCTGTGGGCCTTGGTTGTCAGCTGGGGTTAAACCATAACAGGCTGCAGAGATAAGCCAGGAGCAGTGAAGACTGGTGGATGCCTTGCATCTCATAAGGGGATTGAAAGCCTGCAGAAATGGGGAGTCAGTCTCATGGGGCTGGAGGCTGAGTTTGATCCAGGGGCTCCCAGTTCCTCCGTCCTCCCTGGCCTCACCAGCCGAGAGGGGCTCTGGGCCCCCACAGGGAGGATCAACCCTATATAAATTACCCAGTGAATAATAAGGTTACGATAACCTTTACATGACAAAGCAGAGGTTTCTGCAATGGCAAAGAAGCCGGCAAACGAGTCGTCATTTGGCTACAAAATAAACATATTTCACGAAAAAGCGTAATTTAACAGCTCAGTAACTCCTGCTAATTTATGCACCTTCCTCTCCTACAAAATGAAGCCCTCAAAAGTGGAAAAAATCCCTCCCCGATGCTCCTCGCCCCGGCAGGGTGGCTCATACCCACTCCTCACGTGGCTGCTGCCAGCACAGCTCCGAGCCGCCTCCTCGGAGGCGCCAGGAAGCTGCTGTAATTAAAGGGAGCAGCTTTTGCAGTCTCATTTCAATGTACCCAGCTTTTAATTGCGGAGCTACACGGCTGCAACTCCGCAAGCAGCTGTTCCCAGCTGAAGAGGGGAGGAGGAGCCAGGAGGGTGATGGGATCCACCATCCTCCTGCAAGAGCCACCCTCCTGGCTGGGCACAGTCAGACCCTGGAGAAGCGCAGGAGGGTGCCAGAGCGATCAGCTTTCCCGGGTTGGAAATTCAGTAAATAATGAAGAAACTTCCCAGGGAAGGGAAATAAGTAGCTGGGCTGCTCTGGGGAGCAGCAGAAGCTGAGCACTCGCATGCTCGTGGCACCTGGGCGGACCCTCGGACCGCTCCAGCAGCTCAAAGTAAAGAGGCGGTTTTAGCCAAACCTTCATGGGTTCCACTAGAGCAAAGCTGAGTAAAGAGGCGGTTTTAGCCAAACCTTCTTGGGTTCCACTAGAGCAAAGCTGAGTAAAGAGGCAGTTTTAGCCAAACCTTCTTGGGTTCCACTAGAGCAAAGCTGATTTCTACCCACTCACGTCCCGGCCCCCTGCCTAACCCATCACCTACGACACATCCGCTGTAAGCGTGTCCCAATAATTGTCCCAATACAACTGAGAGTCCAATAACGCTCAGACACACAGTGGTGAGCCCGGCATCTGTGTAACCCCTTGGTTAAGTCTTCACCGCCTCTGTCTTTGCAAGGATTTGCAGCCGCTGAGTACCCCCAGTCGGGGGCTTCGACTTCACACCTGTAACCAAACATCCAGCTTTTCTGAAGCCCGCAGCATCCTGTACGCAACCACGTCCCAGCACGACCACCAAAGCCCGGCCAGAAAAGAACACCACAGTAACCCTAAGAGCTTACAGAAACACTCAGTCCCAAGTGACAGGAGCATCTCATGGTGCATTAAAGGCCGAGGTTTCCTCCCCACCAGCGCGGAGCTGATAAACCCCGCGGCCACGCCACGCAGTTCCATCGGCGCCGCACGCGACTGGTCACTTCTGGCTGTTTTCACAAGCAATTCCTGGCTCGCCTGCGCAATGTCAGGGCTGTATTTGCCAACTGGCAAGGGAAGGTGAAGCCTGGAGCCTGGGCATCACGCGAGTTTTCATGTGAACAGATGCAAGACAGAAAGATGGCTTTTATCTGCCAGAAAATAATCAGAAATGCCTTCGTCTGGACATCGCGTTTCCATTTGAACAGCCCTTTTTGCAGCCTGAATACACCTCGGTGGAAAGCAGAGAAAAATGGCAGCTGTAATTAAGTATGTGCCAGGGAGCGGGAGGAGAGCGATGGCAGCGGGAGCTGAGCCTCGTCGTGCTGCGGTGCCGGCTCCGCCGTGGTGCCAGCCCCACCGCAGCCCATCCGTGCTGCCCCAGCATGCTGAGCGCGGCTCGTCACCCAAAGCACGTGCTGGCCACCGCTACCACCCGGCAGGGAAAGGGCTGCCAGCATGGGATACAAGCATGTGCTGAAAATTAAGTGCCTTGCCAGGGCTGGTATTAGGAGTCCGGAACTTGACAGTGGAGCAATTAAGCTCCGAGAACACTTTGTAACGCCCTGACCCCATGAGGCATCAAATCCTGTTTTCTTCGACTTTCTGTCCTGCCTTATGAGCAGTTAATTTCAAGGGGGCCATTGCAAAAAGCACCTTTCAGCGTTGCCGAGATCAATAGTCCCTGCCGCTGCAGCAGCTCACAGCACTGCGCCCCCACCTCCCTGAGCCTCTCCCGTAACCCCGCACGAGCGGCCGAAGATGCCGACGTGACCATCCCCACGACCTAAGGACGGGGGTAGGACCTGGAGGTCCCCGCAGTGCCCCTTCTCCGGGGGACATCCCTCCCCGCCTGCCCCTGGGGAGGAAAGAGCCTCAGCTTACTGTGGCTTTTGCACCGGCGCAGCCATCGCTCCGACGGCGCTGCTTGTAATTTTCCAACATCTACTTCTAAGCCGCCTCATTAACAACCCAGCTCAGGTCTTTCAGGCACTTCCCACTCCTCCCCTACCAAGCAACACACACGCACACCACCCCAGCCCCGATTCGCACTTTCCTGAAAGCACATTTTGGCTACCAAAGCAGCACAAGGGGTCTTCAACAAGAATCAAGTGTTTGCATTCAGATTTGGGATCTTTCCTCTCTCCCTGCTTCAAGGCTGGGCTCAAAATGCTGCCGGCTCCCTCCGCTGTCCCCACCCACCCAACACAAACCTCCGATGGAAAACAGTGCCCGACTCCCCCCTCCAGCTCGGCGCTTTGCTTTCCTCCCGAGGAGCTGCACGTGCCCAGCGATGCTTTGCACCAGCCCCCAAGATAATCCCGTGTTTCACCCCTTGCCTGTCAAGACGCGTCAGAAGAAGCTCACAAATTCACTGGGAAATACAAGAGAGGATAAACACCTGCACTTAGTGCAACTACAGGAGAAAAAATAGCCTCTGGTATGACACAGCAGCAGAATTCACAGGTCTCTAAGGTCTACAGTGGGCAAAAGATAAGCTAGCCCTGGAAAACCAGGGCTGAGCTCAGCTGCACTGATCTCAGACCTCACAGGGGCATTTGGACAGTGCCTGGCTGAGTCATGGAGCAAGCCTGCAGATCCCCAGAGCTCCTTGGCTTTGCTCCAGGTCAGCACTGGTCCCCCAAACCGGGAGAAGAACTGTTTAACACCCCTGCTATTCCCCGCTTGGCATCTGCTGCTCTCCGCGTTGGAGCTCCCCGGCACAGAGATGCCCAGCACAACATGGTCACGCTCCCAACCTGTTTTCACGCCCAGCACTTCATCACCAGCTTTTTGGACGAGGGACTTACTTTTCCTCCTCATTTGCCTGATCCCCCGCATTTCAGACCCAATCCTGACCACCACCTCTGGGCTCTGCTGCATTGCAATCGATATAGATGCTAATAATGAACAGCTCTCAGATAACTACCGGCTGAAGTGTACGCACGCAGACCCTCCAGTGATCCCTTGCCAATGATTAATATGCGTAGAAAAATCAGCTCAGAAATTTGAAGAGACAAAAAACAAACTAGGAGAGAGGTTATTCCATGCTGAATAATTTATGGGCACCAGCCTTTGCTCCATGACGGCCGTGCTGGGCGGGAGCAGCTACAGCTCTGAGCCAGGAAAGGAGCAGGAGGTGCCGAAAATGAACAAGAAGTGGACTCAACATTTCACATTGCTGGAGCAAAATATCCCCAAACCCGCCCCGACACTGGTGCCTGCCCTGCTGCAAGCTCAGCAAGAGATACCTGGGATGGGAGAGGACAAATTTAGCTCCAGTCTACAGCAGAGTAAAGCTTTGCTGCTTCAGGAGGTTACACGGGGCAGGAGGGATAAGAAATCACTTGGGCTGACCCTTCCGTGGTGATACGGCTTTAGCTTTGCTTCATCCTCGCAGGCCAGCTCTGGCCCCTCGCACAACCCCCGGCTCCCTGCATAGCAACCCCTGCCCAAGGCTGGGGCTACAGGTAAAGTCCCCTCCTGGTTTTAACGAAGTACCCGAGATTAACTATTAGCACAACTCGGGATTAATTACCTGTGTTTCGCTAAGCCTGCCGCTCACTCCCGGTCCAGCCCCATCGCAGGGATGCTGCCGAGAGGTCTGCACGCACAGCGCAGGACTGCTGGCACCTCTCAGTCCTCCCCTTGGGGGACCTCTGCTCCCCCCCGACACCCGCATTCACCCACCTCTTGACGGGCTGCAGGAGGGTCCCAGCAAACGCTGGGCTCAGTCTCCAGAGGGACAGAGGGGACCCGGCTACAGCCCCAGGTCCTGCCTCCGCTTGCCCCAGCCCCATCAATGTGGAGACGGACCCACGCCGCAGGTGTCCAGCATTTAAAATGTCATCAAGGCCAAGCACGGGACACGTGCTCGGGGAGGTGGGGATGGTTTCTAGTGCTGGGGTGGAGAGAAGAGCAACACGTGCAGCCCCAGCCCGGCTCGCTCACTCCTTCGCTACACAGGGGCAGAGATGGAGCTGCTGTTCCCAGGCATCCCAGGGGACACCTCCAAAGCCACGCCAGAAGAGGAGGTCTCATCACTGCCAACGGATGTTGACGCTCCTGCGCTTCTGAGAAAGGCAAAATACTACAGGCAGCAACACAGCTCTCTCCAGAGTCACTCGCAGAGGAAAAGGATGCTGCAAAACCCCCTGTAAGACTCAGCCAGCTCCTTCTCCTTGTTAAACGACCACCATGAGGCTCTTCATTAAAAAACATAAACAAGAACCACACAACAACAACACAACCCTCCCAGCCATTAACTTCTTTCATCCTTGAGTACACAGATATTATTTAGCACGTCAGTTTAGCTCAGCACGCCACACAGAGATCGCTGTGATGCATGCCCGCCTCTTTGAGAAGCTGCTGCCTTTTGCATTAGGACCAGGATTATTTTTCTGAGTTAATTAGTCGGGAGCTAATTCCATTCATTAATTCTGAATGCCGCAGGGGCTAAGTTGGGGTTTTTTATTGGGTTGGTTTTTTTTTTTTTTTCCAGGATTGTTGGTTTTTTTCACTCTCTTTTCAGCATGGCTCATTATGTGGCCGATGCTGGCTTAGCATCGCCAAAAACCTGCCCAGTACCCAAGGCAGCTTCAGGCTTTTCTTGATTTATAATCCATCCTAATTTGCAATTTCCCTGGCACTTGCCCTCCACTCAAAACGTCTCATAGGAGGCGAGGAAACCTTGCGAGGTTAGAGGAGGCAGCAGCGTCAGCCTGGTAATAACGGAACTGCATCAGCAGAGAGGGATGCGGCACACGGTTATCTTCTCCCTCTTACTTTTTCCATCTAACATTGGTCCCTCTTGAAGACAGGGTGCTGCCTAGAGACACTTCTAGGGTGGCCCGGCGTAGCTGGTCGCACACTCTCACCCTGCATCGCCCCATATCCCAGGGCAGAAAACGCCCATCCCTCTGTGAGAAGTGCCCCAGCAGCAGCAAATTCCCCCGCAGGTCTCGAAGCCACCACCAGCAACTCCTGAGGAGGGACTCCTTGGTGGCTGCCACCCCCCTGCAAGGGATGCAGGTTATTTTTGGCAGCCGCCCCAGCTGCCTGCCTTGCGACAGAGCAGGAAGGGAGGGAGGGAAGGAAGGAAGGAAGGAAGGAAGGAAGGAAGGAAGGGAGCACAGTCACTGCTCAAACACCACCGGCGAAGCCACTGGGGTTGAGCACAGCCGTGCACGGTGGGAAGAGCCAGCGACCTGCAGGACACCTGCATCCTGCAGCCACACGGCCACCAGCCCTGCAGAGAGCATCCCTGGGGAATGGGGGGTAAAAGGGAGCCTTTCCCATGCCCAGCCCTAGGCAGGCATCCGGGGACGCGGGTGATGCTGCGTGCTGACAGCAAGGGATTAACGCTGCTCAGATCCAGCGCCGGGACCACAGGGCAGAGCCCTGCCCCAGACATCTTCACATCAGCCCCATGCAAAGCCCTGCTGCAAAGCCTTAGTTTGCACCAGTCCGCCTCACTTCCCCGGGACGCAGAAGGGATGGGATCGATCCCAGGCGTGACGTTGGCGGTTTGCACCCACGCAACTCTTGCACCAGCACTCCGTGAGATGCAGGTGGGGAAAAGCCACCCCCGAGCCTTTGCAGACCTCGCGCTTTCACACAAAACCTCGATGGGACGCACACGCGCGCGGGGGGGACCGTGCACCCGCAGCACCCACCTCTGCAGCTCCTTCAGGGAGACCGTGACCCTCAGGCTGTGTCCCAGGAGGAAGAGGGCAGCCAGGATGTCAGCCCACTGCACCATCTCACCCAGCGGGCCCCCCTTCAGCACCCGTGGGCTGAAAACATCCCCCGACTCCTCCGTCAGGAAGCCGATATGGATCAAGATCTGGAGAGACAAGGAGAGGGGTCAGTGCTGGGGGAAAGGGACAAGTTGGGTTCTCCAGCCCAAAACGACTTACAGTCCCCGATTCCCTCCAGCTCCTTTGGCAGGCTGTGATTACTCGGGGAAATCATTCGGGTGGAAAGACAAGCGACCTATTTCCAATTAGCAAAGACCCAACAGTCAGAAGCTACCAGCCCCCATCGACTGGCACTCTGTACCCTGGGACCAGGCCCATGTTCCTGATGTACATCACGGTCCGTCCCACAGACTGGAGCCGCATCTCCCAGCACACAGGGACCGAAGGGCACAGCAAAACCACGCCGGGAGGGCCAGCAGCCTCGGCACCAGCGCGGGGGAGACGTGCCAACCTCCCTGCCCGCAGCCGACAGCAGTGTGCCGGCTGAACATCGCCTCCCACCCACCAGGACCTGCGTCCAAAATTCACCCCATCGCTCAGCAACGCCAGTCCTGCAATGTCCTGAACGCAGAGTCGCGCCCACGGACCCAGCCCTGCGCACCCATGTGCTTCCATAAAAGCATCTTCCTCCCAGCCCACTCGCATCCCAGCTGTCTCCGCTGCCCATGTCCCCAAGGGATCAGCTTCTCCGTTCCTCCCCCCACCCCGTGCAATCTGCTCGTACGTATTTCTGGTCCCTTTGCCGGCCCTTCAGCTTCTGCTTGAGGTGCCGAGCCGCCCGCAGCCACTGCTGGGCCAAGTGCCGGATCCTCTTCTTCATGAAGCTGAGGGACTCCTTGCCCGTGCCAATCAGCTCCAGGAGGTGAGCCAGGTCGCTCCGGAAAGCTGCCTAGGAAAGGAGCACGCTCTGCATTTTGAGCGTCGGGAAAGCAGCCGCCGTGGGGGCCGGCGGAGGGTTGCCCACGCGGCTGACGTGCCGTGGGTCCTTGCTGGACGGACAGATCCCCCTGGTGCCTCCAGACCCGACACCAGAGCTCCTCCACTTAATGCACCCAACCCCCGGGGCCCCGCTGCACCCAGAGCATCTCGTGACATCCCAGATTTCTCAGCACAGGAAAGACATGGACCTGCTGGAGCGGGTCCAGAGGAGGCCACAAAAATGACCAGAGGGGTTGAACACTTCTCCTACGAGGACGGGCTGAGGGAGTCGGGGTTGCTCAGCCTGGAGAAGAGAAGGCTCCGCGGAGACCTTATAGCCGCCGTTCAGCAATTAAAGGGGGCTGATAAGAAAGATGGGGACGGGCTTTTTAGTAGGGCCCCTTGCGGTAGGACAAGGGGTGATGGCTTTATACTAAAAGAGGGGGGATTCAGACTGGATATAAGGAAGAAATTTGTTATGAGGAGGGTGGTGAAGCCCTGGCCCAGGTTGCCCCGAGAGGTGGTCGATGCCCCATCCCTGGCAACATCCAAGGCCAGGTTGGACGGGGCTCGGAGCGACCGGCTCTGGTTGGGGATGTCCCTGCTCGTGGCAGGGGGTTGGGCTGGGTTGCCTTTAGAGGTCCCCTCCACCCCAACCATCCTGCGAGTCTATGAAAACCCACGCATGGCATCGTGGCGCTGCTGACACCACTGGCTCTAGGAATATCTATTTCCAGCAGCCTTGAAGCCACCATCTCCCCCCAAGCCCCCCAGGAACAGCAGGACGCAGGCTGTCCCCACCTTACCTGCACCCGGGGCAGCGGCGGGGGGGAAGGCAAAGCTGCCGTCCGGTTTCGCCACGGCAGGGGAGGGCAGAACCACTCGACTTCGCTGAGGTAGATGAGGAATGAGCACTCGGTGCCGTCCACGCCAAAAAACGCGTAGCAGGGGTCGGAGGTCCACCTGGCCCTCATCCACTGCAAGGGGAAACACATGGGGCTCGTCCTCCAGCCAGGAGGGGACGCGGCAGCCCTGCGAGCGGCCCCTGCTACGGGCAACCCCTGCTCTCCATCACCTTTCTCTAGCTGGGAGCTGGAAATGAAGGGCAGAGGGTGGATGAAGGGCTGCAAACCATCGCGCGCCCAGCACCAGTGCCGACGTCTGCCCGCCCGGCGCCGCCAGGGCACACGGGGCAGAGGAAGAGCCAGCAGCGTCTGCTGGCGGCTCCTTGGGTTTCTAGCACTGGTTCCAGCACCAGCACGTGCCTTCCCCAGGGGCACAGCCATTAATCCCTAGGAAATGACACACCACAGGGTTTTCTTCTCTCCAGCTTCGCTGCGGAGCAAGCCGAGCTGCTGATCGCATCGCCCCAGGTGCGGCGGGGCAAGGAGGCAGACCCACCGGTGGTCCCCGGGGATGAGTTCACATGGAGGAGAATAACCAGCAGCTGGAGCAGCGATTTATCATCCCCTGCAATGGCTCTTGCCAGCCTCTTCCTAATTCAGCTACAAAAACAAATCTACTCGGGAGACAGGTCGCTGTGCCCAGTATGTAAAACGCAGCAATCACCCAGACAGGAGATCAAATTACAACCTTCCACAATTAAATTACATTCCAAATTTACTCAAATGGTGGAAGGAAAGGATGCCTAGCGCCAGGGGAAGAGGAAAATACAACCCCCCAGTATCATTTTAATATACCCTTCAACATCTTTTCAGGGAGACTCGGCCCTGCAGAAGCCTGAGCTTGAAGCAGAAGGCCGGGAAGGGGAGGGAAGAGGGAGATGCTTTTAATTAGTTCATGTAAATATGCTCTCTGACAAAGCTCTCATGCTCTGGGCCAAATGCCAGGCTACACTCAGGTGTAAGGAGCAGCTTGGGTCAGGCAGGACATCCTATTTGAGAGGGAGGTCCTGGCCACCTATACGCGATGCTCTGCTGTGCGATGTTGAGATTATTCCCCAGACACTAGCTAACGCTCCAGATATTGGAAGGCAATGTGGCAGCGCTTTCCCTTCACCGTGCTTCTGTCATTAAACACAGAAACTACAGGCAAGGAGGGCTGCGGGCAGAGGTAGCCTCACAGAGCTGCTTCTGCTGCTGCCTGCACAGCTCTGGGTAACGTGGCTTCAGTACGTCGTGTAACTAAAACTGAAGGTCCATCCCTTGTTATTGCGGGGAGACAGTTACATCCGGACAGGAAAGGCTCCCGGAGGAGGTCGGACACCTCCTGTTTTCTCCTCACAGCACAGCCATGCTTTGCTTTCCACGTCTTTGGCTCTGCTCCTTGTTCTGCACCAGGCTGCGCCCTTCCCATTTTAAAGCAAACAGTTTTATTCTGGAAAGCATCCCCCTCCCCACTGCCCTTCCCAGTTTCACCCCCAGGGTCATTGCTGTGTGCCCTTCCCAGCAGCTTCCACGCCAGGTGGAGACCCTCTCCCAGGCAGGGAGCCCCGACTCACCTCCACTTTCCCAGCACAGTCAGGGTACTTGGGGTCCCTGGGCACCTCGCACTGGTCCCTCCTGCCTTCCACCACTGCAGAAAGACAATTTGGGCATGGGGAGAGCCGGGACACGCTGGCATTGCAGCTAGAAATGCAGGGAGGGATTGGGATGGGACTGCCAGCCCCCGAGCACATTGATCGGCACCGCAGCTGGGCCGGCGCACAGCCCCATCCCACTTGTTGGAGCAGGACATCAAGATGTGAAGCATCTTCCCCAAGGTCAGGGAGGAAACAGAGGAAACGCCCCAGCCTTGCTTCAACGCTGAGAGTGCGTTCCCCTTTCCCAAACCTCACCAAGACTCTTCATAGCACCTCCCTGCTGCTCTCAGCCTGGTCCAGACCCCAGGTCCCACCTATCCACGCTCCTGTTGATCACCCGTAAGCAGGCTGCAGTATCTAAGGAAGTACCTGACAGCCTTTACACCGTAAACTTGCAATAAAAATTGTCCTGCTGAGCTGTCGAGAGAAGGCTCAGCCCCCTGGACCAGCCCCAGAATAAGGCACAAAAGCGGCTAAAAATGGTAACAGGTTCTTTTCTTCTTCTGTGGTTGGATTAACAAAAGACAACACCCCTCCCATAAGCCCTCCTTTGCCTAGAACCAAAAAAGGATGAGGTGGAAGAGGCAACGGAAGCATCTTCTACCTGACGATGCCAGCCCGAACCTCAGGAAACATGCAGCTGTGCGGAGGCACATCTGGCGAGCCCAGCTGCCCTCGCAGCACTGCCACGCTGGGATGGGAACGCTTCTCCAGGCGCTGGATGCCAGCCCCTGGGCTTTGGATCCAAACCACCACATTTTTCTACCCAGGTGTCTGTGCCGGCTCTGCTCCTCATCTTTAATTCTGCATTTCATTCTGTGGCGTTTCTTTCTGACAACGCTTCGGATTTGTCGCCGTTCCTCCTGCCCGTTGCAGGCACGAGTTTCCCAGGTCTTGCCCCTCTGCAGATTGAACCCCCCGCTCTCGAGTCCTCCTGGGCCAAGTGAGGCAACACTTTTAGGAGTAGATTATTGCTGTCAGAGGCCACAGAGAATGGTTCCCTACGCAGCCTCCTTTTCCTGGCTGTAACAGCAAGGCGCGAGCCCTGGAAACCGCTGAAAGCCACACTCAGGACCTCCCCTCCCTCAAAGAGATGGTCTGACCACGTACTGCATCCGCACAGAGCTGGACACAAACAGCCCTGGGAGGTCTGCTGAAGAGCTTCGGGTGCCCCACTTAGTCCTGCAGACTGGAGCGAGTTGGGTAACCTCAGAGCAGCACCCATTCCCCTGCATTTTTACTAAACTTTTCACGCTAGGCTTGGCTGGATCTCCCTCTCGCAACTGCGTAACACGTAGGCGGTTTGGGGCACGGGGACCTCTCGGGACACTCACCTTTCCCGTTCAGGAGGCTGTTCCGGAGAATCTGATCTACTTTTATTGCGATGTCCGAGACATTTTGAGCTATAGCTTGGATCCTCTCCATCAACCCAGCAGCTGGCTGGAACCTGGGGAAAAAACCAAATAGACCCTGAAAACTTGATACCTCCCAGCGGCGGCACCCGGGGGTGCTTATAGCAGACTTGCTGTCCTTGGAAGCTGCCGGCTTGCCAGGCTGAACTTAGCTCCAGAACGCAACACGGGAACGCCTGGTCCAGCGTGTGCCAGGCAAAGAGCTCGCTGCCTTCCAAGAGGTTTGACTGAAAACCTATGTAAATCAGTATTCTGCCATTTTTCGCAGCGTGCTGATAAACGCAGATACATTTGTGCATTTTACACGGGGAAATATTAAATAGGCTGGAAAAAATTGTTTTTCTTATTTCAGATGTGCTACGTTTGAAAATCCCCTGCTGTGATTATTGGCCATGCAGGACACGTAGGAAGCCGTGCTGGGGAAAAAAGGGAGAAAAAAAAACCCAAAAAATACAGAGAAAGGAAGGCAAAACCAGAGGAGGGCTGAGGAGGCCCGTGGGCCTGGAGCAGACTGCAGACAGCTGCAAACCGCGCAGGACACGCGGATGGCCCGAGCCAGCCCGTCCACCAAAGGCTGGGGCGAGCGGATTTCCAGGTGCCCCGGCGAGGAGCCGTGGCGAGGGCTGCGCAGGGCCGGGGGTGCCGGGGCGAGCGTCGGCAGCACAGCTGGAGCCGGGGCTGAGCTGGGTGTCGCAGCCCCAGCAGAGCCCGCAGGCACCTTCCCACCAGGGCTTGAAATCAGATTCCACCGGTTGGAATAGCTGCGTATGCCGCCTAGCAAATTAAACCTCGAAATCAATACCGTCCTGGGTAAACAGCACCATTAAACTCATCTACATAATACATTGTGTAGACAGAGTGACAGAGCACTGTAAAGGGGCCGGGTGTCAATTAAAACCTGATGTAATATATAAAAGGGCAAGTGAACTCAATCCGTCAGCAGCCGTGCCCTGCCAGGCTTGACAAGGAGCAAGCTCTCTGCCTCCGATGCCTCGCCTGCCATTTCCACCGCAAACAACCACCACGTCTCGACGAGCGCGGTTATCGCAGTAAATAATTTTCCCTTCTGCAGCATCTGGGTCATAAGTTTTTCCTTCTGCTGTCACCGAGATCATTATAATACAAGGAAATGCCATAAGCAATGAGCAAAACCAAAAGGGCTACCTTGAACACTCTTGGCACAAAAAATATGCGCTGATGTCAGGCCCTTCTTGGTGAAGTTTTATGTTTGTTCTCCAGCAGATCAGTGAACCTGAAGGCTGGGATTTAAAATACCTCTATCCTCAAGGCTAAAAAAATCCTGGTTTTATGAACCGATACTGCTTCGGTTGTTGATTTAAAGTCCATTCGCTAGCAGTGAGCAGCCCACATTTTCCCTTCTGGCATGGTTTATGACCATCAATACTCAACCTGCATACCTCCACGGGGAGCCACATATCTTAAGCTTTTAAGAAATAATAATTAAACGCAGAGGACACCGTCGCCCACAAGTAACTTTCAACCTTTGGCAGGAGACGTGGGGTTTATTCTCTGCAAGCTATTTTAACCGCGGCAACAGAAAGGTTGCTCACGAGGCGCTGGTAAAATACAGGCACAAAAATGACCTGTGATGAGCTCTGCTTGTGAGCGTGGCTCCAAGGAGATAACATGCTCCCCGTCTGAGGGCTGCCCAGCTCAGCCAGCCCTGAAAGCCCTCAACCCCCCTGTGTCTGCAACTCTTTCTCCACCGGCAAGCAGACATCAGACCATGCAGGTGATGCACGTGCGCTCAGTACACAGGGAAAAGCCGGGATGGGCAGTTTAGGAGCAAACGTCCCGAGGATGCGGTGAATTTAGAGCCAGCAAGCCCAACCTCCTGCTCCAGAGAGGGACGTCAGCTTGGTGGAGATGCTCCTCAGGTTTCTTCACTACCCATAGATAGGAGAAAGGACGAGCACAGCCCCGGCAGCCCAGCTCCCGTGCTTCAGAGCACCAAATCAGCCCACGATCCAACTTCTAGCTCCTCCCAGAAGCTATCCCAATTCCCGCTGGGGTCCGAACCAGCCCCCAACCACCCAAGTGATTGGGTGAAACCCAAAAGCCAACAGTAGCCTCAGTCCCCATCTCCTCTCCAATGACCTCCAGACCGCAGCTCAGCCAGGGCTGAGCCCCGGGCACCCACCATCACGTTCAAGGATCAGGACCGTTATCCTAAATAAACGGCTTTCTTCCAGGCTCAGCCTCACGGGCTGCCTAGGTCCGGCCTGAACTCTGGCCCCGGTGCCGGTTTCCACTGGGCAATGGACCCAGCCCAGCATCTAAGCTACAGCTGCTCCCCAAACACAAAGGTTTCAAGCCAGAGCCCTCTGATGTAAAGCGTACGTTTGATCATCACACTGAGACAGCACTTCCAGTTCTTACAAACAAGAGAGCCGTGTCGCATGGGCTCTGCGAGGCTTTCCCTGAAGCGCAGAGGGCTGCTGAAAAGCAACACATGGCTCAGTGTTGCACCATGGCTCTCGGCATATATTAAGGAGGAGGAGAAACTGCAGCAAAACATCCCTCCAAAACAAGCAGCCAGGCTCAAATCTCCTGCCTCCTGCACGCTCGTCACCCGTATTTGTCAAACGAGTTTTCCCCAAATCCCATGACTTCGAATGCCTGGGGCGAAGAGCCATGCTCCACGTGGGGAGCACTGATGAACCTTGGCGTTAGCACTAACGCAAGCAGCACTGAGGCAGCCACCTCGGTGTTTTTATCTGCTGGGCAACAAGGCTGTCACTTGAGCAGCAGATTTCATTTAACCTATTAGAGAGATGACAAGAAGGGTAAGCGTAAGTATCATTACCAGTGATTTGTCACCTGGGCAGAGGACAAGAAAATAAGACATTTAAAGCAAAACCTTAAATGCAAAAAGGTTTTCTGTAGCTTGTCAGAACTTGACGCCTTACTCTTAGCAACGGGAGACACTGGGAAGGACAAGGTAAGTGGCTTATTCTGCTCAGTGACAGCTAAGCAGAAGGGGAATATCCCACTGCGTGTCTCCATCCGAGCTGGGATGCCAGCACGGGCTCTGCCAGCCCAGCGGGAAGAAAACTCGCCTCCAGTGTTACCACTGCACAGGGAGCAGCGGCGGGCTGGGTTGGTTTTTTTTCCCCTTGTTGCTTTTTCAATTTTTCTATAGCGACAATATAAATGCCACCAAAAAGCACTGGGGCTGTGCCAGCTATTGAAACTATAGTAAATTACTATGGGCTTTCTAGCACAAATTTTTCCCTGGGACCTTAAAACCGTTTACTACAGCAAATACAGTACTTTTACTTCTAACCATCAATATTGATTCCATCTTTATTAGTTTCAGATTTATATTTCCCCTTGTTGATTAAGATTCAGATCACACTATGCCTTATAATGCACTGTATACAGTATTCATCTCGTTTCAAAAACTGCTATTAAGATGTATCTTTCCCTACTGGCAGATCATTTGCCATATAATATAGCCAGAGGTTGAGTTTTCCTTTACTTTTTCATGCATTAATTTGGTTCCCTTCACATTGTCTCTTGTCCCCAGCCCTGCAGCAGCAGCTCAGATTCAGCCTGTTTATCCCGTTACAAGGCACTGTATTTTTATTGCCTTTTATAAAAGTGGCATTATGAAAAGATGAATCTCTTCCTATTTGTGTGTTGTCTTCATAATACAAGCCCTAAACATATTTGCTTGCTCATCCGATATTTCTTGCTATTAACTGGTAAAAGCAGTGACTTTGGGAAGACCGATACAGATGGAGAAAAGCAGATGTTTTGAAGATAATACATCAACAAATGCAAGATTTGCACAGAGCAGTTTACCAAAGGATTTCAACTTGCTCATTACAATGTCTGCGCTGCCACTTGCCTCTTTAAAGATTTATTTTTTTATTTATTTATTTATTTTTGCCTAAAGACCCAAAGCAGAGCAGAAAGCAGCTGGGAAAGGTGCCCGGGGCTGGTGCTGGGCTCCCACTGCTTCCCTGCTCCAGGGACAAAAGTCACCCCCCGACATCCAGCCCCACGACAGCCTCACTCACCAGGACAGGGAGCCCAAATCCCAGAGGCAGCGCTGACGGACAACCCTTCCCAGCAAGGGGAAAAGGGCTTCCCGTCCTCCTGGCACCTGCTGCAGCATGCAGCGTGCTGCCTGCTAAAGTAACCGGGGTAGCTCCTGGAGAAACGAACCCCTAGGGCACCTCCGGCAGGTCACGCCATGGGCTCAGGCTCCTCTCCGCACCCATCCGCCCCGGCGGGACGAGCTCAGAGTCGCCCAACAGCCAGTGGGGGACAAGCTGAGGAAAGCCGAGGCGTCCCCAGGGATGTGGGGAAAAGCCCTCATCCAAGTGCTGCGTAACTAAAAAAGGCAACCTAAATCTCCAGGAAGGTGGAGCAATTCAAGCGTTGCTCCTCTAGCCTGAGAGATCCAAGTAAACCTCACTGACGCCGGAGGCAAAACTTTTTTGGGGATCCATGCCCTCGTGCTCATCTCTGCATCCTCTCCAGCCCTCCGAGGTGGCTTGCCCCTGAAAGGCCAGGAGCCAGGCTGCCCACGGGGGAGAGCGCAAGGACAGGAACTCGGGCACGAGGGGGTTATATCAGGCAGCTGATGCTCTCCCTAAAACCCGGGTCCCGGTCCCTGACACGGGAGGTGGGGGTGCCCCGCTCTCCAGGCTCAGCTGCACGCTGTGTGCCTACGTGACTTGTAATCCTGGTTTTCATCCTCAGAGCTCCAGTGCCGGGGCATTACCCTGAGCCTGGATAAACAACCTTGGCTGGGCTGGAGCTCCTGCTCCATGCAGGAGAAGGGCCGAGCCCCCCGGGGCGCCGTGATGGGGAGTGCGGGAGGGTGCCATGCCCCGCTCCGCCCGGGAAAGGCTCAGAGCCCCAGGGAGCAGAGCAGAAGCCCAACGCCCCGGCTGCTATCAGCTTGGCAGGAGTTTATAGCAGCGTTAGAGGGGAGCAAACCGTGCTGGGGCTGAGGCACGGACTCGCTGCTTTGCCAGCCCCAGCACGGCTCTGCCGGGTTGTTCGGCTCCTCGGTGCCTTTCCCGACATCAAAGGAGGACACGGATGCTACGCCCAGCTTTGCAACCTCCCCGAGAGCCACGTAGGAGAAGCCCATACTACTCATAAGCGGGTTTATGCTTCACAGGCAGCTCCAGCCAGTCAACTGGCTAAAAAATTAAAAATAAATAAAAATATTTTTAAAAAAATCCCACAACAGCATATGCTTCCAATACCATTCCTGGTATCTCTGTATACTGCAATCTTTCCCATTACATCTCAGGGCTGAAACAAACAGCTCGGCCTCCCCTCCACAAACACCTGAATAAAGACCTGAGTTCGCTCTGGCCACGTTTACACTCATTGGGAATCCATCCTGGGCAAAAATCCCAGAGAACGTGTTTCAGGACAGGAACGTTCCTGGGAAACTCATCCAAATACCAGATATCTGGATACACAGAATATAAATAAATATATAAAATATAAATATAGAATATATATAATTACATATATAATATATAAATACCGATATACATAAATACCAGAGCATTTTACTCACTAAAGTACTTCCATTTGTTTTCATTTCAGTTTACCGTGGGTGACACTTCTCACACAATTGCACTTAGAGTACCAGACCACGAGCTAACCCAAACCCCACGGCTGCACGCCCCAGGGGAGGATGCTGCCATTTTAGCGAGCCGGCAATAAATTTAATGAAAAAAAATCATAGAAACCTACTTTCCAATCAAAGACAGTATCTCGCCAACGCAGGGACGACTTGCCAGCAAAGTATAGCCAAGATCATTAATTAAAATGTTTTATGAATGCTACAAAGTGCTCCGAGATGCTTCCCAAGCAGAACACGAAGCCAAAGCCACAAGCCCAAACCCTTGCTTTCCTCCTTACGCCCAGAGCGGCACCGAGCTGAGCCACATCCCGGGCAGCAGCAGGCTTTATTTATGTGAACACAAAGGGTCACGGACAGAAGGGTTACGGGATCGTCACTTTGATGGATGTTAATCTTCACTTGGTTGGGGCATAAATCAGATATATTTGCATATGTGCTTGAGCAGCCTGATGCAGGCAGCGAGAAACTGCCTTTGGTGAGCCGTGAGGACATGGCCAGCCTCGGCAGCCTTGACTAAGAGGGACCTGCCAAAAAGTTAGACCAAAAATACCCAGTTTTGACCACGATCCGCAGGGCAGGGGATCCGCAGGGCGGGGGATCCCCTGGAAGAGATGCTCTCCTGAGCCCAAGCTTTTCTACAGCCCTCAGCCTCACATTTGCTCTGCCAGCTGGGTATTTCGTGAGCGTGCTCTGCTTCATTTTGGAAGGGTTATTTTCGCAGCCTGTGTGTCCACCATCAGCCCTGCAGCCTCCCCAGACACCCCCCTCCATCGTACCCGTGCCCCCCAGCTGGGAAGCCCCCAAGCCTGTCCCTCCGAGGGGGCTGCTTGCTCCGGGCTGCTCCCAAATCAGGGACATCTGATGGAGGGTTAACGGGATCTGATTTTCCTTGTAGGGTAAATCAGACACGCAGCCCGGGCAAAGGCACCCTGGTGCCGCGCTCCTGCCCACCCCGCAGCAGCGCCACCAGCCCCCCGAAGCCCTGGGCTCTGCTCGTCCTGGGGCACCGGGTGCCGAGGGCTTTCCCTGCACAAGCTGCCCGAGACAACGCAAACAACCACGGCACAAAAATGCCAGCAACGGCGCTTTGCCTCCACGTGTTAATGCATCAGGAAGCCTCATTTGCAAAGCCCTGAGATAGAGCAGCCTCCGGCATATCAATGGTTCAGGCTGGAAAGGCACAAAATAAACAGAAAGCAAAGACTATCGCGGAATTAGGTTCCGATCGAGCTGGAGGTGCTGGAGGAGGTGCAAGCCTGTGAGCAGGCGAGGAGGGTGCGAGTGACCCGGGCACACATGGACACCTACAGCCCCGCCGCCTGGCTGGTGCCCGTCACCCTGCAGCTGCAGGTGTCCCCCAGCGAGCCCAGATCCCCTCAGGCAAGGTGGGAGCACATGGATGGATCCTGCTTCCCTGGCCGCCCTGCTAGTGGTACACAGCCCCCCCCACCAGCTCTGCTTTAGAGGGAAAAGCCATTTATCTCCGCTGCCAGGCGTGAATCTCCCCATGCACCTCGTCCCCTGGCCCCGACGGGTCCTCACGATCCCCTGCGCTGTGCCCAGCCCCTCCAAACTAACACCGAAAGCATCCCGGACTGGGCTGCAGACATCCTCGGGAGCTGGCAAGAACCAACTCCCTGCCTCTGCTGGGACGAAACAGGTCGCAGGACCTGTGAGGAAGGAGAGCACCAGGGAGGAAGGCTCCGGCAGCGCTGGCTGCTGGGCTCCCCTGCCAGCCATAGCCCTCCCAGTCCCACCCGCGGTAGCATCAAAGAGAAGATGCTGCTCCCGCAGCCAAGCTCTGCTCAGCAAAACTACAACTGAGCAAAGCTGGGCTGGATCACAGGCAGGTCTTACCTTCCCCGCGGGCTGCTCTGGGGCTCTGCCTGCTCTGGACAGCTTTCACGCCGCATCGCGCCAGCCTCACCTTGCAGACGCCCTCGCTGAGCCCCACGGCGCACTGCGGAGATGGGGAGGCGATGCCTGGAGGGGTCACGGACCGCTCTGGGCTCACCTGGGTAGCAGGGGACTGTGGCATCTGGCAGCAATTTCTCTAAAGCCAGCTTATCAACAGTGACAATTCCGGAATTAATAGAGCCAGGCTGGCAGGACGCAGGAACATCACCCATTTAGTGTCATATTGTGAGACTTTTAATTACTGGGGGAATATGGAGTCGTGTAATCATTAGAAGAACAAATACTTAAAGTGTGTGGAAATTAACTGAGCTTTGGCAGTAATTAAGCTTGAAGATTAATCAGTCGTTAGCAAATAACACCCTTTGCAAGCTAACCACGATGCGGGGAAGAGGGACAACCGGGGATGCCAGCACTGCAGACCCCAGTCCTCCCCGCCGCCACCCTCCCTGGGCACAGGGCAGGTCGGGGCCAGCCTGGCCCCAGAGAAGGGCTTCTCCGAGCCCCAGCACCGGTGGGTTACGGGGCTGGCTTGGGTCAGCCACTTCGGACCCCCTCCTTCCCTCAGAAGCACTTTCCAGTGGGGGACTAACACTTCCACTGCAAACTACTCTTTCCCTTGCCCAGTAAATAGCTCTCCAGGAGGCTTCCATAAGTACTTCTCATTTCCTTCCCCTCTGATGATTTACGAGGGTTGCTTTCAATTAACAGCAGTATTGATTTTTCCGCAGCTGACTGGCAGGCTGCTCGCCCTCGTTAGGGAACCCATCGCTTCCCTTCCCGGCACAGGCAGGGGGGACCCCGCGGGGGGCTGCAGAAGGGATCCAGCAGTGCTGTGTCCCCTGAACCCAGCGTGACACCCCACAAAACCCCTGGGCAGCTCTTCTAAGGAGGACGTTGGACATTCGGGTTTTCCAGAAGTTTTATCCAAAGCTTTGCAAGAGCCTGGCGGGCTACACACAGCGGCGCCTCCAGAGCATTCAGTCAGCCAGCGCCCACGGAGCCACAAAGATCTTGGAGTAACTTTCAGCCATGTAAAGCCGCCTGCCCTGGCAGCTGAGAATCTTCCCAAGGCAGGTCATTAATTACACCCCGTATATTTAAATTCCTCCTTGTATTTTCTGAGCGGGAAAGCCACCCCTGCCCTCTGCCCGGAGGGGGACAGCCCGCACGGAGGCTGCGAGGGATTAATTATGGGGCTATTCCATAAAGCCCACTGAAGGCTTCACCTCTTCATTTGGGCTTGGCAAACCCAAGCCCTCCTGATTTCGTTGGAGACCCAGCCTTAAGCTTTGTAAAAACAGGAATTAATCCGCTTTTTCACAGGTGGAATTGCAAAGCCTTTGCTCATGGCTTTGCTGAGCAGGAAAGGAGATGAAGGCGGCCACTGTGTTAACCAGAGATGCTTTAAAGAATAAAATCCCTTTGAAATTAGCACCCTTTAATTGTATTATCTTTTGCTGACTGCTTCAAGTCAGTCACTGGTGATCAAAGAGACAGAGACAGGGAGGGAAGGTGGAAACAAGCCCTCGGTGGAATCCGAGGTTCCTAATGATGAACAGCACCAGGACGTCTCCGCGGCGCCGGGGCTGATCTGGGTTCGGGAGACACCGCTGGGTCTTGGTGGTGCCTGCTCCGCCTCGGCACAGGGGGTCCCCGGGGGCTGCAGCCAGTTACCCCCCAGGAAACCTCCGCAAGCATCTCCCCAGCTCCGTGGGGTCCCAGCTCAGCTTTTGCACCGCCTGCTATTTGATTCCCCCCAGGATGCTCCATGCAGCTCTGGAGAGCGTCCGTCCGAGCAGCGGGGTCAGCCCAGCGCTGGGCTCTCCCGGGAGCAGGGTGGCAGACGGAGCGCATTGGCTCTGCGCCCTTCCAGCTGCCTCGTGCACCCCGCGAAGGAGGGCAGGGACCGGGACAAGCCAGGAAGGGTCACTGTGGACGGGGGAGCGTGCCTGGCAGCAGACGCAGAGCCGCTCAAACCTGCCGAGACCCAGCACAGCTGTAACTCTTCCAACACATCTCCTCTGACCGCAGACCTCAGCCAAGCCCGGGGGGCTGCAGGGAAGGAGGGAGCACTCGGGAAACACTTCGCAAGTGTTAGCAAATGCTGCCAGTGCTTCGTTACAGATCATCACAGCGGAAATCCATCCACAAGAAACCCCCCCACGATGGTTACTTCATCTGGAGATGCTCTGTCCCGTGACCAAAACCTGATCTTCAGAGGCTAGGTGAGGACAAGACGACACAGATTTTGACGCAGGATCAAGTGAAGGGACTTAAATGCACTTAAGGGGTAATTTATAAGGAGCAAAATGTGATAAAACTAGTTGTCCCTGATTTCCTGTTCCTGAAAATTAAGACATCTGTAATCTCAGCCGCTCAAGCCCATCTCAACACACGCACAAAACCCGAGGCTGTTTTGATGTGCTGGGTCCAGAAGCTCCCATGCTCTCTGGTCTCTCCAAGCGATGGCCCCAGGGTCACGGCAGATCTGAATCGCGAGATCCCCATCCGTAGCGCTTGCTGCCAGTTCACATTAAATGCTTTTAAGTTTCTCTCTTGGCTACTGGTGTACAGCAATTACCATCACCTGAAATTACTGGTTCTGTTAACATGAGATTGGCCAAGAAAATCATCAAATGTGAGCGAGCGCCTTCCACTTGCTGCCTGAAATAGCCCTGTCCATTCCTCTCCAGGATTACTGTTGTCCTCCTTGTACACTTGGGTACCAGCCAGCCTCGTAACAACAAAATCCCCAGCACCTGCCATTACCATTATATTTTTCAGTGGTTGAAATTATGTTACTTAAAAGGCAAGACCATGCACTCCAAGACTGCCTGTGCAGCTGTAATTCATGCGTGTGTGCAGTACGACACAGCACAGCCTTTAATTACAGGCTCACTTACTCTATTTTCCATTATAGGCGCAAAAGGGACTCGTAAGAAAAGCAGGGAAATGGAGACAGAAACAGGGAGGCACAGGAATCCCTGCCGGCTGTTGAGCACGGCCACGGCAGGAGGCAGAGGTGGGAATGACGTTGGGATGCAGCGCAGCTCCCGCGCCGGCTCCGGTGGCACAGCGCAGGGTGAGGAGCCCTTTGCACGTCGCATCCCTGCCACCCGCTGCTCACGTGTCCCCCGTGACTCCACCCGAGCAAAATCTACGCCGGCATTTTCTTTGCATTGCAAAGTTCGCCCCAAGCGCCGCTCCTCGGTTTTTTCATCTCTGCCCCTCCACATTCAAGCTGCTTTAGTTACCATTTTTGCAGGCCTCGGCGTGACACCCAAATTAGTATTAGTAAATGCCTGAAGGCTCTCAAAGCAAAGGGAAATCAGCGTGTCCTGACGGGAAGGTCTGACGGCATCTCTCAAGCTGGTGGCCGGGACGGAGGCGGTGCGTGCATCGCCAGGACGCCGGCTCTGCGCGGCGAGCCTTTCGGGGCCCGACAGCTTCCTCCTCTCATTTTAAGCCTTGCTCAACTCCAAGGCTGAACATATCAGCCCTGGATTTCAAACAACAATCACTTCCACAGCTACCCGGGGAATATGGGCACAAAGAAACCGGCCTGAGTTTGCTCCGGGATTTAACGGCAGAAGGAGCGCAGCCCACGGACCAGCTCCAGCCATCGGCAAGTCCCACCTCCAGCTCCACCACAACACGGCGGTGGAGAGACACCCTCCCGCACTGCAACGCTACCAGCTGGGGCAGGTGCTACAGGTAACCCCAAAATTCACAGTCATTTCAGAAATCCCAGAAGAAAAGGTTTCCCGAAACAGCAAACAATAAGCCTGCAAAAGATGCGCCCAAGCCCCGCGCCTTGCTGGGCTCCGCCACCCCCACGCAGCGGCTCAGCCCAGCACCGCAGAGCACACGGGGGTTTTTGTTCCTGCGGACCCCCGAGCCCAGCGCCGCCCCACGGGGTCTGCACGGGGCACCGGTGCGGCCGACTGACCTGTCCAGAGGGAATCGCGCTTCATCCCCTTTGTGGAAGTCAGTGCCATTCTCCAGCCTGGCCAGGATGTCCATCCTCTTCATCAGCATCTCCAGCATGTCGCTCATTCGCCGCAGCACCCCTCGGGACTCCAGCGCGCCCATCACTGCAGGCACACAAACAGCAAGCGAGACACGGTCACGGGCTGGGCACTGCCACGTCGGACCGAGAGAATCCCCCGCCCCGCAGCTTCAGCCCCAGAGCTGCCCGCAGTCCTGCGCTCCCCAGCCCCGCTGATGGGCTCGGTGCTCTAGGGACCTTCTCGGAGCCCCGCTGTCCCTGGATATCCCCTCCCTGGCTTTGCCAACAGCCCTGCAGCCCCACTTACATCACCCTGCCTCAGCATGGGCTAATCCCTGCCTGTGCCCAAATCCAGCTGGGCTCCTGCAGCTCCTGACAGCCAGCGGTTACACCAGCCCTGGATCCAGCCTCCTCGCCTCCCTCTCCGGGCATGAACTCCTGACTCATCCACCCGATCCAGCCTGTCCTGAGCGCTTACAGGAAACCAACTTTATTCTCAAACACTAACCAAACAGCCTTTCGTTTTGCACTTCTATTTTTCACTCTCCAAGACCCACCTAGCCCAGCATCCTGCCTTTGACAGCAGCCTACAGGGGATGCTTAAGGAAAAGCATGGGCAACTTAGCAAATAGGTAGCTCTCCCCCAACATATCCTCCCAGCAGCACCGGATTTTCCTGTTGCAGAGAAGAATTTCTTCTCTACCCAAATCTGCTAAAGGGTGGGTGCCCCAGCACTGGAACTGGCTCTGTCTCAAGTGCTGCATCTCAGCAGCTGCCCCCCCAGCAGGGAAGGCCCCCAGTTCCCAGCCCCGTTTAACACTCTGCTTCCTATGGGTTTGCACAGCACCGACCCACTGCTGTGTTGAAAGCACCGGGGGATACACAGGCTCCTGCCTCCCAGTTTGATCTGCTCTCTAGTGACAGGCAGCCCCAAGCCCAAAGCCAGGGAAGAGAAAAAGCTCCTGTTTCATCTCAGCGCAGCTCATTTCACGTTAGTAATAACTTAATCAGTGCATAATCCCCTGAACTTCTCCTGTTTAGCTTATCTCCACTGTTCCACTCACATGTGCTTTTCAAGAGGCAGCACATATTTAATCTGGGAGCAGCAGGAGCCAGGCAGGTGGTGCTGGGAAGGCGAGCGGCTGCCGGACGCCCCCGGTGGCTATTGGGACTTACAGACATCACATGCATCTCCAAACAGAAGCAAAACCAGGTCTTGCAAAGCCAGAGGGGGGGATGTGCTGGTGCATCCCCTGGGTCCCCCACCCCAGCCCAGCCCCCTGCACCCAGCTCAGCCCGGCGGTGGGACGGAGCGGGGCATCCCAACGGCATCACGTGCCGGGCACAGCCCCAACACGGGCTTCTCCCCGCCGCAGGAGCCGACTCGAGCCGCTGCGCACATCCAACAGCACGGAGGCCAGCCTGAACGCAAGGTCTAGGCGGTTTCGGTATTCGGATGCGAGCAGCGCGTATGGCCGTGGCGGGAACCATCTTCACCGCGATGGCTCCCAGTGCTGCAGAGATGCAGCCCCAGCCCGCTCCCCCAGTAAATCACCCGCTAATCCAGCTCCAGATGCTGCAGCGCTGGAGCCGCACTGCTGGGGGTCAGCTCTCCAGCTCCGAGGGACGAGGGCTGCATCGGCACCGCAGCGGAACGAGGGGCTTCAGCACTCGCCCACCCCGCGGCAGGCTCTCTCGCCCCAGCGAGCACTGCGGAAGCATCGCATCGCTGCGGCTGCCTGTCGCCGCCGGACACGCGGCACGCGAACACAGGGTTACAAGCCAACCCTTAACCCCGCCAAGGAGCTGGCACCAGGCCAGCCAGACCTCACCAGAGGCTGCACTGCGTGCTTGGCTGGGATTATCAGCAACACATTATTTTTCCTGACGCTATCTAACAAGATGGAAGAAAAATTGAGAGCAAAAGCAATTCCTCAAAAAAAAAAAAAACCAACCACCAAACCAAAAAAAAACAACAACAACAAAAAAACCCACAAAAACCAACCACCACCAAACCCCAAGAAAACCCATTCATGGAGACTGAAACTGGGCTCTTCCCCAAATGCCCCTGCACTCTCATGGCAAGAAGTCAGCGACTTCAGCTTCAACCGGTGGGTGCGTGAGGTCTCGTGCAGCCCCAGACCTCCCTGGATGCGTCTCGGAATGCAGGAGCCTTTGCCTGTCCCACCAGGAAGGTCTCCCAATCCCCTGGGTGGGACACAAGTCACAGCCTGTCCCATTAAAGTACAAAAGTGCTAAAAAACTCGCAATTAAGAGATGCTGGGGGTGGGGGGGAAGTGGGAACTTGGACCCTGGAGCTCAGTTTGTACAGGAGCCTCCCCAAACACAGCCGAGCAAACTGGGCAAAGACACAGCCAAGAAGAACAGAAAAGCTCCGAGATGGGCTTGAGTCAGAAAATCCACATTAGGTATTTTCCCACGGGACTGAGCCCACCCCGGTGACATCCCTGCCACGGCTGGGCTGCGTTCACGGCTCGCAGCCCCTGGCACCCTCCACCCACCTGCCCCAGGAGGCTTCCAGGACGACCGCCCCCCCCACAGGGATTTCTGCTCAGGATTTGCTCCTGCTCCGACATCCCAGCTCTGCCAGCGGGTCAGAGCTTAGACCTTGAACTCAGATTTTGAGCGAGATGGAGACTGCGTATCCTTCTTGCATGCTCCTGTGCCAGCGGGTTAGTCTGGAGGTCAGGATAAGGACCCGCTACAACCCCTACAGCTGGCCAGAAGGGCTTAAACACAGCCACCGCATTTCCACGGGCAGAATCCTGGCCCAAGGATTTAGATCTCAGCTTGTTTTGGGGGAGCCAGGTCATGCTGGTTTGCCAGGAAGATGCAAGGATCACGTCTGGGAAGGCAACAGAGATGATCGAGAGCCATTGCTGCCTTTGCCGCTCAGGGCTGGGCTGTCGCCCCAATTTGCAGCCAGGCTGCATTCCTTTAATTACACAGGCCTGTTTGGAGGTGCAGTTAATTTAACATTTAAACGACTGCTCCCAAAGCCTGGGCACAGAAACAGCTCTGGCCCCGATTAGAACCCAGACACACGTATGGAGCTCATCCCTGCAGAAGAGACCTGGGAAAAGCCTTTTCCTGAGGGGTTTGGGATGGGTCCTGGGAGCCTCTTCAGCCCTAAGGGAGCCTAATCCTGCCCCGGGCTTGGGGACAAGGGAAACTGAGGCACGGAGCTACACAGGGCTCACGTTTCCAGCAGGCAGCAGTGATCCGACGCCCTTGCTGGGCACCCAGGGTGCTCAGCATCGCATCCCCTCCGCCCGGGCAAAGCTCCCCAGGGGTCACCCCATGCTCAGGCAGGAGCAGGGGACGGAGATTTCCTGCTGCTGGGCTACAACCCAGCCGAGGACGCCTGCTCCGAGTCCGCACTGCAGGAACACCGCCAACGAGACGGCTCTGCTCCCAAATCGCTACGGTGGGATGAGGATATTCCCACTGGGGAATGAAACCGTTTCCCCCAGCTCCCGGGGAAGCTGGCAGCGAGCGGAGGCACAAGCCCCGGCCCCGCAGCCGAGCACCCAGCGCCCCCCCAGCCCTCCCGCTGGCGTCGCCGGGATCTCCCCTCCAATTTCCCAGCTGGTTTCGAGTGACTGCAGGATGCTTTTCAACAGCAAAGCTCTGAGCTTTGCTGTCAACAGTGAACAGAGACATCCCTTCTTCAATAAAGAAATAAAACAAACACCCCAAATCCTAAGTAAAAATAGTCATAAAAAAGAAATCTCAGCCTTCGCTGGGTTATCTTTTTGGGCACCCTGCCAGAAAGCGGAGCTGTCGCAAGGCACATCTCCCCCCAGCCCTCCCCTGGCTCTTGGAGATGAAGGCAAAGCCCTTCCTCATCAACACCTCTCTTCTTCTGTTCTTGGTCTTTGTTGCTGTTGTTGTTGTTCCAGAAGCTTAAGGAGGATAACAAGAACGATTTGACATTTTTGGCAATGATTATTACATCCCTTGCAAAGTGTGTCTCATTAAAACCAAAAGAAAGGAGGAAAAGTGCTGAAGCGACTCTTTTAAAAATGCAAGAGCCAGGATTAATTTGTTAACCTGAAGCGCAGCCCCAGACACCCGCCGAACGGCTGCTCGGCTGCCTGACAGCCCATGCCAGCGACGGGGATTTGGAGGATGGAGGCGAGCCCGGCCGGTCCCCCCCAGCTTCTCCCCTTCAGCCAGTGATGAAGATCCCCAGCAGACTTGCAAACAGCCCTGCAGGCAGACAGGATAAACGGAAACCCAACTCGATGGCATGAAAACCCAGTGAAATAGTCCTGCAAGACCCTTTTTTTTTTTAAAAAAGCAGGCAAGCTGCTAATTATGAAGTAGAAATATTCTAATTACCCTTGATAATCAGCAATGATGGGAAAGAAAACACAAGTAAAACTGCTCAACAGATTAATTGGAGTTTGCTAAAGTATGACAGGTTTTTGACAGTTTTCCTGAGTGGCAGCCACTCTTTAAAGGCAATCACTGAACCTGACAGAGGTTTTCATAGCAGCAGTAGGAAATAATGATTGCAATCAATCATATCTTACTGGATTTCATGAGACATGCTGGTAAACACAGCAGAGGGAGGAGAATTATTTATGGTGCTTCAGAAGAGCATACAGCCAAGTAATTGGATGAAATCAGGGAAAAAAACCGAAAGCATCCCCCCTACGGGTGATGTCTAGTGAAAAAACGAAATAGTTCCTCGGTGAAACCAGTGGAAGAGCCAACAGCCAATATGCTCAAATGTGGATGGGTCGAAACCCTGGGGAATTCAGTAATGATACACTTGTCTTTAAAATACCTTCTTACAGTGAGCACATCCCTGGGCAGGCGTCCCACCCCGTGCCATTACCTGCCGCCGGAACCTCCAGGAACGGGAGCCAGGACAGCTGCGCGGGCGAGTTCTGCTGCGTGTGCAGACTGCCCTGGATGTGAGGGTGACGTTCAATGCCAGATGCCCGGGGCCACAGCGCTGGAACGGAGAGCAGCTGGGAAAGCAGCACTTCACGGAGCGCCTCCAGCACTGCCACAGCGCCAGGAGTCCCTGCCAGGCAGCCCGGCGCAGGGCTGGGACCGGTGGGGATGACGTGGGGGGGCGCTGGCAAAGCCCAGGTTGTGCCACGGGGGAAGGGGCAGATAGGAAGGAGTTTCCTTGCTCATGCATCGTGTTTTGGGATCCTAAGCGTCCTCCCCATGCCGCCCCGCCATTGCTCATGCTGGAAGCCGCCTCCATGCGGCACTGCACAAGCACGGAGGGAACATGTGGGATGTCACCCCGTCACACGGGTTTGCGAGTGGTTCTGGGACGCGTGGGCCGAGGCTTTCAAAAGGGAGCTGAAACCCTTTGGGAGAAAAAATTTGCATTCTAGGGGCATGTTCCCTTTAGCCACTTGGACTGATTCAAACCTCCTTGTTCCGCGTAGCTGCTGGAGCCAGACGACAGCTCCCCATTCCTGGGTCACTCAGCCCCATCCTGCTCAGGGGGTCTGATGCTGCTCAGTGTCAGCTTCATGCCGAGAAGACGAGGAAAGGAAAACACGTCGGGGAAATGGTGTTTGAGCTGCGCACTGGTGCCCGGTCCGAGGCATCCCTTGTGTTTTCCTCCTAGCAGGTGCAGGACCCTGGTACGACCCCGCAGGTGCAGAGGTAGCACCCCACCTCCGTTGCTTACAGGGAGCTTTTCCACCCAAAAACCAGCCCAGTTTCAAGGGCAGCAAAAGCCTCCCTCGCCCAGCGGCCACAAGAGCCCAGCCCCAACTGTGCCAGGGGGAGACCAAGGCACAGCCTCGACCCACATCTCCACAGACCAGGGAGAACGGCGCCAGAACACCCCACTGACATTTAAAATGCAATTCCACAGTGCATCTCCACTGTTCATAACACGGCTGGTTTGTTGGCGATTTCCACACGCACGCATCCTTCTCAGACGTAAGTCATATCCCTGCCCGGCTGTCTCGCAGCAGCTGAAAGCTCAGTACAAGAACAGAATTTGCTCAGAGATGGTCAGATATTACTTACGTCCATTGACAATACCAGCTGAATTAATTTCAATCTAAGGCACCGCTTGCTTTGCTCTGGTTTTTTCTGTAAAGGACAACTCCAGGCTACTTAAACCCCAAAAAGGACAACGTGCTCTTGAAGGATTTCTCGGAGAAGCAGCCAGAGGATCCCCACCACCATGCCGCTGGACGCAGACCTCACCAGCCGGCTCTCTGGGTGGCCGGTACCCTGGGGCTGTCCTGGGCACCCCGTCGTCCCGGGAGGGCACCCACCCCAGCACCTCCCCAGTTCCCGGGGAGCAAAGCACCAGGCCTTCGCTTCTCTCCTCCTCCCGTGCTTCTCTATTTACTTTCACTGTTGACTTTGATTCAAGCAGATTAAAAGACCAAAGAGCCAACTAGCCAAGGGCTCCGGCTAACCCTGACACATAATCCATTACAGTCACCAGCCCAGAGACCCAGCACTAACTGGCAACAAGACAGACCAAGGCCAGGCTCAGGCTGGCAGCGATGGCCACCTCCGGTCTCCATCCCTTTGGCACCCACCCTGAGGGGAAGCTGCTCCGGGGATGGACGAGGTCCTGCTGGGTGGCTGCACCTCTCGAGGGCACCCACTCACCAGCACGGGCACCCAGCCAGCTGCTGCCGCCAGCAAACTCACCCACGTTTGCCATTAAACCGCTATGGATTTATTGTTTTAAGTTATACAGAGAAAATACAGATCTGCTGAGCCAGCGCCTCAACACAAAAAGCACAAGGAGCGGCACAGGGAGCTCCCCAGCAGCGGCAATTTGCACCCGGAGGTGCCCGTGAAGCAGCTTGGGGGCCGCCAGCGAAGCGGACGCTTCGGTCCGGCTCCAGCCGCACTATCGATCCGCTGCTGAGCCGCTGGAAACAGCCAGCAACGAAGTGCTTCCCTGGTAATCAGCCAAATTAAGCAGCCTTAAGTCACCGGCTGGTAAAGCAGATTCTGTCCTGCCTGCCTGCCGTCATCTACCCCCTGGATTTACCCATCCCCGAGTCCACTGTTGTGCGATCAGCGGCGAACGTGCCGCCTCAGGGATGTTTTCGCTCCCTCTCACCACCTTCATAGGCAGCAACGTGCCACGGCCGCGCGGGGCAGGAGCAGCCCCAGGGCCCCGCTAACGCAGCCACGCGATAGCAGCGATCGCAACCCTGGGGGGCTCAAGAGACCCCCAGCTTTTCTACAGCCCCCTGCACGGCAGCGGTGCCCGGAGGCGAGACGCCGCAGCGGCGGACCGATGAGTTGCCCAGCTGAAAGCAAGAGCGGGCTCTACCGTGGCATGCACGTTGCCCAGAACAGCACCGGCAGACGAGAAGCAGCCCCATTTGGCCCCATAAATCGCTCCCGCAAGCACCGTGCCACCCCTACAGCCAGGCACCGCTCTGCCCGCCCTGCTCCTGGAGAGCCACAGCAAAGCCGCGTCCTTGGGCTCCGCTCTCCCAACAGCTTCGCGAGCGTCGAGCCGTGCCTCTGCTTTCCTTCTGCAGCCCCGTGCCCAGCATGCTGCAGGTCCCCCCCCGGGAGGGTGATGCCGCCCCAGGTTTCGCAGAGGAGGTCTCAGAGAGGTCCTGAGCAAACCTCAGCCTCCACCCAAGGTCCCCCCAGCCCTCCTCCATCCTGCTGCTGCACAGAGGTGGAGGGGAGGTTGCCAGCCCAGCATCCCCGTACCAGCCCCCCTGGGTCTGGGGTCTCGTTCCCTCCTTCAGGGCAACCCTTCGGCTGCAGAACCCCAAGGTGAGCCTGCAGAAGGGGCTCCTGCTGCTTCTCCACCCCAACCAGCTCCCCCTGCCCCGCCACCGGAAAGGAAACTGCCCGTAAGAGCAGACTGCAGCTCTCTATCTCCACCCTAACACATGCTCGCTCCCTATTTCCATATAAATAAGAAAAGGCAGGAAGCTGAGCAATACAAATAGACACTTAGGTCCACAGACAGGAGCATTTCATTACTGCAAGGGAGAGCGCAGGGCTGTTCCCCCAACTTTTCTTACTCCTAACCCCCCAAAGACACACCAGAGACCTGATGTTCCCTGTGGGACGTGGGAACAGTCCCACAAGTCCTGCCACAAGCCATCACGCTCCAGGCAAAATGAGCTTGGTCGTGGTCTCCTCTCCCCAGCGGTCCCAGGAGATGGGCTGGGGAAGGCAGGGAGCTGGGGAAGAGGAGACTAATGTGCACAACCCCAGCACAAGCTGCAGTTCAGCTTTTAGTTATTTTATTTTTTTTAACCCCATCTTTTCCCCCCCTTTCATGGTTGGTTTTTTTTTTTTTCTCCAAAAAGTACCAGCAGGGTATTTTTAGTTGCTCCTGTATCGCCAGCCAGCACTATTTTAAATTGCATTTTAAGCTGTTCTGCAGTGCTCCAAACACCTCACGCTGCAGGCAAGGCTTTCAAACTACAAGATTAACATCGATTTTAAATGCTTCCTAAAACACACGGGCTCCAGCACGGGGCTCGCTCAAGGGCAGCTGCCGGTAGCAAAGCCCCGAGGACAGCAGGGCTCCCAGGGCACGGCTACCCCCCATGCCAGGCTGGACGCTGTCGGGGGCAACGCTAGAGCCCGGTTTTGCAGCCGGGACCCCCAGCTCCAGGCGACGAGCAGCACACACCGGCCCCAGAGCAGCTCCACAGACCCACGAGCCAGGGACATCCCTCCATCAGCAACCCTCATTTCGGTTCTTGGTCTTTACAGGAGAGGCATCGCTCCAAGGGCACGGGCGTTTAACTCAACTAGTTGTTCTCCTAACGGCCCCTGTCGCTGACCTGGAGAAAACCCTATTGTCAGGAGCCGATGCCCCAAGGGCTGCACAAGTCAGCCCAAACCACTCAGGCAGAGGAAGGACTCAGCGTGGCCTTTGCACCCCCAAGATCAGCCAGAGGAAGGCTTTGGGAGCCTTGGCACCGCCACTGCTCTGCACATCCAGCACTCGAGCCTGCAGCCTCATTTACAGCTGCCCCAAAGCGTTATGTTTCAGAAACAGCTGAACTCACTAATTTAACATTTCCAAAATGATTACCATTTTTCCTTCAGCCAAAACTATTGGCCAAACAGTGCTGGGCATCCTGCCACTCTGTTTCCAGGGGTGGAAAAAAAAAAAAAATCATCCCCTTTCTCCAAACCCATCAGCCTCCGCCAAACCTGGCAGCCAGATCCTTCCAGCAGCAGCAGAGTCCCTGGGAGCCGGGGGCATTGGCAGAGCCGCAGGATGAGCCTCGGCTAATCTCTACCCAAGCTGAACTGTGCCCTGGTCTCTCGTTTAGGCCACAGAAACAAATAAATCAGTGGGAAAAACCAGCTTTTACAGAGGCTGCTATGGTTCCCACTATGCTAGTTTTATTTTCTGAAGTACCTGCTGCCTCCCAGGCTCAGGAAGAATTTTGATTTAGGAGTGAAAAGGGGTAATAAAAGCATATAGAGCCATTAACATTCCTCCTGGCCGTGGCGGGGTGTTTGCTCACCACAGGTTGATGGAAATGCCATTTGACTTCCTTATGAGCTATAGAAAATCAATTAATTGATTTAATCATTCCCTGGGAGTCACTGCTTATGGAGATAACAGTACCAGGGCCAGCAGGATGCTGCTGCTCCTCCCTCCTCCGACACGGCAGCGGCAGGGAAGGGGCCAGCACACATCGCTGCACCGAGAGCTTCATCTCTGCTCCACCACACTTGTGAACTCACATCTCCATCTTTCACGAAGTTTGGTGGCTTTTTTTTTTTTTTAAGCCTGCAGGCATCCAATTCTGAGCAGCGATTGTATCAAAGGGGCACTTCTTCAGTAAGAGACATGTTCCCAGGGTGGATTAAGCCTTAACCGCTACTACAGCAGCCCTTAGACCGCTTCTTACCCCTCTGTGCCCTGCAAAGCACCAATCTGCATTTCACTCCCCAGCACATCCCCGCAGAAGCGGCCAGTAACCCCTGGCGTCACGGGGAGCCCCACGGACACCTTTGTTTTCCTTATTTTAACAGCACTCGTTCCTCTGCCTGCAACAGCAATTTAATACGAGCGGTAAAGTTCCACGCTTCCACTCTAAACTCCTGCACCTGGGCTCTGCCTTGCTTTGGCATCCCCATCAGCCCCATCCTGCCCACTGATGCCTGGACAACGAGGGAAAGAGAACGGTCCCGAGCGGCAGGAGCTGCCAGAGCACGGCAGCTCTGGGCAAGCCGGAGAGCTGGCCTCACCCCCCAGCATTGTCCTGGGGGAGGAAGGAGGAAAAGCCCGTCTTCCCCGCTCTCAGTAGCAGCCAGTTTGGCTTGGCCCCGACCAGGCAGCTTCGGACGGGAGGGATGCAGCGGGGCTGGAAGGGAGCCCCAGGCACTGATCTGCTGCACAGCACACCTCTCCCCACGGGTCTCCCAGGGCTGGCACCCCCTCCAGCGGCCCACAGGCTCCAGGAGACTCAAACCCAGCTCCGGATGCAGCAGCAGAAAAATTAAGCGTTGGGGAGGTGCAGGACGTGCACGTCCCAGCAGGTGCCAGGGAGGTGACAGACACCCGCTTACCCCCACCCTCTCCACAGGGACCTGCAGGTGCTGCGGGAAGAGTGGGATCAAGAGGGAAGGCTCCCGCTGCCCTTCGAGAGGGCTTTGCATAAGCAAATTCCGGATTCAGACCGTGAGAACAGCCTTATCCCTCTGCCCGGACAAGCATCCCGGCCGCTGCCTGCGCCATCCGGTGAGACACGCTCCAGCAGCGGATCCTGACAAGCTGCTTACAAGCCGCTGCAGACAGTTATCCAGAGCTGCTCAGCAGACGACATCAAAACAAACACAAGCAGCCTGGGAGAGGGTTATAACTCGCTCAGGAAGAAAACAGGGAGTAATTAGTGCTGAGTTTGCAGAGCAGAGCCTGCCCGGCTCCCTCCCTCGCTCTGCCTGTGCCCTCCCCATCACCGTCACTTGGTTACACGAGACTCTGCAACTGGTTCTCCTGTCACCTTCACCGTGCGTTGAAGGCAACAAGATAAATTCATAACGTACATGACTTTTTGCAAGCAAAGGGAACACGAGCATCCCTGGAACCGCACGTCTGTGCGTCACGTCTCAAGGAGGCAGCAGCCCAAGCTCTCACGCCCGGCTGCTCTCTCCAGCAAGGTCAGGTAAGAAAAGGGGCTGTCAAAGCCATGAAGCAACTTCCAGGTCTTTTGCCCAACGCAAGCTCCTGTCAGAAGAACTGTGCGCTCTGCCGAGGAGAAATAACTGAGGAGCACATTGGGAGATGTCACAAGTGGCAGCAACCCAGGTTCGCAAATGGGTCCAGAAATTTCCTTTCCCAAGAGAGAGGGAGCTGGGACGGGGGGATGAACACACCTGTGTTTTGCTTTAAAGCTGCTTTGGGCTGAGCAGCATCTCACCGCAGCCAGGACCTCGCAGGCAGAGCCCCGCCGTCCCCTCCTCTCCTGTCCTCCCTCGCGATCAGCCGTACACAGGGGGTACGTGGTGGGTCGGGATCACGCGCACAGACCACCTCCTCCTCCTCCTCCTCCTCCCCTCCCAGCAGGGCCAGCTGCAAGGGAGGATGACAGAGTTACTCAAGCTCACTCTGATCATTAGCAAATCTGAGCTTGACCTTTCCGCATCCTCCATGAGAACAAAGGGCGACGGTACCCAGCCACGCTAACCCAGCTGGGATGCTGTCGGAGGAGGAAACCCAGCAGAGGCAGGAGCGGGAGCAAAGGACCCCTCTGAGGAGATCGTGAAGGTTCTCACATTTGTTTGGCCTCTCTGCTCTGCTCCTTGGGGAGCCATTCAAGGGACCGAACTGACACGGGGTCCCATCGCTTCACGGTACTGACTCTGGAACAGCGAAGATGCCCCACGAAGCGCCAGGCAGCTTTCAGCATTCCCCCTTGCAGCACAATTCCTGCTCCTCCACCCCCGCCATCCCTGCTCGGAGAGAAACAGGAGCCACAAACACCAGAGTGTTCAGTTGTGCTGCACAGCCTGAAACAATCTCCCTCTCTCTCCTCTTCTGTGTTCGTTGATGGAGGAAATCGCTTTAAGCGGGTAACGCTCTGGGAACCAGCGCTCCAGCGGCTGGAGCGCAGGAGGGGTGCTGGGTTTGGGGAGAGCAGGGCAGGATTTCTACCAGGTGATGTTAAACGCCATTTCCAGCGCAACGTGCCTTGGCCGCTGCCTGCAGGTCCTCCCCCGAGTCCCGCACCCCAGCACGGTGAGCCAGAGCCATTCTGACAGCCCAGGAGAGCAGCGCTGCTCCGCTTCCCCCACGGCCTGCGGCCAGGACAGGGATGTCCCAACCCAGCAAGAGGGGCTTCCCCAGCAGGCTTTCTCCATAACTTTTCCGCATTTATTTTTCTTTCCCTGCGAAATTGAAGCGAAGGACAAAATCTGAGAGGCTCCTGCAGCAGCGGCTGTTCTCTGGCCACCTGCGGTTCTGCCGTGCCGCAGACCGAGGAAAGCCCCCAGAGGTGCCGGTGCACTGCCCACCTCCAGGCAGGTTTGCAGACCAAGGCAGTCACCGGTGCCTGTGGTGTTGGGCAGCTTCACCTGCACGTCAGGCTGACGGGGAAACCCCCCGCCCCACTCCACAAGCTCTCCAATATCCCATCAGGGTCCGTACCCCGCAGCCCCGAGGAGATCAGACCCCGAAACACATCTCAGCAACCCAGGACAAGGTGCAACAGCCTTGCAGAGGACGCCTTTCCCCCCTGCTCACACGCATTTTCCAGCTTGCACTCTAAAACCAGCTCTCCCCACCCCTGTCCTCCTCTCATCCCCTGTCCCCACCGATCCCATTCCCAAGGCGGATGAGGAAACAACGCAGGAGCCCGACTGTGGTCACCAACAGGAAACCAGCTGCAGAAGCCGCTGGGAGCTCGCTCTGGGGGGGAGAAAGGCAGGTGTTGAGCTCTCAAGCTGAGCACCCATCCAGGCAGGAAACACTTGAAAACGGGTTGAAAAGCCAGTTACGGGAACAGCAAACACACAACTCCGGTGCTCAGCGACCCACCGCTTCCCAAGGGCATCGAGATTCGAGGAGCTCAGCCAGCGTGGGAGCTGCTGCTGCAGCACGCAGACCCCAAGCGCCGAGACAGATACCTGTATCTGTATGAACCACCCAAAGCACCGGTATCAAAGCACCACCAAGGTCAGCCGAAATTAAATCGGTGCCCTCTTGCAAGAGTCAGCAGCCCGCAGCAAGGGCAGAGCTCAGCTCTGGCCATTTGGGGACATCGGGACCCGTCCTACACGTCCCCAGGCCTCCAGCACCTCATACCCTACATGCAGGAATCAACAGAAGGAGAAATCAGAAGTCTTTCCATTTTTTTAAACTAGCTACAGCAGTTGCAGGCAATATTCCAGCCACATCTAATCACATTTTAACACTTAATAACCTATTTTCCTCCGCTAATCCCCCGCAGCAGCAAGCTCCACCAGCAGGACGTACATCACCCCCAAAACCAGCGTGGGGCACGGCCGCAGGCGGAGAGACGGCTGCCAAATCCCTCCCCAGCCGCACTGCAAGCGCCACAATCGGGGATTTTGGTGCATTTTCGGGATCAGCCCCTGTCCCAAGACGGCTCGAAAGAAAGATGCTTCGGGGGGGGAGCGCAAACATTTTAAATTCTAAAGAGAAGGAGAGAAGAGGGCACGGAAAACTCAGTCTCTTGAGTACAGAGTCATTCCCAAAGCGTCTCCCACATTCAAAATTTATAGACTTGTCTGTTGTCCTTTTTTATCTAGATCTTTGTAGAACAAATTCTTTCAGTGGCCATTTCAAAACAAAGGAACTTTTGTCTGTGTTTACTTGACAGCAGCGGATTAGGATAAAACAACTTGTATCTCAGAAGGTTTTTTTTATTTATTATTAAGATGCAAAGCCTCTGCTGCATCGAATCACCAAGCAGAGAATCCATCCGAGGAATGATTTCTGGCACACACGGAGAAACTTGGCTTTTGGAGAGAGCCTCCAAGAAGGGGATTCATATAGAAAAATAAAATTAAAAATAAGATTAACTTTTGGACTGTGACATTATCTATTTCTTGTCTTCACGGTCCTGCTTCACATCTGTCTTCATTTTGGTTTTGATCGGCTGCTCGCACAGTTCAGAAGCGAAGAAAGCTCTGGGCAAGTCTGGGGCATTTTCATAAGCTTCCCCTCGGACCGCGACATCTGAGGTTCAGTGCTGGGCTGGTCGGGACACTCAGGGAGAAACAGGAGCAGCCCCAGCCTAGCCTGGGCTGTGACCCATGGGTTTTACCACTTATCCGCAACCCAACAGGATTTCTCCGATGCAAATGATTTTTAAGTGCTCGGGCGCTGGGCTTGACCCCGGCTCTTCGCGGGCAGCCCAGCCCGGCAGGCTTTCAAGCACACGGGCAGCTCCACTTGCAGAGCATCGCTGCTGAGCCTGGAGGACACGTGGGAACAAGGACCAGAGCAAACAGCCGCGAAAGCCAGGCTCGCCCTCAGGAGCGGACGCTTGCTGGCCACAAACACACCTGACTGAACGCACCGGCTCTGCTGGTAAAGCAGCCACAGCCAGAGCATACGGGGAGAGGATGCTGCTAGCGTGCGATCCAGAACGAATCAGTTAACGAATAATGCTCGGAAGGGCCCGTTAAACCCGACGCTTCGGCGAGCCCACGCAGAGAGCAGGGCAGCGGCAGGGAGCAGGCTCCTTCCCCGGGTGGGACCGCCACTGCGCTCCAGCGTTCCACACCGGGAGCCCGGCCTCAGCAGATATCCAAGCCCAGGCTTCGATGCGCGGCAGACTGAGGCCACGCACCCAATAACTCCTCCAAAGCCAACGGCCCTGAACCCGTCCAGGTTTGTGCAAATACCGGCCCGATTCCCACCATTACTCACATCAAGAGCTAAGCAGCCCAGCACAATTAACCTGCTCCTCTGAGCTCGTCTTCAGACCGCCATTGTGCACTTAACAGCAACGACAACAGCCAGCAATACTTCTTGGGTTTCCTTGGGATCCATAACGCGTGTTAATTAAATGCCAGTTTGTTATTCAAACTGACCTACTGAGACTTTGCAGCACTACTAAGAAGCACATCCACTTCTGTTCCCATCAGCTCGCACCGATGTCAACGCGCATTCAGCGCTCCTCCACGCGAGCTCGGCATCGCCCCGGCCGGGAGGGACCTCCGGAGTCCCTTCCCCGACCTCCTGCTCCAAGCAGAGCGGACCTGGGGGTCAGACCGAGCTGCCCGCAGCCTCGTGCCAGCCAGATGTGTCCTGAAAGTCCCCAAGGACGGCATTTCCCCACCTCGCCAGCTTCCCAGAGGCTTTAACTCCCCATTTCCCAGTGGCACCAGCGAGGCCGCCCAGCACGTGTCGTCCCTCCTGCCTTTTCCCATGGGTGCAATAGCTGGGTTTTCCAGCCATCAGAGCCTCCCCCAACAGGCACAGCCTTTCAAAGGCGGCAGAGAGGGGTCCGCAGGGATGTTGGCTGGCTCCTGTCCAGCTCCAGGCTTGTACATGCCCTGCGGTCTTGGTCCTGCTGTGCGTGCAGGGAGCCCTCCCGAGAACAGCCGCCCCACCGCGTGGGACTGCCGGTCCCTACAAACCACAGGAAAGGCTGAACCCCAACAGCCTGAGCCCAGTGTTAGAGCTAGAAAAAGCCTCTCAGGTTGTGCCTGCGAAGTCCTGGGGACAAAGACTACAACCTTCCTCCACGGAGCCTCCAAGGTTCCTCCAGAGACAGGAGAGAGGACGCTTTGTGTTTCGAAACGGTGTGCAAGACCGTGAACAAACTAAATCTTCCCCAACAAGAAACGCAGCAACAGCCAAATTTGCAGCAATTCATCTGGAAGCAATACCTTGCTTGGCGAACCCATTCAATAAAGGAAAAAAAAAAAGTGGTTTTACATTAAATTTCTGGGCTTCCTAACAAAGCAGGACTTGCCTTAGCCGGTTCCAGACACAAGACACCAAAAGCTTGAAAAATTAGAGGACCTAGGTCATAATTTTTCTTTTTTTCCCTCTTAAGCGAGGCCAACCAGCCATTACCAGAAGCAACATCCAGACCCGCAGAGCCTCGGAGCAAAGCGGCGGGCACGTCCCCTGGCCAGCAGGGCGGGCGCTCGCAGCACACCCCTTAGAGCCACCGTGACCGGAGCTCAGAGGCGAGGAGGTGAACCCATTTACACACCTTGATTTAACCACCTAAAGCAGTAAGTGTGGAGGACTCAGAGGTGCACGAGCCTGAAAAAGGAGGTTTCTTTTGATCCAGCTCCGGGACTGTGCTGACATTGCGCCCAGTAAACAAGAGACACGCGAGGTTGGGAATCAGTGGGCTCAAAGATCTGGGTTAGATTGATAAGAATAAGGATGGGAAAAGCTATTCCACTCCAAGGCATCCAGAAAGGGGATAAAGAAGCTGAATAGTTGTCTTTTTGCCATCATTTCAGCACAGCTTTAGAGTCCTCTGGGGCGGGACCAGGGGCTTCTGCAGGTCTCTGGAAACGTTTGCTGCTGTTTGCAGCACGACCTGTGCCAGCTCTCAGCTCGGGCCGGTCCCACAGTCCCTCTTTGCCTTTCTCCTAGCTCTCTGCACGCTCCCTGGGACAGAGGGCAGCTGTAACCAGTGACACCTTTTATTCCAAACTCAGGAATCTTTTCAGGACCCATCTCCTCAAAAGCCAAGTTCGGAGAAGGCAGTGGTGGTCTGGGGGCTTCTGCCCACCCTCCTCACGTGCCGCTCCTCATCCCGAGAAGGAAGAAATCCCCTATAACCAGGCTTCCCTCACCAGCCATCCCAGGAGCTGCGTATGGTGTGGGGACAGGGACATTAACACGGCACCCACCCTCCTCGCAGGGGCAGGTACCCTGCCCATGGTAAAACACAGAAAATACCGAAAGGCGCTGATCCTGCAACCTGTCCGGCTGAGGCCGAGGCCGGCCCGGCAAATGCCCCGTGGAGAAGGGGCTTAATGGAGCTGGTGATGGGAACAATCGGGGAGCACCGGGGGAGAAACGCCAGCCGCCGCGTGTTCCGTCCATGGGGAGAAAATGAAGCCAGCTGATGCAGGCTGCACATTAATCTCTCTGAAAGTCAACTAAGCAGTTTGCAAGCACTATCTGACTTCTGGAAACCACCACTTTAGTCCTTCTGTAGAAAAGCAACTAGCACTTCTTCCAGCACCACAAGGAAAGGATTTAGTGCCCCAAAAAAGTCACATTCCAGGTGAGGCTGGGGAGCTCAAATCCCTCCACCTTTCATACGGAGAAGACCACGGTGGCCTGACCAAGCCTGTTGCACCCTGCTCACAGGAGTTCAAACTGGGCATTGCCCTCTGTGCAGTTCAGTTGTGCTGTTCCAGGCTGGGACTGCAGAGGAAAAGCCAGGGTGAAGCTCAGTTCAGTGCAGTAGCATCCTCCCAGAGCAAGGGCAGGACACAGCGCTCCCACCACGAAGGCTGTCTCCTGAGCTGACTGCACACCTTGCCAAAAAAGGTGTTTTAAGAAAATGTAACAGAAAGCACACTTGCTAAAAATCAGAATATTTCTCTCCTACATTTCAGTACCTCCACAAAACCACAAAGGCCTTTTATTTTCCCATCCCTAAGAAACAATTTCCACTCCCTGCAGACCAAAACCGCCCAAAACCACTGAGCCCTCCAAGCACTGAGCCAAATCCTGAGCACGTCAGAGCGGGTGCAGCCCATGCAATCCACGCCACCGCCAGCAGTTGAAGGTCTAATCCCGTCAGCCCCAGTCACCGGTGTTTTCCCAAAGCTCTGCTGCGAGCCAGGGTCAGCATCCACACTCCAGCACACACACTTCCCCACTGTGCGCCTCCGGGAGTGAACGCAGCCAGGTTTTAGCCACGTGGCTGCAAAGCGCCCCATGCCACGGCAAGGGCCGACAGGACCCTGAGCTGTCCTGACATCCCCAGAACGGGCCAGGAGGGAGCCTTGGGAATGGAGGCATCCGAGCACCATCCTCCCTGCTGCTCGCCAGCTCGGCTGGACCACGCACGTGGGGGTCACGGAGCATCACGCGGGACAGGACGGGCACCGAGCCGCGCTTACCTTCGGTCCGGATGGTGAAGGGCGAGTCCCCCAGGCGCTTGGCTGAGAACTGCCCTCCCAGCGACGTCATTAGGAAGCACAGGGTGAAAAATCCAATGCCCAGCACGAATATCCTGCGGGAGGGAACAGAGAGCTGTAGCGAGGTTTGACGAGGAACCGGCTCGCTCCTGGCACAGCCCCACCGCCCTTCGCCCCCGGAGTAACCCCTCTGCAGAGCAGCGGGAGCTGCTTTGTTTTCGGGTGTCTGGAAGAGGCAGCCAGGACAATCCCTGCCTCCTGCCCGACTGCTCCATCCCCGTGGCTGACCCCATCCAGCCTGCGCAAGGAGCATCTCTGCAGCACCAGCCCCGCAAGAGCACACCAGCGCCTCACCCAGCCACAGCCAGACCCACACGCGCTTCACGGAGAGCCCCCAAGATGCTTCTGCCCAAACCCTGCCACTGAACAGGCGGGTTTTGCCCGAGAAGGCCCTCTGAAATCCCTGCAGCCTGCTCCAACAGGCAGGCCTTGAGAGGGAGCAGAGGACTCGCACCTTAGGCGAGAAAGCTGAGCCAGAGCACAACTGCCCTTACAACGCTCCACTAGATCCAGCCCAATAACCCAGAGCACAGGAACCACTGCAATAAACAGTGCCCATTTTCCTCCCGGGAGAGTCCAGAGAAAAGAGAGCCCTTGTACCTTCCCTTCCTCCCAAAAGGTCTAAAACAAAAAAAACCAAACCGGTTTTTTTTGTTCCCCCTGTAACTAGGCCACCGGCGTTTGCCGTTGTGTCTGGCATCGCCTGCACGGCGCAGGCAGCCCTGTGCGCAGCAGGGCGAGGAGGGACCCGCGCTGGCGGCACACACGGTAGCCTGGGACCATCCCATCGCTGCTTTGTTCGCCCGGGCTGGCAGGAAAGCGGCTCCCACGGGGACGCACCAGGCAGGATGCCGACCTGCACGTCGCTCCCAGCCAAGCCCGTGGTCACCTCCAGCGGCGAGAGAGGCCGGAGCTCTCAGCGCTGCTCCTATTCAGGCCAAATTCAGGCCAGTAACTTTTCGGGGGGGTGTGAAAAGGCTGAAAGGCAGAAGCTCTGTGCAAGCAGGGGGGTTGTTGTGCACCAGGGAGCATAAAGGCAAGCGTTCCCATCTCCCTGGTGTGCCAGGAGAGCACGCTGCGCCGTGGGATGGACGCCTGGCCTCTTCCCACCGCTCAGAGATGCTGCCGCTGCCTCCGAGTCTCCATGGAGGTGCAGCATCCTCCAACAGACGCATGGGCAAAGCCCCGGCAGAGCTGCTGCCAGGTGCCGCATACAACAGCTCCCAGAGCCGTGGCTGCACCAGGGATCTCATCCAACCAAACCCAAGGAAAATTTCAAGGAGAAGCAGAAAAGACAACTGCCAACCAGCCTTGTGAAACAACGGGTTTGTCTTCAAATAGATAAATCCTACGTGGGATAGGGACCCTTAGGGGTGCCCGCTGGCATTTCTGCCTCTCAGCATCCCCGAGCTGAGGGGAAACAAACCACCAGGACAGGAGCCAGTAACTCTCCTTTAAAGTTCACAGCATCACCCACAGGGCTCAGGAGCCACGCACAGAAACACAGCACAGCCGCCCGACACCAAAACCAGGCTTTTCCGAGAAAGGCTTCCAAAGGAATGCCACAGCCCTCCATCTAATCATTATTGTGTAGTTAAAAGGCAGAGGATTAGGAGCCAGCCATTAAGTCTGGGCTACAACACGCCAGCACTGCAATTATCTGTTGCTGGAAAGGGCTGGCAAATAAAGTAACCTGCTTCAAAGCACTTGTTAGCTACAGGAGATGTTGTGGAGAGCTGAAGTACAGTGTCAAGCAGCTCAAGGACTGGGCTGCCCCAGGGAGACCTGCTGGAAGAGCTCCCAGGGCACATCCCCACTGCCCCAGCACCGCACAGCCAGGCTTCTCCTGCCCGGACAGGCTCCTGGGCAAGACACGGTGCCTTGACGGGACCCCACGGGCTCCCTACCTCCATCCCACCGGCTCCGACGATGCTCTCACACAGCCAGCGCACACCTGAGCCCCAGACCCAGGCAGCTCTGCTTTCGGCATCAGGCAGCTCAAGAGCAAAGGCTTTCCTCTACCTGCTCCGAGGAGGATCAGCCCTGCCCACTGCAGACAGGCATCTAATCCCCGTCCAGCCCCCATGGATCAGCCCAGCCCCAGCTGGTCCCAGCAGATCCACATCACCTGCCCACAGGCTCTGAACAAGCAACACCGGGCAGCTCCTGATCTCCTTCTTAGCTCCCTCCTAATCAAGAGAAAAAGCAACACCCTGAGCTCATTAGCATTAATGAGCCCTGTGAGCAGCACCCTCAACCCAATGCAAACTCACTAACCCCTTTGGAGACCCACAGCCAGGCACCGGGACAGCTGACCCACGGAGGAGAGGGGACGCCCAAGCGCACCGGTAAAACTGCCCAACAGCGGGAGCGAAGCAGCTCAAGCCCCTTTCGTTTGTGAATAAGCGTGCCCTGGGGGTGGGAAGCAGCTTGAACAAGCTGTAAGAAGTATTGTGCACTCGGCTACCCCAGACCTGTCTGGCGTACCCTGCGAGCAGCCGCCAGCGGAGCACGGCCATCCCCTCCCCAGCGGATGCAGATCAAGCTGCGGCGTTCGCACGTGCAGATGACTACGGGCCTCAGCCCCTCTCCCAAAGGAGCCCTTGGAGAAGGGTTTCCAGAGATCCGTGGTCCGGCTCCAGCAGGGAGGTGATTGCGGAGGCAGCAGAGCATCCCTGGTGGTGCAAAGCAACAGGGTGTCCCATAAACCGCTTGGGGAAGGGGTGATGGGGGACGTTAGTCTGTTCCCATTATCACACCCTGTGCCCAGCAACGCGGCACAGTGCTGGGCCTGGAAGAGGCTCTCGGGAACGTGGTGGAGGGGGGATTGCAGCACCCATCTCAGCCTTGGAGGAATGAATTGGTCCTTAGAGCAGCGGAGAGGGAAAGCTGTCTGCCATGGCGCCTCCCTGGCAGGAGAGGACAACAGGGCTGTAGAGAAGGCACAAGCTGGAGGAGGAGGAGGAGGTCAAAGCCCAGCTGTGCCCCACGACTGAGGGTCCTCCCTGGGAGCATGTCATGATACAAAACCCACCCAAAGGCCCCATCCTGCTGCCAGCTGCCTCCTCCCCCAAGGGACATTTTAAAGAAGCATCACCTGATTAAATAATCAGAGGTGATCCTGCTCTTCATTCTCACCCCTCCTACTGACAATATCTTCATCACTATGCAAGATCTTGTTTATGCATTTTAATCTTCATAATTATACTCTGGCAAGGAGTGAAACACTGAGAAGAAAGAAAAAGAGGAAGGAAAGAAGAAGAGGAGGAAAAGAAAAAGATTCAAAGGTGATCTGTGCTGTAGCATCTCATTAGGAGACAATCTTTTTGATTTTGACGGGATTACAGAGAGAGTGGGGGAGATGCAGGATGCTCTTTTCCTAAGAAAAGAGGGATCAGAGCCTAACCAGAATTAACGTGCCTAGGAGAGAAGCAGATCCAGCCCAGCAGCAGCGCTCCAGGGAGCAGAGATGGGCTCTCAGCCTGAGGACCCAGTCTCTTTTACTTTATGCTGATCTTCTCCAGGTGAATAAAAGTACTTGGCCCAGCCTTACCTGCGTGGAAACTCCTTGTGCAGAAAACAAACAGCATGAAGTAGGTAAAACATACCAGAGCCCAGATCTTCCAAACTGCCCATCAAATGCACTGCCCCCAAAATCAAGTCTCACTCACTGAAGACCATGGAGCTCCAATGACCAAGTAACATCTACTCTGCACACTGGCTTTGCCTGTCATCACACATCACGTTTAATCCATCCCCTGGGCATGGTTCTGGTGCCAAGTGCCTCTCCACATCCTCCCCAAACCGAAATGCTCACTGTTCTAGGTTCTGGCTTGGTGCCCAAAGGAGAAGGAAGCCAAACTCCCTGAGTGTTCAGTGAAAATCGGAAGCGATGCCCCCAGTCATTGCAGACTTTGGCCCACGGAACTGAGAGCTGGACGTGGCCAGGAGAGTCTGAGCGATGAGCCGGCAGGTGATGGGGGGAGGAAGGCCAGCAGCACCCAGCGGGACGGGGCTGCAACACTGGGACTGTCTGTCCACGGTGCTGCAGCTGGGACCTATGGGGAGAATAATTACGCAGGTGCACGGGGAACCCGAGGGCCGCAGGGAAAGGTGATATCTTTTATTAGACAAGTTTTCAACACTCAAGTCTCTTGAACCCAAAAGCTGAGCCACAATTTCTAACACCAGCAGCCAGACTAATAAAAGATGCTTCCTCTCCCGCAAACCTTGTTTTGCTCAGAGCCCAACGCTGTTGCGGCACTGTCGAAATGATGCTCAGCCACGAGAATCTTCCTCCACGTAGGGGACCACAGTTAATTCTTTTCCTGGCCAATGCTGTAGACACATGAGAAGCCTGGCTTTGGTTTCCAGCTGACAAATTTGCCTGAACTCCCCATGTTCTGCAAAACCAAGAGCTGGGTGAGCTGGACCAGGGCTCTCCCAGCGCCACGGTGAATTCTTGCCTGAATCCAGCACTGTCACAAATGAAACGCCTTTTGGTGCTGAGATGAAGTCAGAACCGTCCTTGGACATGTCTACAAACGGCTTCTACACTGATTTGCTCGCTCCCCCCTTCCCATTTGCTGCAGGCACTTTCCCAGCTCAAGGCTTTGCATTGCTTTGCTAAGCGTGTCTGGAGCATGATTAATGAAATGTTTTGGTGCAAAGGGTCAGGTTTCCTGTCACTGTTTGCTGATGGCACTGCCGCCAGGAGCGTACACCAGGCAGGGGCTCGTTGCCCAGCCAGCAACGAGCACCCGATTTACAGGACCCATCCTGATTGTCAGTATCTTCTACTGCTCCTGCAAGTCGTCCCCGATTCACATCGGCTGAGAACGTGGGGTGCTGATTTTAGGGGAGCTGATTTGCACTGGGTTACAGCTGGAGTGGGGCAGTGCCAACACGCACCCACTCTGGGCTGGGTGCAGGGAGACACAGGACCGTGATGTGGAGAGATCAGGCTCAGCATGATGCCAACACGGAGGAGGCACAGAGCCGGGCACTGTGGGACAGCTAGGAGAGGGTCTTGGGAATTTCTCCTCTTACACAGGGAGAGCCTGACTGGTTAACAACAGGGTAACCCTGCTGGTTCCAGTGGCACCAGTACTCGTCTGCGCTGGTTTGAGAGCAGAAGCCAGCCCAGGGCACGCAGAGAGGACTGTGCAGGTGCTCTGCTCTGCTACGGGCACCAGGGACCCTCCAGCCTGGTACTCTCCTGCCATCACAAACCCCTCGTCCACATACATCTTCACCTCTAACGGGACTTTGTGATCGCTCTGCAACTCACACCCTGTGCTCCCCCAGCCTGATCCCAGCTCACTGCTGACGATGGGCTCCCCCTGCCCCAGGAGCGATGCCCAGGGCATGGGGGAGAGCAATGCTTAGGCCAGTCGTTTCCTCACTACGGACTTCAAACCTACTTAAGAAAGCAAATAAGCAAGCAAAGAGCACACGCCTGGGGTGCATGTGTCCTTCCCACCTCTCTCACAGCCATTCCCCACTCCATGCTCAGAGCAAGCCTGAGCCAAGGGGACACTTTGTGCCCCTGCTCCGCCACTGCTTTCCAACATCACCTCGGCCAAGTCCCCCAGCCCCAGGGCACCACTGCGGTATCCAGCTGCAGGAATCCCTCCAGGCAAGTGGTGCAGAGCCAGGCAACTCCAGGGGAAAGGCAGACAACATCTCCAAACCTGAGCACAAGCAAGTGGCACAAGCACAGCCCCGTCCTCCTTCCCAGCTCCGGGCAGTGGCCTGGGCTAAGCAAAACAGCAGCAAGCAGATCCCTCCGGTGATCCCCGGCCCCCAAACACAGTGGGGAACGCTGGCAGCTGCCAGGCTAGGCTCACCCCACCCTGTGCTTCACCCCCCGGCACCTTCCCCTTCTGTGGGCTTTTGGTCCCTCTCTCCATAGAAAAAACAAGCAATTACCAGCGTCTCCCATGTGTCTCAAGCCTGGGAGCAACCAAAGCGCATCTCCGGTGAAATAAGGAAGCTGGAGAGCAAGGACTGGAGAGGGGAAGCAAATGCATGGAGGGAAAAATGGGGAGAGTTACACCAAGGGCAAAAAAGCAATAGGTGGGCACAGGCACGCTGGAGCCAGAGGGTTTCAGGCTTGGATATCAACCCCAGCCCTGCTGCCAGTGCAGGGTGGGTTTCAAAATCCCCATCAGCACCAGCGGATTTAAACCAGAGGAACTGCTTCCCCCCGAGTACCAACATCTCCGAGAAAGCTATTAAAAAAACCAGCGGCAAACAGCCCTATAATTAACCCCAGAAAGATACCGGCACGAGGAGTGAATTGGGAGCCGCCAGGCAGCGAGCGCTGCAGGACCAGCACGCTGACCTGCGGGCAAACTTGCCTGGACCCCCGACATCCGAATCTGGGCTCATCCCCCCCCGCGGCGAGCCACAGCCCCCCACGCAAAATGTGTTCCGACACCCACTGCCCACCCCGCCGGGGCCGAACGAGGCGGGGGCAGAGCCGCGGGGGGGACACGCAAACAACAACTTTACCTAAAGGGTCTCAAGGTGACGAGGCATCTTCTGACCATTATCTTCCCATCCGCGTTGACTGTGATCATCGTTCAAAGTTGCGGGGGGAGCGGGGAGGGGGCGGCCTCCGCACCCCCCCC
>WEKW01016893.1:339442-389608 GCA_013389905.1 Sula dactylatra | reverse complement strand
GGGGGGGCGCGGGGGTGCCAAACCAGAGACGCCACCGTGCAGCCCCCGCGGGTGCCGTTTGCTTTTGGGGGCTGCGAGGAGCAGGGCAAACCCTGCTTCTGGGGAAAAGGGGGGTCTGGGTCGGGCTCTGACCGCACCAGCCTGCGGCTTTGCTTCCCCCATCACCCTGTTTTCTTTCGGGGGGGATCACAGTCACGGCCCACGACGTGGCTTCCCAATGTCCCCGGGTACCCCTGGGTGCTGCCAAAAGGACCGGGGTGGCGTGGGGGGGCCAGGACAGGGCGGCAGGGAAGCGTTCTTGGGAAGACAAAGAAGGGGCCATGAGAGCTGAGGCAGGAGAAGCAGCTGCTGAGCTCAGCAGAGGTGTTCCAAGCTCACGGCTCACGTGTGGAAGGTGACAGGCACAAAAAGCCTCCCAAAGCTTGAGACTTAAAGGAGCCGAACGTGCACAGAGCCTGGAGGTGCCCCATTTCCAGCCCCCGACTCCAGGGCGCCCGGCCAGCACCAGTGCACCCCACCAGCGCAGGGGGATGGGGATGCATCGCCCCGTGGGGTGAGCGCAAAATTGCAAAGAGCTGGAAGACCGTTTTGCTCGGTGCGTACGTTTGGCCAGGCTCTGGGACAGGACCAGGCTCCCGTCTGGGGGGGCTGTGGTGCAAACAGGGCCCCCTCGCGCCACGCTGGCCCCACGGCTGGCCTTGTCGCTCTGCACCTGATACCCCCATGGGCACCATAAAGCGTAGGGTGACACCGGGGGAAAGCTGCCCCTTTGCCTTCCCCATTGTGGGATGCTCTCCTCCCATGGTCTTTCCCAGCCTTCCTCCATCCTGCTTGCTTCCTGGCCGAGAAACATTCCTCCAACCCCAACAACCTGGCACGGCTCAACCGTCTACTCTGCGAGTGCTGTGCAATCACAACGCCTTCCCAGCACCAAGCAGCCAACCACCCCCTCTTTTATAAACTAATTGTGGGCTCCTTTGGTTGTGCAGAAACCTGTTGTTTTCCCGCAAGGCTGACAAGGAGAAAATGCTGTAATTTATGACCGTTGTGATACTGTAACTCCAATTTCCACAGGGATCCCAGGCACTCGCTCTGCTTCCTTCTCCCTGATGTAAACTGGGGTGGCTTCAGTCAACAGAGCTCCGGGTAGCATATGCTGCAACAGCATCAGCCACAGGTGAGCTCACAGATGAAAGACAGCTGGAAATTTTCCACGAAACAGCACTTTATTCCCATGAAACAGCACTTTTTGCCAAGGAGAAGTGAGAAGGAAAACCGTATCCTTTAGGGTGTCGTAAATACAACAGGATTTTTGTGTCCCTCCACTTTTTTCATGGGCAGGGGACGGGGAAAGAGTCATTGCCACACCAGGTCTGAGCAGGACAATACTGGGCTGAGGCAGATGGACACACAGACGCACTGAGGATTTGCAGAAATGGTGGCTCAGAAGCAGCAGTCAGCGCTGTCAAGCCAAATGCAAACCCTTAGGTCAGCTCTCCCTGGTCTTCAATACAGGCAGCCCCACGTCTTGGCAAGGACATCTCACCCCGAGCCCATCCTGTGGGGACCTTATGGGCATGCCCATGCAGACCCACTGGGCTGGACGGACACCTTACTCCAGCTGGGGTGCCTCAGGGCTTGCCGTTTCAGGTGCAGTCGGGAGTCTTTTGGTGCATCTGGAAAAACCACCTGGTTTTCTAAACCTGGCCTTTGGGAAAGGAGGGAAGCAGCAGACTAATGAAGGTGCTGTGGGCATCCTACTAGCCCTGATCTTGCTCCTGCCTGCTCCCTCCATTCCCAGCTCCTGCTCCTCTGACGGGAGACCCTCCATCCCCATCTGAGCTGTAAAAACACCTTAAAACATGGTGTTTCCCCACTTTCTCCTCTGGAGAGCACCGCTCCAGCAGCAGAAGGCAGAGCCTTTCACTCTGAGCCCAGCTCAGCACAACGGGCTGGAAACCTTCCTAATGCACATAAGCACACAACACGAGGTGGTCGACGGAGCAGCTCAATCGCTGCCTCCCGCATGCCGGGAGCCGGCTGTGCCTTCCCAAGAGGTTGGGACAAAAACCTGCCCTGGGGGATGCAGAGCGGGGGGCTACGAGAGCTCCAGCATGGGGTGAATTTTGCTGTGGGACAGGACCCACCTCTCACCTCTGCAAGGATAGTGCCGAGGTCCCTCTGTGCACCCCACAAGCTCCGGATCGGGCCAAGCAGCAGCTCTTCCCTGAAGCCACCAGCAGCAACGTCCCAGTAGGAAAAGGCCAGGGTATGGCAAGGCACGACATACACATTTTGTAATACTTAAGGGTGAGGGAGATCAGTGGGGAGAAGGGGCTGGGGAGGAGATGGTGCCTCCCCTGTGCCTCCCTCCAGGGCTGACCCCAGGCTGGATAAGTCCCCCACCAGCCCCCCAAGGGCCTGGCTGTTTCTCGGGTAGGCAGAAGGCAGCTCAGCCTCCTTGGCTTCCTCCAGGTGCCTGCTGCAGCGCCAGCCAGCAAAACATACGAAATAAAATAAAATGCAGAAATCTACTCTTGGCAATCCCCATTCAACAAGCTTTACTTTTGCCAGCACATTAGACGGCAACTGTCCATTACCCTGCACGGCAGCACACGGGCATTAACGAGGTTGTAACAGCCCTATTAGCAATGTGCAAAACCCCATAAACCTGGTGACTGCCGGGGGAACACCAACGTGCAGGGACACCTCCGCGGCCAGGCAAGGGAGGGAGGGAGGCCACCAGAGCCTGCCGCTCTCACAGAATGGCAGGGGCTGGAAGGGACCTCTGGAGATCATCCCGTCCACCCCCCTGCTCCAGCAGCACACCCAGAGCAGGGGGCACAGCACCGCGTCCAGGGGGGTTTGGATGTCTCCAGGGAAGGAGACCCCACCGCCTCTCTGGGCAGCCTGTGCCACCGCTCCGGCACCCTCATGGTAAAAGAGTTTTTTCTTATGTTTAAGTGGAACTTCCCGTGCTCCAACTTNCCAGGTCTCTCAGCCTTTCCTCCTAAGGGAGATGCTCCAGGCCCCTGACCATCTCCGTAGCTCTCCGCTGGACTCTCTCCAGCAGTTCCCTGTCCTCCTTGACCTGGGGAGCCCAGAGCTGGGCGCAGCACTCCAGATGTGGCCTCACCAGGGCGGAGCAGAGAGGCAGGATAACCTCCCTCGTCCTGCTGCCACACTCCTTTGGATGCACCCCAGGACACCGCTGGCCTCTTGCCCACACGGGCCCGTCGCTGGCTCATGGTCACCTGCTGCCCCCCAGCACTGCCAGGGCCATCTCAGCAGAGCCGCTCTCCAGCAGGTCGGCCCCAGCCTGTCCTGGTGCTGGGGGTTGTTCCTCCCCAGGGGCAGGACCCGACACTTGCTCTGGTTGAATTCCGTGAGGTTCCCCTGGGCCCAGCTCTCCAGCCCGTCCAGGTCTCGCTGGATGGCAGCGCAGCCTTCCCGTGTACCAGCCGCTCCTCCCAGCTTGGTATCGTCAGCGAACCTGCCGAGGGTGCGCTCTGTCCGTCTGTCCAGGTCACTGATGAATACATTGAACAGGACTGGACTCCTTGCTGTAGGTCTCCTGCCTCTCGTTGCAGAACATCCAGCCTCATCCCAAGTCCACGAGGCCACGTGGGAGAGGGATTATCTGAAGATGGGGAAAGGCGTATCCCAAATGCACAGCCTGGGAGGATGCTGGGGTTGGCAGGGAGCAGCAATTGCACTCGCAGAGCTGGCCAGGGAACCTCTGCCGCTCTCAACTCCCGCCAGCGCTGTCGCGTGCAGGATTCGTCACCCCATGGATAGAAACGTGGTGTTCACTGGCCCCGCAGGGCCCTCGTCCCCAAGGGGAAGCGCTGCAGCAGATGGTCCCTTCCCTGTGCTGCTGCTTGAACCAAAAGCTTAATTACCTACCAGTTTGCTGTCTGCTTAGAGGGATAAATCTAAAACCCAAGGATGGCAATAAAGCAGTGAATTATCTTCTTCGGCAGCTGAGAAGCAATGGCCCCAAAAATCAATACGCTGAAGTTATACATACACACACACACACGTATGTTTGTTATTATTACGAATCAGGCAGCAGCGCAGGATGGAGAGAACCGGCTCAGCAGCCAGCTGGTACGAAAGAAAGCAGTTTTCCACCATTTAAAGCCCCCGCCCAGCCAGAGGTAGACATGGAGCACGTCCAGTACAGGCTCCAGACAGCCACCTCCACAGTCCTGCCTGTAACCCAGGGCAGAGCTGCAGCTCCAGCTCCGACACTGCAGCATCCTCCAGCAGCCAGGGCTCACCCTGTGCCACTGGCCCAGCCAAAGACCGCAGGAATTTTCAACTGATCTTGGGTAACCACGTTACCACGAGTCCCAGAGCTCTCTAACCCAATCATTGCTGGGCAGAGCATGATGGTTTAGACCACCACAGCTGGAGAAAAGGGGTCATAAATGCAAGGTGGGCTGTGAACCACCACAGACAAAGTGTAAAATATCATTACAAAGGGCACAGGCTGACAGTCATCGCTGCTCAGCTACGGGCAGCCACCCATAGGCAGCTCCAGACAAGTCACAGTGACAGCATGTACGGGGAGCAATGCCCGAGTGCTGCTGGGGCTCCAAAGGCACCCCAGGACCCTCCAGATGGGTCCTGGGCTGCAGTGGGGACTTTCTTCAATGCTTTCCAAAGCCTGGGGCTCGGACTCTGCCCATGTTTCTTCTTGGAGCCTCCTCTCGAGTGTCAGGCTACTGGGTCTTCATGGAAAAATAATGATCACAGAGGAGGAGAATCACAGCAAACCACCGAGCTGTGATGTGCTACGACAAGCTACTTTCTCAAGTTCTCCCTGCACACTGTTTTGCCCTTGAGATAAGAATTATAATTTGATTGCAGGAGCTGCAATGCTCAAATGCTTTGGTCATAAGATCACTTAGTCACATAACTTCTCCATCCGCCTCAAGCGACATTGCTGGGTACAAGGCGCTCTTTATTGGTATAAAACAACTCCATCACTGGCTCAGCCTCAATTACTGCATTCACGCCTCTGTCCATCTCTGTAGCAACAAGGCGGAAAGGCTTCGAGCCTGGTACCGCTCTTCTGCGCCGGCGAGCATCCCCAGCCGCCCTGCCGGCGCAGAGCTGCCTGCCAGCACACCAGTGCGCTCCCGCTGCACCGAGGGCTCCCGCAGGCACCGTAGGGAGCCCCGCTCCACCCCCGCAGAGCATCGAGGCTTTCTGCCTATTCCCCCTAAATTTGCTCGTATGTCAGTGTTTGGAGCAGGCACCGGGCAAAGAGTAGGGAGGGGATGGCAGTGTCCTGAAGCCACCTTTGCATCCCCACGCACAGGATGCTCAGGAGCCAGGTGGGTTCCCAAAACTGCTGAAAGGAACCAAGAGAAACTGGGAGGGACCGTGGCTCGTGGGACCTCTCCAGCAGCAAGCAGCACGGATGGCCTTGCTGGTGCCAGAGCGCTGAAGCCGCAGCGTTGAAGACTCGTCTCCTGGCTTAGAGCCCCTGTGATTGCAGCCTCCAGAAGATGCAATGTTTCCCTTCGAAGCTTGAAAACCAGAAGCGCTGCTCAGCTGAAAGGCAGCTGTGAGAGGGCACCTGGCACTACCCTGGGGGGAGTTTTACCCTGGGGCTGTCCTTTGGTCCTTGGGGCTGTCTGCATGGCTGAGGTCTCCGTGGGGGCAGAGTAACCCCAGGCAGACGCTGATCTCTGCCCCTGTTCCCTGGGACAGCAGCTGGGAGCCCAGCAGTGACGTACGGCACTTCTGCATTGCTTAAAGGTCAGAGCCCGCGGCACCCCCGGCACCGATCGGGCAGGGCTGGAGGCTGGCTGCAGCCCCCAGCACTCAGGCCGGGCTCTCCCAGCCCTGTGCCGCTTGGGGAGCAGGAGGAGCACCGCAACCGTCCCCAGGCTGCGGCTGCAATCGCACAGAGCGCTGCAACCACGGCGCGGGTAGCACAGCACAGGACGTACAGCTCGGGAGGTGCACGGCCAGGCCAGGTGTACAACATGGGGTCCTACGGCTCCCACCGGCACAGGGCAGTGTCAGCACAGCCTTGCACGGGGAATTTGGGAAGCTCCTGCCCTTACAAGCCCGTCAGCGCTGTGAATCCTTCACTTCCAGTAGCTGCTGATTCACTTAGAGCCAAGGAAAACAACACAGGTGAGGATCACTCCTCAGCTCTCAGTAGGATTATGTGTTTTGAGAGCAGAAGAGAAGCTGAGTTTCCCCTTCTCTTCTTGGAGAAAGAAACCAGTGCATTTTTCTTACAGGGTTAATTAAACCCAGCTCTGACCCTGGCTTCACAAACGCAAAAGGTGGAAGGAAAGCCCGAGCAAGCTGTGTCAGTCAGAAAGGCTTCCTGACTGCCCTGCTGCAGAGGAAGATGCCCAGAGGAAACAGGAGCAGCAATTAAAAATTAAAGAGAAAAGGAGAGCTGTACAGCAGATTACCGAGATATATTTGTATCTCTGCAGTGCATTAATAGGGCTGCAATTCCCCTGGGGGGGAACTCCTGACGCCCGTGGGGAACAGAGACGCCTGCGGTCGTGACGGCGGTGGGAAGCGCTGCCCAGGTCAAGTCCAGGCGGGGACGGGAAACAAAGAAGGGACCAAGCCTAGGGTAAATGAGAGCAACAGGGGAGAAGGGGTGGGAGGTGCTGAACCACAGCTCCCAAGGGGAAAAGAGCATCCTCCCTTTGGTGAGGTTATCTGAGGCCAAACCTCCCCCCCCACACCCCGAGAGCCCCCTCCAGGAAGGGGACGAGGCTGCATGTTCCGGGGTGGACCCAGACACCTCAAAGAAAATGTCGGACCCAAGGGCTGGATCCGTCCCTTTGCCAGGCAGGCTTCTCAGAGCTGCCAGTCCAGCTTTGCTTCCTCCTCTGCCTTGCCGTCACACTCAGCTGAGCAGCGTTTTCCAGCCCAGTGCGGTCCCGGGAGGACACTCCGTCGCTCAGCCATTGAATTAGCATCGAAAGGACATCGCGCAGGGGAGACGGCGAGAAAAACAGGCTGGAAGAGCCTCCCAGGCTTATTAGCACATTGCGCTGAGCCCCAGCAGCAAGTGCTGCCTCCCCAGACAGGGCACGTCCAGGGGCCACTGGTGCCACCCCACTGAGGTTTTATATCCCCCATGGCCCCAAGGCTCAGCCAAATGAGCTCGCTGACCTGGTGGCATCAACATGCACAACTTGGAGAGGTGTTCGAGCTCAGGGGAGGGCGACGCAAAGTGGTGCACCGTGGAACTGGGAAGAAGGGAGAGCTTATCACCCCCCGAAGACAGCCTCCCACATGCGCGTGGACTTGCGCAGGGCACGGACTTATGGGGACATACGTCGTACGGGCAGCCCAAAGTGAGCCCCGGGAGCCTGGGCAGGACACACACCCCTGCAACGCCTCTGGGGAGTGCCAGAGCCAGGAGCCACCGCAGCCCGCAGCGGGCTGCTGGAAGGCTTGCGGCAGCGTTAGCCAAACCAAGAGGGACAAGGCATGCCGAGCTTCAGGTGTCGTTAAAGAAAATAAAGTTGGGGGTTAGGAGAGCAAGAACTCTCCAGCCTTTTACTTACTGCAGGAGAGTCACCGCTGCTGAACGCCCACAGCCCTTCCAGCTGGGGTTTGTAAGGAGTTTGCTGCCCCTGCCCCGCACACACGGTGTCCCCAAGCCCGGCAGCCGCAGCCCAAGCACCCAAAGAGGAGCTGCCGGCCTGGGTCCCAGCACCCCATCCCTTGCATCCCATCAGAGGGGAGAGAAAGGCCGTCGCCTCAGCCAAGGCAGCCCCCAAACACCGCTGCACCCCAGACCAAACGCTTCTCCTGTCAACATGCAAGCGCAGCTCTGCAGCCGGGCAGCGAGCGCATCGCTCTGCGACGGGAGCTGTACGTCTTCATTTCACATCTCATAAAACCATGCTGCTCCCTGGCTTATCCCTTGGCTAACGAAGTCCCAGCTCTCCGCTGGTGCTGCCTCGGCTGCCGCGTCCGGGCAGGCTGGGGGGATGCAACGCTGGGATCCCCCACGCCAGCTCCCGTTCCTCTCACCACGGCCGTCCCCAGGGAGGGAGCCGGGGAGGGCACAGAGCCCACGCCACTACACGCGGGGAGGTGATCCAGCCCCGCCGGCAGCCGGGGCTCCACCGGCCCCGGCATTGCATCCGTTATCCACAAACCAAGCATTCATGCACGACATCTCCACAACACTGACCCCGCATCTCACTCCCCTTATCTCACATTTCTCACGGATAACGGGGAAAAGGGCTGAGCCATTGGTGCTGTTGGTCCGCCGGGGCTGGCAGGAGGAGATGGAGGAGGCGATGCTCTGACCGCACCAGAGCTGGGTGGGAACGCCGGTGCTTCGCTCCAGTGATGAACTGAGCCTCATCTCTCTGGGAGAGCTGCCTATTGGGGATGCTCAGGATGCCTCTGTGCTGGGAACTGGGCACGGCAGGATCAGACCCCAAACAGGGTCCTCCGCTGTCCTGTTTTGGACACAGCTGGTGGAAGGGGGAGAGCAGGAGAGCCCAGCGTGGGCTGAGGCTCCCTGGGGTGCCTTCATTGCAGCGAGGGCATTGGGAGCCTCCAGATGGGTTTGGGGGTCCCTACCGCCTGCTGCACTTTCCTTCCAGACACCCCTTCAGCAGCCTGAGGGACAGACCCTTTCCCGGGCTCTGGATGCTACCCAGGCCCGTCTCTCATGGGGCTCAGCCAAGCCGCTGCACCCCAACAGCCCCAAAACTCACCGCAGCGGGATCGCACCGAGCACAGCAGCGGGATCGCACCGAGCACAGCAGCCCAGCTCTGATGGAGGCAGATATGGATATGGGGCACAGGCAGCTTTTGTTATCAAGCTTCTCTCTTAACACAAAGCACCTGGTAGACCCTGGGAGCCCCCAGCACCTTCCTCACCCTCTGAGCCCCGTCCAGAAAGCGAGGTCCCCTCCAGGCACAAGGCACAGCCCCGGGAGCTGGTGGTGCTGGGGATTATCTGAGCACAGAGCAGCTGGGGGCTGAGGAGGGGCCACCAACCTCAGACCCCCCCAGCCAGCACCGGGGGGATGCTCAGGGGGATTTCTTTGGGCGCCCGCCAGCCCTAGCTATGCCGAAGGCTGCTACGTCGGGAGGCCTCCTACTGCCTCCACTGTTCGGAGAGACTGGGAGAAGTCTCATTTTGCAGCCCCATCTCTGCCAAAAGACTTCAAAAATCACTCAGGAAATCATATATTGTCCTGACTTATTCAAATTCATAGAGGAACAATTGGAAACCCCCCAGCTATGGGCTGAGATCATGCAATTAGGCCATTAAAAAATAAACCTCTGAAACCCTCAAACATTTAAACCTGATAGGCCATAGGAAGAAAAATGTTCACTTTTCATATACGAGTGGAAATCATTTTAGATTTTTATTATTATTATTTTAGAAGGGAAATAAGCATATTTCAATCCAGTCAAGAGTGAAATTGAGTTTAACAACAAAGCAATTTCTATTAGTGGAGACCCAGGAAAAAAAAAATACAGATGAATAGAGAACTCGCAGAGAAATGTGTCAGACAATGGTAGAATTAGGAATTAAAAGCGACTTTGCTTTACTGCTGATAATACAAGCACATAATGATGTACCTCATCGCTAATGTGCCCCCTGCACATATAAACACTGTAAAATCACAACAGCAGAAAAGATTGGGATATAATTCTGCCCCCCTCCCAGCAGGGAAGGGAAAGGGGTGCTGTGCTTTGCCAGCCCCTACTAGGGCTGCTCCACCTTCTCCTAGAGAGCACCTGGAGCAAGATCCAGGCCTTCACATCCGCAGCAAGAGCATGCCTGCCTTGGTCTGGGCTGAAAACGGGGTGGCTTTCACCCCTGCTGAGCATCCGGGGGTGCCCCCCCCAAAAACCCAACCTCGTGGGCATAACCAGGGAGGCAGGGGGTGCCCTCCTGCCTGCCCTCCGGCTGCCTGGACCGTGGGCAGCGACACAGGCAGCAACCTGGCAGGGCTTGTGTTCCCAGGAGGTAACTGCTGTTGGGAGAGGACATCTCGTGCCTGGGACGTTTCCCGGTGTGCCCCTGCCACCCGAGGGGACCAGACCTTGCAAGCGTCCGGGAGCTCGGGCTGAGCTTCCCACAAGGGACGTGGAGCCGTTGCAGCCCTCTCCCCCAGCCCCCAGCCCCAGGAATCTTCTTGCTGAATAATAACCTGTAATTAGCTGCTTCATTTGCTTTGCTTTGGTGTGTGGCTTGCTTGCAGGGTGGCCTCCTGACCCTTCGCCCCAGCAGGGACAACGGAGAAGAGAGAAGGGTGTTTCCGCCCCCTCCAGCCTCGATGCCCCGGGGTGGATCTGGCTCTCCCGGATGGAGGCTGCGAGCGAAGAGGACCCCCCGCACGCCCACCGCCCGCGACTGCGGGGGCTGAAGCAGGGGGTGCTCAGCAGGAGCAGGTACGCAGGGCAATGAATGTGCAACGTCCCTGCTCAGGAGACAGGCAAAGGGGAGGTCGCAAAGCCGGGCACGCCTGCACCGCAGCCTGGACCTGCCAAAACCCACGCTGATGAACACCAGCTCCCGGCCAAATCCTGTCCTGCCACGCCGGCTGAGCATTTTCCTTCACCTCCCCATATACCCTCTCCCACCCTACTCTTCTTCACCTTCTCTATTCGCTGCTCACGCTTTGGGGGACAGGCGGCATCCAGCTCTCGCATGTCCCCCATGTGTCCCCTGCCGCCTCTCAGCCACGAGTGACCCCGAGGGTCCGCGTCCCAGGGCTCACAGCATCACCACGGGTTCTCTCCAGGATGCGGGCAGACACCAAGGTGTCACTGCTCCTTGTCTTGAATCATCTCCGTTACCAAGGATCTAGGTCATTGGGTTAAAAATTGGAAGTTTGAATAGTCTAAAGTATCAGCAATTCCACTGTCCTAAATCTTTATTTGCCTTCAGGATTAACTTCTCATCTCCAACGTGGCAGCTCCACTTGTTTCTCCTCAGCAGGATTCACAATTTGAATATGGAGACAAAGGAATATTGATTGCGCCATGTATTACTAAATGGAATTTTTTGCACCATTTTCTTTCATTTTTCTCTCTTTCTATCATTCTTCTCCTGTAGATGAACCAGTGAAGGCGAACCGCTGCAGGAGCTGGAGACAGGGTCACCAGGCACTCCGTCACAGAGGCTGAGAGGAATGCAAAACTCAGTTTCAGGCAAGTCCCGTTCCCTCTGAAGTCAGTTAGGTGGCTTCCAGGGACCTTGGCTGAGAGGAGACGGATGGAGGCAATCAGGGCGAGAAGCAGTTGAGTAAAAAAGCAATAGAAACAGGGAGCGATTCCCTAAAATATTGCTGATCCATCAGCTAAGAGTCTGCAAAGGAAGAAGGCTCTCGACACCTGATTTTATACCAGCCCTCCATCCCCACCCGCGCTGCCGAAGCCACCCTGGCCACAGGATCCCGACGCGGCGGGACGGCTGTGACACGGCGCACGGTGGCTTTTCCCTGGGGTCGGATCCAGCCTTGGCTTAGGGACGAGCCCTCAGCCAGCCCCAGAGGGCTCTTGTCCCCATCCGGGGGGGATTCCCCTTGCTCCAGGCTCAGGATCCCTCTGGCACAATATGGGTCCAAAAAGGGACACCACGAGGAACACGCGGTGGCATCTGTGCTACCCAGAGGGGCCCTGGCGGGATGAAAAGCCGACCAAGGACAGGCAGTTCCTCAAGGTATGGTGCTTTGGGTTTTTTCCCTTACATTTACTTACACAGGAGGCAAGAGCGTGCCGCTGGCAGAGCGTGCGTTCCCACATTTACCCACGTCAACGCTGTCTCAGAGCCTGTCTCTTCTGAATTTCCAAAACCAAGAGAATAAAATCAGAATCAGCAAATTGGAGCAATTGGAGCTGCGCTTGGCATTCGTGAGGACTGATAAATCTCCTCCAACACCAGTAAATAACCAGACTTCACTCCTTGCTCGGTGGAGGGAGCATCCCCCCTCCAAACACCTGCAATGAGATACTTGCAATTACTGCTTTGTCTCCTGGAAACTAGTAAATAATTCAAACTCACTCCTTTTTTTTACTTTTGTTTTTCATTTTAATTAATCCACATAGAATTTTGTCCTCCAAACACAATCACAGCAGCGCAGGAACAGCAGGTAGAGAATCTCATTACCCAGCTTACCCGCCAGATCCTAGAGCCATTATTAACAGAGACTTCACTGCGTGAGGAATTAATAAAATCCGACAGCAAGGGGGAAGGGAAACGCTCTTTCTGGAGTGCGTCGCCCTCCCCAACTTGCCCCGGGCCGCCCGATGGTTAGAGATGCCGCAGGGTTGCCGTGCTTTAGGGACAGCCAGCATCCTGCATCCTGCGGCACCCGGCGGCTTGGTCCTGCGGCCAAGTGCCACCTTCAGTGCACGTGGTCCAGGAGGAGCTGCCGGCTTCAAAGCAAGATGAGGAGATCAGGAAAGCTGGCTCAGCACATGCAGGTCATTGCACAGACTCTTGCCCGGCCGCTGGCGGGAGGCAGAGTCCAAATGGCACGTTCTCATGGTGCTACATTAATCCTTTCTCTCTCGCTGCAGCAGTTACACCCGTAGCAGCTGCATCCTCAGAGCGATGCCCCAGCACCGGCAATCGCTCTCGCCTGGCGGTGGCATTACGGAGATGCAAACACGCAGGCGCTGCCAGGCACCTGCGCTGGGAGGAGAGAGCAGGACCGTGTCCCCTCGCTCCCCAGCTGTGGGGGGAGACCCCCGTGCCCTGCTGCTCTCGGGGGTTTGGGTCCTGCCCCCGCGCTCACGCCCACGAGCCCCCCGTGCTCATGGCTCTCCTGCAGCGAGCGCCCAGCCGTCCGTCCAGCCCCAGGTGCTGGGTCCGCTCGCTGGGTGACCCCACGGGAAGGGTGTTTCTGGAAGGAAACACCTCCCCCTTGGAGCGCCCACTGCACCGATGGGTTTTCCTGACACAAGGCAGCGCTGAACGCAGGCGTGCACCCAAGGGACACCTTTCTCCCGAGGGACACGGCATGCACGGCACGCTCCTGTAATGACTGCCGAGGGGAAAATGCCACTATTACCTGGAGCTGCTTGCTCAGAGACAGGGCATGGCTGTGGCTGGCTGCCAGCACGTGCTTGTTTGGCTCTGTCCTGCTTACCTGGCTTTTCTCCTTGTTCCACCGGACCCGGGGCTGCGGAGCACCGCGTTGGGCGTGCTGCGCCGCAAGGCAGGGAGGTGCGATTCGCTTCGGCTCGATGGTTCCTCTGCCTTGATCAGCTGCACTTAGACAAACAGCAGTACATCAATAAGCAGCTCTAATTAGAGGTGTTAATAGTGCTGGGAGCTGGGGGAAAGCACATCGAGGCAGGAGGGAGAACCTAAGGAGAGCGATGGGAGGAGCTGGGAGACCTGGGATGCCCAGAACGCTCCTTTTCTGCTGCACACCCAGCAGGTGGGACAATCAAGCTCCAGGAGCCCACATGAAATTGCTGGGGAAATATCCCCCGTGCTGATTAGCTTGAATAATTTATGCTGATGTTATCATACATTCATATTTTATGGAAGCCTTGCAAAGCTGTAATCATGATTATTCACAACCATTTGCTCCCTTCTAGAAAGCTCCATCAGTGGCGGGTGCAGGGATGATGCCGGTGTGCAGGTTATGCCTCGGGGACCTCGGCTCCCCGCAGCACCGGGGCAGCCGTGTTCCCGGGGCACGGGGCGGGTGTCACCCCCCCATCCCAGCACCCGCCCCCCCAGTACGCCAGCGCACGGGCAGCCCGGGGCAGAGCGGGCAGGAGACACGCAGCAGCACCGCTCTCGCCACCACCCCGCGGCCCTCTAGTCCTGATCCTGCGGAGCAAAGAGGCTCTGTGGCCCTGAGGAGGGACCCGGGAAAGCGGCAGCTCCCGCAGCACCAGCCCCTCTGCCCGGGAAGCTGGCGCTCAGCAGGACAAGCAGACAGGAGGGATACAGGTGGGGGCGGAGGGGACCCCAGGGCACCCACTACACACGTCGAGCTGCGCAATCCTGCCAGCTCCAGCGCTTCCACCGCTCTCCCAGTGGATGTCTCCCTGGAAACTGGAGCCGGTGCCGAGGCGGGAGGCAGGAAGGGGCATTGCTTCCCTTTAGGAAAGGTGGGCGGCCGAGCTGTGCAGCGATTCCATCCAGCGAGGGGGATGGAGGGAAGGCCATGGCTCCTCTGCTGCCAACCCTTCCTGCCCGGGGCTCCCCGATGCCGTGGAAGGGCGCGAGCCGCCCCCGCGTCTCCCCGTTGCTCCGCGTCCCCATCTGCTTTGGGGTCAGGAATACGCAGCGCCTTGGCTCAAGGCCGCGTGGGGCAGCGACGGCTGCTGCAGGAGAAGCAAAGGACTTTGTGGGGAGCCAAGAGAGAGCAGGAGGAGGAAGGGGCAGGGAGTGGATGGGGTGGAGGGGAAAAGACAGGAGTAAGGGAAAATTCTGAGGAACCCGAGAGGTGCTCAGACCGCGCTGGAGGGGGCTGCCAGCACCCAGCAGAGCGGAAAGGCAACGATGCTAAAGCAAAGACACTGGACATTTTAATTCCCTGTGGCTCCTGCTCCTCAGAGGACAGCGACAGTATCTGAAACACAAGCAGAAATTAAACAAGAGCGTCTTGGTCTGGTTGCTCAGCCTGTAAAAGGCAGGAGGAGCCCAGCAGAGACAGCTCAGAGGCAGGCAGAAAGGACCGGCACATGTCCCCAGCGTCACCCCCAGTGTCACCCGTCCCCGGGAGGTGCCGCCGGCACTGCCTCCCCACCGCCTTGCTCTGGTTCCTCCTGTTATTCCTTTCCCTCCGGGGGCACCCCAGGAAGCCTTCGCTCAAGCCAGGCTGCCTCCGCCTGCAGCAACTTCCATCTATTTCAATTAGAGAGCCTTCCCCGAAACGGGGCCAGAACCCCCGGCTCCTGCGAGGCAGAGCAGGGGGACGCAGACAAACGGCCTCTGCCGTGCTTGAATCCGCTGCTTAGAGCCTCATTTATCATTTACCAACCACACGGGCATGCCCAGCCTCCCCCGCACTGGCCAGGGTTAATCAGGTTTGGCCCCTGCCCACATCATCTTGCAGCCGGGGAAGGAGCACGCTGCACATCCAACGGCAAGCAGGAGCCCGGGGACTCACCTGGAGCTGAATTTCCTCCGCGAGCTCGCATCAAGCTCAGAGCACTAGTGATTTATTAGGAGAGCTGCTCTTTGGAGCAGCTGCCATCCATAAGGCTGTAGTACAGGCACCTGCTTCACCAGGGAGGGGTTGTGAACAACGTGGGGTGATTTATGGGGCAAAAGCTGCTGGTTTAGCACCGGGTGCACAGCATGGGGTGACCCTCGGGGCTGGCTGGGGCAGGAGAGCCTCCACGGAGCCCGAAGGGTCCCTGGGCGATGAGCCGGGGGTGGCAGTGCTCGGGGACCGGGACGACCCCCCCTCCCCGCAGCCCAGCCGGCAGCACGATGCCAAGCAGGCCACGAGCCCTGCTGCCAGCAAGTCGAGGGACAGAGGAGGCACGGAGGGCACAGCTCAGCTCTGAACCTACAAACAAGGCCTTTTTTTTTTTTTTTTTTTTTTTTAATACATCTTTTTTTAGGGCAACAGCTTCTCCAGTTTTTGTCTGGAGCAGCCAATCAAACCCAAAGAGTTGCATCTGACTGCAAGGGAAAAAAAAAAATCCAGGTCTATTAAAAATGATGAAAGACACCTTGACAGTGTCCTTTTCATGTAATTAAAAACCTATTTAAATGTATGCCAAATGTTTACTAATGAAATGAGCGCTTCATTCTGTAGCCATAATGAAAAAAGTAATTGTGATACTTTCAGCAAATCCCAGGTTTTTAAAGAAATAATTACTTTATAGAAAATCAGTAACTAAATTAAACCATTCTTTACCCACTGTTATTTTTGTTCTTTCGCTCATCTTGTGCAGCAGGTTGAATCCTGAAATTACCTGGGACAGATTTTTATTCTGAATAATGAATAGTTGAACGGAAATAGGAATAGAGACAGAAGAGAAGTAGGGACCATTAGTTCCCAAACCTTAATAGCGCCTGGTAGGAAAAGCGTGGTGTGGCTGGAACAGTCCGGAACACGCCTGCGTGACTGTACGCCTGGCGCACTGACGGCAGGTCTCCATCGCTACCGATGGGTGACAAGCGAGGACCGGCAGAGGCAAAGCCTGCTCAGCTCCGGCACGCAGGGCGGTTCAGCCCCCCGAGCCAGATTGCCACGTTGTTCGTGGAGTCAGCCACAGACTAGGCTGATCGCCCGAGGATGAGAGAGGTGGCGAGTCTCCATCCTCGGAGATATCCAAAAGCCAACTGGACGCAGTCCTGGGCAACCTGCTGCGGGTGGCCCTGCTTGAGCAGGTCACCTACAGAGGGCCCTTCCCAACCACAGGCAGTCTGGGATTCTGTGATGACCAACCCAAAGAGCAGGAGGGCAGGAAAGATGGTCCTGTAGGAAAGGCAGCGCTGCACACCACAGCCCTGCCTGCAAACCTCAGCTCCGCGCTCACATGCCACCGAGAAGCACCGAGATCTTTGTGCCCAATCTGCAAAATAGGGTCCTCGGCTTAGAGCATGAATTCCTCGGAGGCAGGACCAGCCCCTCGGGGAGCAGCTACAGGGATGTGATGTGCTGCAGCTGCACAGCCCAGGGCTGCCCAGACACTGCCAGGCTGCCGGTGCGCGCCCCCGCACGGGTCTGAGCTCAAACACGGAGGGGGAAAGGAAACCAAGCGCTCCCACCCACGTCATTAATAAATATCCATCACAAGAGATTCTCTGTGTCTCCTCCTTGCACAGACGCTCTCAAAAGCAAGCCTGGCCAAGAGAGGGCTCTTATTTCTGAACCCGAGCTCACAGCACTAAATTGAACATGGCTCTACGAACCACCCGGCGCTTGTTTTTCAGCCAAGGTGCGTGCGTGTGCTCCAGCTCATCAGCTCGACCTGGCTCTCTCTGAGAGGAGGCGCAGGCTTGGAACGCAAGCCCGCTAATCTAAGGTGACACCAGGTGAATCTAGAGAGAGGCAGGCGAAGGCGCAGCGGTGACCAAGCATCTGCGCAGGCAGGCAGCGGATGGCTGGCTCCCAGTTGTCGGGTTGCAGGGGCCTTCGATAGCAGATGGAGAGTCTGATTGCATTTGCTGATAATGGATTAGGAGGCTTATCTTTGATCTTGACTTTCTCCTGGTTAGCCGGTGAGGGGCTCTGCGGGGAGGTGTTACAAGAGATTTATTAACAAGATGAACTGCAATGCCAGGAAGAGCTACTTCTGCAAAATGCACTTTGCCTCTCACGCATGCATAGGCTTAAACCCACACCCCGTTTGAATGCACTCAGCATCTTTCCTCCTTGGGGGACTCCAGCAGATGTGCTCCTTCCCTGGCAGTGGGCTGGCAGAGGTTCGTCCGTGCGCTGGGAAGCTGCTGCTGCCCTTGCCCAGCCACCCAACAGCCTCTAAAATGCCCTTATTTGCCAACAATGGCAAATTAAAGCACCTTAAAACTTAAGCACCCAGGGCAGAAGAAACAATAGGTAGACGCAGCTGTGTCCGCGTCCCCAGCACCATCGCATCCCACAGGATGTGGGAGCCCGGCTCTTCCCAGGGCCAGGGAAACAGGCAGTACCTCCAAAGACGTCCCAGTAAGGCGAAGGATTGGTTTTAATGCCCACGGGTTTTCGGGAGCTGGGTCTGACTGGCAGGCCAGCCTCTGGGCTCAGCTGCTGCAAAGGCGGGTGCTCCCCACTTACCTTACGCAGCCTCCGGAGAGAACCGAGCGCTGCCAGCAGCGCCGCCTGCTCCCGGCTGCCCCTCAAGCTGCAGGGAAGTAGCAGACACCCAGTCCCCTCCTGGGTGCAGGGTGGTTTATTTGGGCTGCCTGAAGGGCAGGCATCACACCGGCGTCACGCCTGCCCCCGGTGTGTCCCGTCGCAGCCCCGAAGCAGGGCTGTTCCTGCAGGGATCGCTCCCAGCCCTGGGAAGAGCCAGCTACTGAAGCTGCACGTTGCTGGCCAGCAAGTCTGAATATTAGTTTTCAAGTGGTTTTCTTTGAACGTGACCCACCAAGCACACCTCATGCTGCCCCAGAAGTGGCCTATTTTAGCAACAGTCCCATCCTGCAGGTGAGGAAGCCAAGACCCGCTCTAAGGCACGCGTCTAAGGCCAGCAAAGGAGCCAGGATTAGAAATTCGGAGCTCAAAGCTCAGCTCACTAGACTGCCTCATCTGTACCACACACGGACGTGGCACAAGGTGACACTGCTGAACCTTCGAGACGGCGTGAGACAGCTACCTACCAAGCAGCAGCTACAAGGGAAGGAAGGAGCAAGGAAAAAAAGAGATGAAGAGGTAGGGGAGGCAGACAAGGAGCAGGGGAAGGACAGAGCGGAAAGCAGGGAGGTCACCCATACATTCATCGCCCCAAGTCCACCATGGGAGTAGCTGTTGTTTTCTCTACAGGTCCGAGCCTTTACGGCTGCTGGGAAGAGGGTTGCCCTGTTGGTACCGGTGTTGCACTCAAGCAGAGCGGTGCAGCCACGCACGACCTGTGCTGCCCGCTGCAGCCCTCGGGCTGGACTGTGCACGGCATTTCGGAGAGTATTTGGCTTTGGGGAGAAAAGAGCAGGCCAAAACCAGCCCGCTCCCACCCCCAACCTCAGGATCTCCCAGAGCATCTCCTGGAGCAGCGGCAGGAAGGGGAAGGTACCGCTGGCCACGCGTCTGTCCCGAGCCGCCCGCTGCTACCCGGCATGACCCGTCCTGACCAGCACGGCTTACCCCTACTCCCTTCCAAAGCAAACACAACAGGTGAAAATAAAGCAGACAACCCACCTGGATGGACGCTGAATTTTCTTTGCCAGCAACTCTCATCAGCTGCAATTTCTCTGTGCTTTTGGACCTTGCTGCTGATCTACAAAAAACCCCTCGGCTAGCGAGAGCGCAGAACTCCCCCTTCCACTAAAGCGCACGTTCATTTTCCCCAGCAAAGCCACCCACCGATCCACAGCGCAGCTCTGCACAACAGGACACGCCATTTCACATTAACGTGATTATTTGTGTTGCGACAGCATTCGGAAAGCCTAGGCCCAGGTTGTACGGACACCACGCCGAGGAACTGGCAATCCATTCATTCGTCTCCCTCCGGTGCCCGCGCGATGCGCCTGCGCTGCCCAGCGACAGCCAGCCCAACAGAAGGGTTTCGCAGTTGACCCCAACGGCAGTGGTGAGGATTCAGCCGGAAGCCAGATTCATACAAAAGGCTGCAATAAATGAGCACGGGAGTGCAGGAACAGGAATCGTCCTTAAACTATAAACAGCCTGCTGCATGTTTAATCTTGTCGCTCTACAAGCTAAGTAAATCGGCTTTTTCTGAAACAATGGCCACGGCGCGCACCGTCACCGTGCCTGGGAGCCTGACAGCATCTCAAAAGCTATGTCCAGGGTGAGCTGTTGAGATTAACCAAACCCCAGGTCAGATCAGAGCAATTGGGCTGCCTTTTAGCAGCCTGCTCGCTCTCCGAGAATTAACCCCTTATCTTGTAACCTTCTCTCCCTGGGCAGCGGTGTTGGGCTGTCGGGTCCCCAAATGCCATTGCAAAACCAAAGCATGGGTAACCCCTACGGATGCAGGCCAACAAGCCTTATTCTTTCTTTTCTTATCCATGTTGCTCATGGCATATTTGCAACAGATGAGGTGCCAGGCAGAGGAGGAACATGGTAAGTGTGCAGCTCAGATTGCACAGGAGCCGTTCCCGTGTCTGCCTTTAGACCCAAGGATGAAAAATTAATTCAGCAACCAAGCCACAATTCATCTCAGCTGGCTAAGGTCTGCCTCTACCGCCAGGATCCAAGCACAGACACCACTTAGCCTGGCCAATTTCCTATGTTGATGCTTCACCCAAGACCCTGGCAGGAGAGACTCATTAATTACAGAGGCTGGAATTGTCTCTCTGCTAGATAAGGGGGAAGCCAAATGCAGGTCAGCGGCTCTGCGTGCCCAACAGAGCGATAAACTCTGCCCGTGAGCGCTGCTACAAACCAGCCCTAGCAGGGGACGACACGGGTGCTGCGTGCGCAGCTAACCCCGGCCACGGGCGGCCCCCGGCCCCAGCGTGGTGGGTGGAATATTGATGCCTCGGAGAAGGAGAGATGCTGCCACATTCAGAACTTTATTGCCAGCTGTAGCCAGCTAGAAGCAGCTTCCTCTGCTCCCCTCGGGCTCTTTGCAGCTGCTTATTTTCACCCACTCACCTGCAGGCGCTTTGCAAAGGGGGTCGGGAGCTCTGCGGAGGCACCGTGCCCACGGTCAGCCAGCAGCCGCAGGGACAGGACCGATTCCCACTGCGTAGGTGTGACACGTGCCCACCCCAAAGCGGGGCAGGTAGGTGGGACCTCGCCTCCTGCACCTGGGGCACAGCTCAGACCCCGCAGCTTCGTTGCTCCACGCTCGGCCGCCTGCGCGGCCGCACGGCGAGGGTGAAGGTGCCGTCGAGGTCACGCACGGACCCCCTGCCCCAGCCAGGCTGCTGATGAATCACGTTAAATGCAAAAATACCACAAGGTGCCTCCCATTCCACACAATATTCCCGGAGGATAATACTCAGAGGCTTTTAATTATCTCCTGAACCAAGAGGATGAAGCTGCCACCCCAGAAAGAGCAGGGAAGGTTTCCCGGGATAAACCTCATCCTCAAATGCACCTCCCGACCAGCACCGTCTGTCCAGCAGTCCCTCACCGGCTGGCCACGAACTTCCCAGCAATACCACACCTCCCTATCCCTTCCCGTGTCCCTCTTGCCCTCTCCAAACCTCTCCCCTCCCCAGCCAGGAGGATTTGCTCCAAAATCCAGTCCTTCCCAGCGGAGAGGTCAGCCCCACACCTCCCCCAGTTCCCCCTTTGGTTTCCCACCCGAGCAGACCCCAAACACAGGACCTGCAGCCTCCGCAGCCGTTCAGGCAGGGACAGCAGCTCCTGCTGGCTCTTAGCTGGAACAAAGAGGTCCCTTTACACCAGGGTGCTGGTGCAACTAGGATTGCCAGTTTGCTCATCACAGGGGGCCCAGCTCCTCTCCCTTCCCATCAGCAACTCCTGGTTTATGCCCTGTGACAACAGAACAGGGCTGCTCATGTTTAGTGCTTCAAAGCAAACAACATCACGTCATTCCTTTCCTCTTGCTCCACACAAAATAGGCTACAGAGGCCTCAGTTATAAAATAAAACATCACTTCCATCTGCTGTATAGCTCTGAGCACTTTCTTATTAACAGAGGACAATTATAATTATTGACACAGGTGAATGCAGATACACCATCAGAAGAGCTCACATTTGAGAGCAGCTGTATCCCACATGCTGAACCACCGAGCACCACGTTCCAGCTGCTTCAGGAGGATGCAGGAAGCCCTTTGCAAACACACAGGACAACCTGCCCTCGCTCAAGCCTGTTCCTGGTTTCTACAGCTTAAATCCCCCAGCACAAGGTCTAAGAGCTCTTCTGCTATTTCTGTGGTCATTAATTATGACAACTGGGTCTATCAGGGTTTTACATACTGGAAGCGCTGCAGGTACAACAGCTCATTAGCATTACGCACACCCTGTCACCTCTCGGTGCCCACAGCCTCCCATCTGAGCCACAGCTCTGCAGAAAGAGTTGCTACAGAGAAGGAAAGAGAAAGAAAAAAAAAAAATGATCTTGGCTCCCAGCCCAAGCTTTTCTCTGTTTAAGATGCGTTTCAAGAATCTGCTGGCTGATAACCTCCTCGAGTTACAAGGGAGGCCGCTTGTCAAGAGCTGACCTGAGCTGGATTTAATTGAAAGCCACTGGTGGGAGCGAGAGATCCGAAAGGGCACCTTGGGGAGGCTCCGCACTGAGCGGCCAAGAGGGCAGGAGGGGTGCGAGCAGAGGGCACCCTCTGCTGCTGTGCCAAGGAGAGCCAGACCCTGGATTTGGAGAGCCTGGGTTCTTCGGGTCTGGGTGGGAGAGCCCCTGCTGCTAAATCAGATCCCTTCCGTCAGCCCCTGCTGCTAAATCAGATCCAGCCCGTTTACTTCGCACTCAGCACGCACCGAGCCTTCTGCAGGGTACATCAGAGGGCAAAGCACCGCTTCCGTACAGACCCGGCACTGAGAGCCCGTGTCAAGGCAGCAAGACCCAAAGGTCTGTCTCACAGCACTCGGACACAGAAGCCCACTTCAAGGTGTTTATCCACAGAGGTTTTCCCCCAGCACTGCCAAACTCGGAGCAGATATGGTGCGTTTCTCTCGGCTCCCCCAAACCGCACAGCTTCCTCCGCTCAGGCTGAATGCCCACCCTTCTCATCAGCAGTCAGGCCGGCAAAACCAGGACGAGAGCCTGTCGGGGACGAGCCAGCATCACCCCCGGGCTCTGCTGCTGCAGGTCCTCCAACAGCTTCACAAACCAGCGAGTCCCTCGAGCACTCGCAACCTGCCTCTGTTTACCATCCCATAAAGATGTAACTCTTCCCCTGTCCCAGCCCTCAGACAGGAAGGCTTGTGTTAAGCGTTTGGACGGTATTTTACATCCTGGGCTGGGGGGAAGAGCTGTTTACAGCCACAAGCAGCTCCCAGGACAGCAGTGCTGTCTGGGGATTTGCAAACTGGATCAGCCGGGAGCAACCCGCTGCTAATCCCAGCTCCACCGCTGAGGGTGCCTGTTGCCTTGGGCATGCCACTTCACTTTGTTTCAAAATTCTCCTGTTTTGCAATATTTATCTCCTGCATGAAGGTTTTTGGGGGGAGGAATTTGTTAGCAGAGGAAAAACAAATCAAGTATTTCACAGCAGTACTTCGCAGTAGAAAACATTGAGCAGTGTCCACATCTAAGTGTTATCAATATCCTAAGCCTTTAATTCCACGAGAGACAAAACAAGATCATTTGAGAGTTTCAGTCATGACCCAGGACCACTATCATTCTTGCTAAATATAGCCTGTCATGAAAACATTGACCATCAAACTGCACTTTCAGCTGCTTGGTACTTACCAGGGTATTCCCACTCCTTTTCTCTGCAGCCTAAGCCCCGCCACCTTAAGACTTCAGCACCATCTGAAGTTTAATTTTTAGTGGTGCAACAAGACCCTTCATTCCTCTCAGAATCAAGTGGCACATGCACGCACGCCCAGTAAAACCAAACCACACCACGGTGCGAGTTGAAAAGCCAGGGAAGGCAGAGAGCTCTTCCTGTGCTCTGCACCAGCCTGGCCCACAGCTTCAGCTCCGTGGACGCTCGGAACCTGAGCTTCGCCGATCCCTCATTATCGCTATTTATCAACCTGTCATCACTCCCAGATGCCTAAACATGAAAAATAATCCCTTTGTTTCCCTTCTATACATTTAAGCACTCACCTCTGCGTTTCACCTGGCTTGTTACCAACCTCGCCTGGCCACGGGTAGCTACAGCCTTTGGCCCCCTCACAGACCGAAACCTTTTGCTTTGATCCCGCAGTGAACCCAGACCCACGGTGGGGGTGAGCAGGTGTTAGAAAGCAGAATGAGACCCTCTTATTTTTTTTTTTTCTTTCTCCAGAGTTTGGTCTGGGGTGTGTAAAACCGCCTAAGCAGAACCAGCTTATGCCCTGGGAACCCTTTCCCCAGCCCGGTCACAAATGCCAAGCAATACTTCACTTGCCTGGTGAAAAAAGCATGCGCGTGGTGGGTAAAAAACAAGGTCTGATTGTCCGTAGTCTTGTGACAGCCCCAGGGATGCATCCATCGACCCAGAGCTCCATCCACAGCGCAGCCTCCGGGCTCCCCAAGCACACACGGATCTCAAGGCAGGTTGAGCTGCTCAACACCCAGGAGCAGCAGAGGCGACAGCTCTGCAAGGCAAGCCGAAGGAGGGCCGTCACCAGCACGGGCCCACGGTACCCGAAGTGGGTCCAGCGATGGTAGCCGCAGCCGGCGATCGCTGGACAAGGCAGGGCTGAGGCTAAGCCAGTCCCATCAGTAAGACCTGGTGAGGATCAACACAGTTAGAGACCAGGCACGGACACGCACCCACTTTGTAGCTTAAACAAGCAGCAACACAGCAAGGAACGGAGCCCAAACACGGCTCCAGAGGGGAGCATGGGGTTAGAGCAGGGTGGCCAGGCAGGCTGCGGAGCTAGGGAAGTGGCCACGTGCAAACGTCCTCGTAGCTAGCCCACAGGGGCGAAGAGTCCCTGTGAGCACCTCAGGGCTATCTGCAGTCACTGGCCCTTCCCCACGGGAGTCTGACAGGCCCCTTCCTTAACTAATAGCGTTACACCACGTGCCTGGATCTCCCTCAGCACAAAGGTGTCTTGTCTGGGAAGCATGTCTTGTGTTGCAGCACCTCAAGTCATCCTCCCCTCCCAGTCCCTGGGACTGGTAGTTTATTTGTTTGCTGCAGAACATCGTAAATATTTTTAACAGCTAGCACAATGTTAAATCCAATTGCTTTCTGCATGAAATGAACCCAGTGTGCATAATGCCCTCTCCTTCCCCTACAGTCATTTTTTACGCGTCTATCAAATCACAGCAATGCTGGCATGAAAGCACGAAGCGTAGGCAAGCGCCGTTCCACGCTGATCCTGATGAACACCCGCAGGGGCACCGAGCGCTGTCCTCTGCCGCTGACTGCGAAAGGGCAGCACTTCGTGCCTCACCGACACGTCTGAGAATCTGCAGAATTAAACTCTTACGAAGTATAATTATAGTAATTATTCATAACCATCATTGAGATCTGCCGGTGATTGCTGCTCTGTTTTACACTGCAACGAGGTAAGGATGGCATATGAATGCGAACGCTGGAACGCTCATTTGTCGGACTGTCTCAATGTTGTATTTTCTCCAAAACTTCCAATTACAGCAGGAGCGCTCGCCGCACTGGTGAGTTTAGCACTGCCTAGTGTCTACCCACTGCGCGCCCTAACGCGCCAGCAGAGAGCTCCAGCCTCGCGCCCATGCCGTTAGCCCGCTGCCTCGGAAGGCAGAGGAGGAATCCCAGCCCTGCGGGGAGGAAGAGCAGCTACTTCGTCACGCCGCAAGGCTGGGTCACCTACGCACAGAGGGGACACCTGCGTGGAAGCGCCAGCTGATGAATGTGTTGGTTTTACCCTGTGTCAAGCCGAGCAAAGGAATACATGACAGTGGTCATTTATATCCTACGCAGATATTTTATAGGAATAGGTGTAATGGGAAGAAAGGTAGTTTACAAATTTAGTCTGAAATTTTAGGTGAGCATTTGGAGAAACTTCAGCAAGGGAAAAGGCTGAGCACTCTCTGCGGCCCTCCATCAATCACGCTGCTTGGACGGGAGGCCGGCGCTCTGGCGAGCTTGCGATTCTTTCCAGTGCCCGCTGCTTGCAGCGCCAAGCACTCAGTCCCGTGGCGCAGGAGCACAGCACGCAGCCCGGCGCATCCTTTGCCGATTCGTTGCTACAGAGGAAATAACTGTTCTTCCTTAGCACAATCATTCAGCACTGGAGCTCTTAAACAAATGCTCTGTACCACAGTTATACTTTTGCGAGCGTGAAACAAATAATGATGCATGGTGGTGAGGCTCGTTTAAACAGGTTATTATCTGTGTAATTGGTTTTTTAAAAAGATTAATAATCAAACTCTGCAGGTCAGGCATTACCACAAGATGAGTGGCTCTGACAATAAGCAGTCACCCTGCAGTTAGTAAGGATGCTAATTGAAGCTAATTTCACTAAGTGACCTTAACAAATAGCAACTTCCCTTTAATATAACAGAATGAATTTTTTTTTTTTTCTCATTTAAGGCACAAACCCTCTATTTTTTTCCCCTCTTCATCATCTTTGAAGCACAAACTCCTAAATGTCCTTTTATCCAGAGACTCAAAGGGCTGTGCACAGCAAAAGCTAACCTACACAGTTCTTTTCAATTCGTTCACATAAAGGATTCTGGAGCCAGCTATTGAATACAGATTGTCCCAGAAATCACAATACCAAGGCTGTCCAAAGATCGCGCTAGTGGAACACAGTGGATTTTGACAGATCCGCAAATTACTGAGTCTCGAGGGGAAAACGCAGCAGGCAGAATTTGTCTGTACTGGCCTCCTTGCATGAGGCACTTGTTACCTTCCCTCGGCATCTTCATCTCTGCAATCATGTTCTTTCACGTACAATCCAGCCAAATGACAGCCAGCAAAGCTGTTCCCTGCTGCTCCCTCCATGCCCTTTAATCGCAGTACGAAGCCAGGACTCAATCACGCCTTTCAGCCACGCAGTTTCTGACCGGACAAGAGCTCTCCACATCCACATTTAATTTTAGATAAGCAGGGCCCAAATACTCCACAGTTCTGATGACTTTTGCGGGTCTTCCAGACATACAACACGAGTTAGGAGAAAAATATCCAAAGTCACGGGAAGGATACTGGGAGAAACCACAAAAGCAAACCACCCCCCCACACACATTAGACACATTCTCCTCTCAACGAGGGGTCAGTTTTCTTAAGAGGGGCTCTCAAACAGGACAGGGAAGGAAGACGGGCTAGGTCTGCAGCAGCCACCCTGATTTCCCCAAGACATTTCACCAGTCCACACCCTGACTGCAATTAAGTGGTTCAAAAGGGCTAGTTAGCACCAAACCAAACGTTCTCATTTTCCTAAGCAGGCCCTTCCAGGTGGCACAAAGCCCTTCCCAGATCCGTCAGTTAAGACCGTCTCCCTTTTAAACAGTTGAAAAACAGCACATGAGCAATTCTGACAGCTTAACGAGCATGTTAACAAAAACATTGTCTGTGATTCACTTTTATTTGCATGGCTGTGACCATGAAAGATACAGCAGAGAGTCAGGTACACCCACTCGAAATCAGCCTTTTCATTAAGATAATCATTGTGTGAGCCACTTCAATTCTCACCAATTCTAACCCAAAGACACCTTTTATTAAAGTTTAAAAAGTTTCATTTAAATTAGACTTTGGCACAGTGTCAAAATGTAAACAAAAGAGAAATGATAGCTTGGAGGAGGACATGTCAGCAGCTGAAGCAACTAAAATAGCAGAGAAAGTACGAAACAAATAGAAATTGAGTCAATGCCAGCGGCAGCAGCTAAATGCCCAAACTCAGCTGAACACAGCACCCCTTCACGTGCCCACCGAGAGTCGTTCTCAGCTCCGCATTTGCTCTACTGCACTTCAAGGATTTTTTTTCCCCACCCTCTCATTAGCCCTTCTCTGCGGTACCAGCACAATCTCAGAAGTTAAACTTAGCAAAGCATCATTCTGAATTTATCCATGAAAGCTACAAAAACCAGTCTCAACCTTGCTTCTGAACCAGTGTGGTCACATCAGAATGGCAAGCATCTCGTTAAGCAGCTAACTTCGACTTCATCTCCGTCTTTAAATTCCCCTATTTTTTAACATTTCTGCCAGCACGTTAGAAGACCTGCCAGGGAACAGAAAACATGGTATTAACTACTGCTGCCATCCAATTCACGTAAGTGGGGCTACAAGACGTCCAAGGAAAAGCGCGGTGTAGATACAGTCTTTGAAAACACATTTCACTAGAAAAATTAACCGTCATGGCTGTAAGATCCCGTCTTAACATACTCGCACAATTTGAGTCAAAGTCCAGTACTGCGTCTGCCGGCGTGGTGTTGAACGTCGTTGTTCATATTTACACTAACAGTTAATCGTTGCCCTAGAAAACAATCTTTTGAGGTTCTCTTCGTACATGCCTACTCACAAGCTGCTAGGCAACCGCTGTAGCATTAATTACTGGCACTTAGTCAGGTTGGTGTCCAGGGAACCACATTCCCCAGCTGAAGTAAACTTGTAGAGCTCAAAGAAAGTCAAATGGAGCTTTCCCAGTCTGCTTAACTGACACACGGTCCTGAATTTATGGTTTTCTACACTTAAATTATTTTTCCATGGAGTTATACCAGCAGGCTCCACCAGGAAGTCCTCTTTCCAGTATAGTTTAAAATGGTCACAAAAATTAAAAGAACGATACCAGACGACTTCTCGTTTTTAATAACTGTACCACAGGAGCGTTTCTGCTAAGCTATGGACCTCGGTAAAGGTTATGGTTTTGTTTGGTTTGGTTTAATTTGTTAATATCCCATATGAGTTTAGCTGTATTTGTGCAGAAATTTATGATTAAAATTACTTATAAAGAACATTTTATAAGTGGTTCTCTTCCTTATCTCAACTTGCTAACATAGGTTGTACCTAAGGAAATTAGCACAACAAAAGTAAAAGCACTTAATTATTCTACAGCTGTGGAAGTTTCCTCTTTCCATACTTTACTGTATCAAAATAAAACTAACCGGCAAGACAAAAATATAGATATGCTTATATGATATGCATTAAAGACTAATTTGTAGCAGCTTCTTTGGCACTCAAATGTCAAGAATATCAGTTTTTATTTCCTCTTTAGCATTTGTTTGAAAAACTTGAGGATGTGATATGTCAAGATATTAAACCTTAGTAACAACTTGAAAAGAAGGCTTTCTTTCATTTGTTTGGGGCTTTTTTCCCCCCTCTTCTCATCCTTTTAATAAACCCAAGCAACTTAATATGTTATTTCACTTATAAAGATAAAATCCCTAATACAAAACAAACCCACAACACCACAAATACAGCAAAAGCCTTTTTTTCAAATCCCACTTAATTTAACATCAAGCCCCCAATTCAGATCAACATGAAATTGTTCAAAGGCCAAGGAGGTGAAGTGAATGGGGGGCAGACTCGGGGCTGATAAAAAGATTAGGAGATGCAATCGTACACGGATGTCAGCATTACTATTCTTCATATTACTATCCCCAAAATTTTGACCGAACCAACAATTGTGTACAGCTGGGTGGATTTTTCACCTTCTGACAAATCAAAGAGATTGGAATAAGTGAAAAGCAATCATGTGTTATCATCAGCTTGAATAACTGAGAACTGTCTCTTCAGATCAAGTGTCAGAAGTGATACTAATATAGTTAATAGTAAAAAAGGCTATCCATGATGCAGTTTAGAGAATTTCATGATTTCTTGTAAAGCTTGTCACAGAGCAATAATACTTCATTTTAACGACCCAATAAATAGTTCTGAACAGCCTTCTAACATTATCTGGTACTGAGTCAGACCAAGCAGAACACAGAAAAAAGAAAAAAGGTAAAGCAGATTCAGTGAGGTACGGAAAATCCACAAGTTCTAGGTCATTAATACCCTTGAAGTGTCTCAAAATGCTTTTTGAAGCGACAAACTGAGCAATTTTCTTTAATTTCTAATAAAATAGTTGATATAATTCTTACATGGCAGATGAACACAGAAGTTTATCATTAAAAGGAATCAATTTTAAAAGCAACCTCAAGACAGCCATAACCTAGCTACAATTAAATGGCATTGGTTTAAAAGCATTTATAAGTTACTCATCACCACAAGACCCAAGAATCATTTTTTACCCCCATGTACTGTAAGACAAAATTGTCGCTTGTGAACTTCCAAGTCTTTCTTCTCCTGTTGATATACAGCAGAGAACAGGTCCCAGGAAGAGCTTGGAGACAAAAGTCAGGAATTCCCTATCTTAAAAGCAGATCTTTATCCCTTTTGGTACTTGGGAGAAAACACAAACGTGTAGCAACAAGGGAATTCTAATCACTGGCAGCATCCTATCATCTATACCGTTTACAGTGCCCAGTATATAAAAAAGTATGCTTCAAATTACAGGATAACAGGAGTGGATAGGAGAGAGGCATTAGAGTGTTGCTAGTCACACTGACCATATATATTGATTGAATACTGAATGCTTTTTCAGTTTGTCTGACAGATCGGAATGGCTTTGGCAACCCTTTGCTCAAATGTGTATTCCGTCTCATTTTCTTTTACATAATTCATTAAATTCCCTGGGAACACACAAGGCTTTTTTCCTGGCCGTCCTCAGATTTCTTTGCTTGCCAAACACTCGGGTGCCCTCTCATCCTCCCATTAACACCTTACTGATCTCACAGCAAAAACCTGCAGTGAATTTAAAAATCCCTTCCTAAATGCCTGTGAAATAACCCCCTCTGCTGTTTCACTGTGCACGAAGAGGGCTGTGCTCTGTGAGAGTGGTGTTACGTGCCCTGTGAGTGCCAGCGTGACAGCAAATGTCACAGGAGACACCCTACTCCCTCACCAAGTTTAACCTTGGGTACACCTACGTAGTTGTGACATCAGGAGCTACTGACACACACTGAGTCAACTTTTTTGTTTACTTGTCTTTAAAGAGAAGACATTAACATTCTGACTGTGCATTAAAAAAAGGTTGGTGAATGGTACTTTTCTCAAAATAGCTACATGGAGTGTCTAAAACACCTTCTCCGTGTTCCACACGTACTCTGAGTTGCATCTTGTTTGCCCGCTAGACAGAAACGTAACTGCAAGTACTACAGAGTCATGTGAACAGATAAAAATCAAGGTGAGTGGCATTCACTGCCTGTATTATATCACCAATAACAGTTTTGGATTAAAACTTAGTTACTATGCTAGTATCCTTGTTTTTGCATTTGGCAGAATAAGATTACAGTACAGTCTTCCCAAAATATACTGCATGAAATAACTTACGCCAAGCATTTCAGGTATTTTTCGGACTATGCAGTAGAATAAACACTGCAAGACTGTTCTTACACTTCACACTGAGTCTATTTGTACTTTAAAAAGTTATGTCTTAAGACAATGCTCCCATCACAGTTTGTGATGAAAATTTCATCGAACTCAAAAGAACTCTTGGGGAATCTGGGAAGGAAGCCATGTCTTACGGTCCTTCATATAGCATTACCCTGAGAAAGTTTCAGCAGTTATGCCGACACAGTTCAATTCGGAGATGCTGAACCAAGAGGCTGTTTTCAATTATCAATACTTCACAGATCTCAGGATCCCATCCTTAAGATGGCTAAGGGTAGCTTCTTATTCTTGTAAAATCTTTCGTGTCACAACACAACCCGATCCATTTTCTTAAACAAAAAAAAAACAAAAACAAACACCCCCCCTGCATCTGATAAAATTTAAGCACATGAAACATGTTAATAAACAAACGGTTGGGAAACAAGGAACTGGGTGATACAGAATAAGAAGGCAACATTTCCCACAGAAATACTTCTACATATCGAATTGTTGAAAAAGTCAATGACAAATTGATTTCTCAGTTGTGCAGACACTCTGTGATATAATGTACCTTATAAAAATATCACTCATCCAATACAAGAATTCAAGTGTCTGCAGAACTAGAATATAGGAAACATGATTTAAGGGGGAAACACCAAACTGTAATTCCACAGTGCATGGCAGAGTGAAGTTAGGCAATTACATTCTGAAACGTATGTCTCAGAACAGACTTGTTCAATACATAGATGTCTGCATTTCCTTCCATTTCTAATACCAGATTTTTACGATCATGCATACCACGCTCAGTTGATTAAAGCAAGAAAAAAAGCCTTTCAAATTTGGCATTTTTTTCCTCCCATGTTTCACGTTCAGTTAGACCGATGGTGATGATTTAGTAGTAGCTTCCTCCATCTTAACCTCTGCAGCAACTTGATCTTTTCACCTTCTCACATCACTTCACAATCAATGTGCTTTTCCTTATGCTGGACTAGGCACGGTATCCAGCTCAAATGCTGCTGTAGTCAGAGCCACGGGCAGCAAGAGCTGCTGCTGCTTCCCACTCCACCGTGAAGAAGGTGATTGTTCCAAAGAAACCCACGACCACCATGATCAGCAGTTGCCACTGCAGGAGGAGGTAGTTGCTGTAGAAATACGCAACTGCAGCACAGATTGACTGAGAGAAAAAACACAATGTAAAAAGATGATCAGTGGAGATATCCAGGCTATTATTACTGTACAAGGATTATCAAACTGACATACACACGGTTTAATACGCAACTCATTAATATGCTTCGGTAGAAGAAATATAATCTTAAAGCTTCATTATACCCTCAACATATGTCTTAATATGAAATACAACAGATGTAACTTTTGCTTGCTATTGGAATAGCATTCACTGCAGAAAGTGAACACAATATTCAAGTGTTCATAGCACCACAAGCGCAGTTCTCTGGTATTTGAAAACATTTGTCTAGAATTTACAAACATGTCAAACTATTTCCAGTTTTACAGCATCACAAACTATTCTATATGAAAATAGCTAGAGGCTTCGACAAGCAGTGCTGCTTACTCGCAATCTATCCCTTTCAAAGGTAAGGTTTTCATTAGAGCTTGTATAAAGAATCTTTATAGTCCATGTCCATCTCAAATTCTTACATATCACTCAATGATATAAAAATGGAGCAGGGCACAAGGGAAGAAAGTCTTTTTGAAGCAAGCATCCGTCATCTTTTAAACTAGACACACCCTGACCTCCGCTCCCAGCGCTGGCTTGCTATTGCTGTGACCACGCATGAACAGTTTCAATACTTTGCACCACCGGTTTTCTACCGAGACCTCTGATCAAGACAGATCTTGTCCTGGAAAGTTCAGTACCAAACAAGATTAACGCCTGTGAGTGAGGTGATCTCTCCAGAATACAGCAGTTGTATTCTTATTGTATGAAGACTTTTCATCGAGTCCCCACCTAGCATAGATTAATTTATTTTGGCATTCTGATGACTTAAGGACAGATAAACATTACTTAACTCTTCGTCTGCATACCCACCCGGTAAATTCCAGTGATACCGTACAACATCCACAACCTCTTCAACAATTACACAACTTGCTTCCTTTAAGCTCAAACCCCTGTGTCTAAGACTTTGAGTAAATAAAGTCAGTAAATGATTACTTAATTAAAATCCAAATCTGGTTAACTGTACTAGCCTTTTGACTTTAAAATACAATTCCCAACACTTCTAACTTCCCTCAAAACTTGTAAGTAATAGCAGTTCGATTATATAAATCACAACAAGCTATACAATCAAGCTACTCCTACCTAAAAAGTTTTTTTGCTCCTGTGAAAGATGAAAAACCAGGCTGAAATCCTTTGCAGAAGCACAATAATTTTTCTCAGCTCATTAAAAAACCCAGCCCAGTGTTTCAACAACATTCCAACAGTCATACTTTCAAAAGGCTGTGTCACATAATACCTGAACAAACTTAAAGATGGCAAAGGCAGGAGCACTGTCTTCTGAATACAGGAATCCTAAAATACTGAGGAGCTGGGTGTTGAAGCAGCTGTCCCCCAGGCCCAACAGAAAGCTGCAGAATATGGCCACCTCTTTGCTGAAGGAGAAAGTGAATCAAATTTAAAAACCATTCGTTCAAACAGCTTATACATCTATAAACTATTTCTGGCAGACTTATTTGGAAAGTGAAAATGGAAGAAAGTTATCAAACTAAGTTTCACTGGAAAAGAACTGGCAACGCTTGGCTTGGCAAAAAGAATAGTTTAACCAGGTTTTAATTTCTTGTCTGCCAAGGCTTCTGTTGCTGTTACCTGCAGTCAATTCCGCACTCAATTAGAACCCCTAGAACAACTCATTTCGGTGCTTGGAGCCACAAAACCCACAAGGCAGTGATTAAAAGCTGAGATACACATGGTGAGTTTATAAAAACTGCAGGAGTATTAGAGAAATACCAATTCATTTTGCAGAAAAATACTCCAGTTAAATAAAGAACAGTCACCAGCACAAGCACAAATGCTTATAACTGCAAGTAAGCAGCTGTGTCTGCACAAACTGACAGCACTGCATTTTCACACAAATGGGCAAAAATATACCCCAAAAGAAAGTTGCAATGATGAGATAAGAAAGCTCCCTATATTCTTCCCCTAACACTGAGTGGTATAAGAGACAGGCATAGCATGGCTGCGGTTAGATCAAGTGGACTTTGACAACGACCATTCAAAGACTTCGAAAACCAGTGCAACAGTGCAAGGCTGGTGCTCCCTGCTGTAGTAAAACTGAGCCCAACACTGTTTTAAAATAAACTGAACTCCTGACACCTAGTACAGTAGTTGCTGGTCTCACTATAGTACTAGATATCAGGAATGTGACTTCTCAAGTGACAGAATTGCTACCAAACATCCTCATGCTTTTTATTCTTACACCATTTAAATTCCTAAACTGGGTGCACACTGGTAGAGTATCTACTTTTAATAAAAACAGAATTCCTGAAAGCCTTTTCTATGGAGTTAGTCACTACACAGAAAAGCAGCTTCAAGGAGTTTCCTATTAGAGGAACAAGCTGTTTATATACATCTTGAGTTTCGCCGAAGTAAAACGCTTACGTACCTTGGAATCATATAAGCAGCAGCATCTGTTCCTTCCATAGGAGCAATAGGGGCATCATTTGGCATGTTGAAAAAAATTAAATAAAAGGCTATGAAATGAATAACGATGCCTAGCATCACAACAGGGTTCCTGCCAAAGCGATTATTCTTGCTCAGTAAACCGAAGATTCCTCCACCTGTATGAGTTGAAAAGATTAGTTAATTAAATAAGAACTGAAGATGTAAAGAACAGAACCAACCTTAGAATACTGTAATAAAAAAAGCTGAAAACTTAATTATAAATTCCCCTGTATTGGGGTAACTGAAAGATTGACAGACATGAAAACAGTCCCAAGGAGTTTGCCCAACCTGCCAGCCCCATTTGCTGGATGACATAACCTTTGGGCTGCTACAGATGTCTGGGAAGTGCAGGCAGGAGATTTACCAGCCGACTGCCAGTGAAGACACTTAACCTGTTTGCAAGTATTTTCCCAGCAGCCACTGTTTCCTCCAGTATTGCAGCAGTACTAAGTGAAAATGGATGGCCTTGCCCTTAGCTCTTTTAATTGCAAAAACATGCATCTCTGTTCACTAGCAACTTGGATCCATAGACAGTGGGGTTTTTTTTAGTTTGGATTATTTGTTGGGGTTGGTTTGGTTTTTTTTTTTAGACATTGCAGTACTTGAGTTTAAACAAAGTTTACTTAATGAACTTTACCTGTATTCAGTTTTATTCAAATACCGGTTCTCATTTAATACAAGCTAGCTTTTTTAAAGAAATCTTTTGTGTAATACTTTTTCATTAAATTTTAAAGAGTTATGACCACTAAAGAGATAATAAAAATGTAAACAGATTACTATTTAAAAACAATATCAAAATGTTGATAATTCCCTAATAACATTGTAGCCTAGTATTTCTCTCATTCTAAGTCTTATGTGTTTCTTTGCACTAACCCAAAAATAATGCAAAATCTTAGGATCCTAGACATCAGTATTTCACGTCCTAGTCCGCATTCACTTTACATGGTGTAATGTGTAATTCACAGTGCAATAAAGGAACCACGCTGACAACTTTATTTCTAATATTCCATTTTTGTTTACATAATCATTGCTGGAAGCTTGAAAGACACTATTCAGCCAAATACAAAAAACCATTCTGAGTAGCTACATCTTAATCCTTTTTTGTCAATAAGGCAGTAAATTTAGACTCACCCAGAATTTCTCCCACACCAATAAAAATACCAGAGAGACCAATAAGGCTTTTCTCTTCACTGCCAAACCTATTCACAGCACCAATACATGTTCCATATACTCCAGAAAAGAATGTTAATTCCAAACCTTTGAAGGAAACCAAACAAAATTGATAGATGAACTATTATGAAAGTTATGAAAAAATTCTTTGTCTAAAGGCTTTTTTTTCCCCTAAACATCTTTCACATATATTTAAGTGAGGTACGTGTAATAGAAGCATACAGGGAATTTTAAACTATGCAATTACGATGTTCTCTTATGCCAGTTTACAACAACTATATTAGAAAAAAGTGTCACTAATTAGTGTCACATGCACTTAGGTTCAGTACTGCTTCTGTTGACGCAATCCCTATATATAGTTTATATTTCTACTTTTCAAGAACTTTGGAATTTCATCCAAATGAAAAGTGCCATGTGAAATAATACATAAAGTAACTGAAGAAATAAAGCACAATTTCAGTGTAAAATACCCCGCCCAAGTTATAGCATTCCTAAGAAAGTCCCTGCACGCCCAGATACCAATACGGAGCTAAGATCCCTAAAATGGACTGCTACTTTTCTATACTCGCATAATGAGCTAAAACTGAGAAAGAACAACTGCTATTTGTTTAAAACGCTTCTTTCTTTCTGTACTGTGAGGAAAGGTAACATAGCTGAGCCCAACTACCGTGACTATAAGCAACCAGTTTAAAAATACATTTCTTAATGAAAAGTATATTTGAACCAATGCAAAGTGTTACGCTTAAACAAAGAAAAACAGGCCAAAACCAAAATTTTCCAATTCACCTCCTTTGTCTTTTGCTATTGCAAAAATATTGTACACCATACCCTGGTCTACCACAGCAGCAGGCTACCTAATACGGGATCCGAGCTGCATATACCTCTCAGAAAGGGATAAGCTTTGAGCAGTCTTAACAATCCAACCATTAATTTTGCAAATAAAAGGTTTTGTTGGCCTCATAGGATTTTGTGTTTTCCTACATAAAGTGGCAATATTGGCCAAAAGCCACCAGATGGCAGCAGCTATTTTTCCAAACTGGACTGATTTTTTTTTTTTTCCTCTGCCACCTTTAAGACCAAATTGCAGATTAATCAGGCAAAACCTGACTGACTCCCTTCTCCTGTTATCTTGCTTCACATTCCCATTGTGCTAAGCACCTAAGAGGAATTCAAATTGGTTAATTTGGGTTAACACAACACTGGAGACGCTGTGAAGCAACTCGTAGCTCAGGTTAGCAGCTGCTGTGAGCTGACTTCATAGCTACCATTGCTATTTCTCTACCAGAAGCTGTCTGCAAACCCGCAGATGTTATGGCGCTGTTTACAGCTTGTTCACATCTAAGTCTGTCTTTGCACCTACGAGAGCTAACAACAATTTTTAATTACGGTGACTCAGAGCTGAGGTTCTGAAAATGCATCTATTCTTCTTAAAACTTATTTTGATCATGAACAGAACTGCACCTGAAGCCAAATAAGGAGGAAGAAACCTCAAAAAATGTGTTCAAGGATCCCAGTAACATTTTGAACGTTTTATATTATTATTGTTGAAAAATCACTTTAGTATATGGCAAAAATAAATTTATTTTACAACTCATACCTTGGTCTAACAACGGCAGACAAGGTCTAACTAAAGTTGCTAAAAAAGAGCCACAACAAATACTAGTGACAAAAATAACTGGAAGTGGCTAAACTTCGTCCCAATAGAACCAAGACTAAACTGAAGACTGTTAGTAATCTCCCACACCTCAATGGAGGGGACACTGAAAGTGTATTCTACAAAAAAAAGTTTAATTCAAATGCAATGCAATTGCATTAAACAATCCACAACCTATTGATAGCGTAATGCCAAACGACATAAAAACCAGCTCTGTAAATCTTGCCTAACCCTCAATTTGGGTGACCCAGAACCGTACTGAACCCAGCATTCCTACATGTATTTGCAGATTTAGGTGTACCCCTCCTCCCATACAGAAACACATTCCAGAACACAGAAATCATATGAGTTACTCGTTCAAAGTTAATTGAAATATTCAAGTAATGTTTGCAGACACGGAATTGCAGTCCTGCTCTGGGGTTAAAATTCCAAACGATGCCCTGACACTGCTACATGATTATACACCCTGCTTGCTTCATACCTGTGTAGGCTGTTGTAACACTGAGGAGCAGAATCTCCTTGGTGAAGCTCAGCCTTATAGATTTCTCTGTAAAGACATAATAATGGAAATTAATATAACTGATAACGCTATTAAGACAATCTACACTTCTTTTGCTTTTTGCAAAAACAGGTTAAAACTATGCCAACTGTGATTTTATTACAGTAAACAGAGTGCTAAACAAACCAACCCTGACTTGCCCTTTGAAAGAAATGCTGTTATCTGAAATCCTTTGCGTAAGAAATGCAAGGGGGGAAATATTAAAGAGGGGATACACAGTTTCCAATTAGCAGACAATTTTCTGCTCACTGGATTTTTGTACTCTCAGTTCATGGTGATTGTCTCCTAAAAGGATAAGTAAATTCTCATCGAAGATCCCCATGTTCTCAAAACAAACTCAACAGTCACAGGCAGACCACATCAAAGTTCAGCAGAAACTGCAGATGTTCCGGTTCAAAACTGTTGTTTTTAACTGGTATCACTTGGTGACAAAACAAAAACACATGTAGCTGCTTCTTTATCTTAACTTAGTGAATTATTTTATTTTTTTTTTTTTTTAAACTTTCATGCACTAGCTTTCCCAAGGTCTTTTTGAGCCCATCTATTTAAGGAAGCTGTTATAAAGCAGCCTGCATCAAGGAAGCACCCCTCCAAATTTCTCTTGGACTATACTAGTATGTAAGTGAAGCGAAGCCTACTTCACTTGCTTTGCTTGCAGTCAAGCTTTATTCGTATGGTACAGTCACCTGAAAGGAGCACTTGTGAAGTGCAGACAGCCAGTTCACACCAATCACACATCAACAGTGATTTGCCCACACATTAGTTCAGTGCTTCCCCAACTTTTCCAGCTGCAAGCCCCATTTTGGCTAGGCTCAAAATCTCAAGTGCTCACACAGACAACTGAATTCCTCTCAGGCTCAAAACTCATCAGTCCTGTGCCCCGATATGTACTGTCATCCCTGGTCCGAAAACCCTTGCCATCTGGCAGTCATTTTTCTAAGCAGGCCATCCCTAAAGGTCTATATTTGAAGTGGAATAACTGAAATGCATTCTTAAAGCCTTATTTGTTCACAAATTTCTGGTCTAAGTGATTTGTACATGATCACATTATCAGCAGAATCATGGAGAGCTGAAAGGATATGTCAGTGTTTTTTGAAGCAACTCTTATGTGAAACAGTACTTACTGAAGGCAGCCACTGCTCTCATCATTTTGTTTTGTGCAGACCTGGGTAGATAAATGACAGTCAAAATGGAAAAATAACCACGCTGTATTGCTATGCTGGGAGGCAGCTTAATTTTTCAAATATTTCTGTATGTACATTTTCTAGCCCAGCACTATGTACTGGAATATGTTAATACATTATTAAAAGTTTCCGAGAATCTAAACTACTAACCACAAATTTTATTTATTTTCTGTGCTGGTGAATGCTGTTCAAAAATTAATCTGCTTGAAAGAATCCTTCTTCTGAGCATTTTTAGCTTTGAACATTTTTTCACTGGCGTACTTACTGATTTTTTCTAACATTTTCATTGTTCTTTAAATAAAGCAAAAATATTTAAACTGATGCCTCAGGCAAAACTGTACTGAATTTATTTATCTGTGTACCTGTGCATTTCTAATGTATTTGTCAGAGTGGCATAGAGAGAGAGAAGATATGAAAAACATGTTTCAGTATGTAAAAAATAGCCTATAAAAAGAGAGTAATTTCTGCTTATTCCAGCCTTTCAACAGGGCTGATGAGGGCAAGGCAGACTATGAAAGGCAAATATGTGTTTAATAACAATCAGTTGAGAAAAGAGGTAAAAGGTATCTTTCTAAAGGCACTTACTTATTAATGGAAAAACTTAAATGTGCAGTACTGCACTCCACCCTAGAAAATATGTCATATAAAGGACATTAATTCCCACTTGTTAAAGTACAGACACTTTTCTATTAAAACTGTAAATTCTACAGGTTGTTGATAACATACATGTTTCCAGCATAGAGGGGAAGTGAATGCACGATGTTCCACTGAGGAGTAGGAGTACAAATGCGTATATGTGACAATATGTTATTGCCATAAGCACTTACGAGCTGTCCCCCAGGATTTCATTAGCAGAATCTTCCTCCCCTGGAGCTTTTGTGTCCTCTTGTTTCCTAATCAGAAAGAACAGAACTGTGCCCACAAGACTGATAACAGTCAGAGCAATGAAGACAGTTCTGCGATCGCTCTCTGTGGAAAAACAAAGAAGAGTCATAACTAGATGTGCAAAAGCAGTTCAAAACAATTCAACTACCTTCAAAGAACTACTACAGACGTACTACGTAACAGTGTTTAAAATGCATACTAATTTTCTAACTTACCTTCCACATGGAGCAAAAGGTACCAAGCTGCTGGCAAGTTCCTGTGTTTTATGATGCTAATAGAATACCGGCATATTAAAGAGTGTCACTCACATTTTCTGCCATGCAAAGGCTATGACCAAGGAGGAGCCAATTAGCAAACGAAGTGCAGAAGTTATTAGCAGAAGAAAGTACATCTTTCAAGACTTGCATAATTCAGAGTGGGCATAGCAAAGTACCCCAAAGCCCTTCAGATTTCTAAAAAAAGAGCTCTTTACCAGCATCAGAAATATTAACACTGTAACATCACAAACTAGGCTCGTGAAACACAAAGGCCTTAAAACCACTGACACCTAACACAGCGTACAATGTGCAGCTGGAGGAAGGTCATTGCTGCCCTGTGCTCCAGCTCTGCTGCACTACCCAACTTGTTTGGCATGGGAAAGTCTGTAATACAGAAGTCATTCCCATTTACGAATATTAAGCAGAAAAAAGCCAAGAAACTGCTAATAGTTGTGACTTAAATAGCGTATGATTCTGAAAATATTGCCTACATTTATACTTACTTCCCCTTTAGCTACAAGGTAAACACAAAATTGCTCTACATCAACTAAAATTAACAGATATGATTACAGATCAAAAAGAGAACACGTAATTCACCTTGAAATGCCTGTAAAATTTTCATTTACGTAGTAAAAGGAAGGAGGAACTGATTTTTGAACATTGTCACATATTCCGATACCAACTCTTTTAATAAAGAGGAGTCTCAAGACATTTAAAGATGGGGGGAAATGTAACAGCAGAACTCCCTCATAGTTAATTGCTCTATTCTGTGGTTAGAAAGAGCAACGAAATTTAGAATGCACAGAATTTCAGGCCCACCAGATCCAAACTGCCTCCAATACTTTCAATAACATTTAAGACCTTGTGTTAAAGATAAGGGAATGTGGGAGCTGGCCTTTAAAAATTAACCTGTGCTGCACTACCAAGCCCATGCCTGTGGGGAACCTGAAAAGGCAGATCTAACAGACAATGAAAGCAGACTATTCATCTCAACAGGGCAGTATTTCTGAAGCCTAACGATTATCATTTAAAAATCAGCATCTTATTCCTGACTGACTACAGCAGAAATATCCTCATCTTTTAAATTTTAGAAGAATTGACCGTTCTAGTAGATATTTTACTCTAACACTACAACAAAAGAACACTCTTACAGTCATTATAGAACAGGACATTCAACCCTATTTACAAAAATGTTGGTTTTCCAGTTTTATAACTGAAACCTTACATTTTGCTCTATTTTCACCATTCCTGTTTTCTTAGCTGATACCCCCCCACCTTGCCTCACTTAAGTAGAAATCTCTGCTTTAAAACCGAGTCTCAACCACTATCCACCTTCTTAAGAACATGATTAAGTTTACTGTTGTCTCTCCTGCTCTTTACCAGTCTAGCACGATGTCAAACAAAAAAAACCTGCAGTATTAATTACAATCCCATTAGGAAGGTAGTCTTCATAAACTATGCCAAGAAAGGAAGGCCGAGTTCTTTACACACGCTTCCAGCAACGCTGCCAGTTGAAGCAGCAGCAGCCGCCCGCTCTCAGGCCAGCTGCACATCTCAACCTCTGCCTTACTACTGCTTTGTGCCAGCACAATGATTAGTGCAGCCATGAAGAGAGCTGGGATGGTTTTTCTTTCTTTTCCTTTATTTCATAGGCTAATCAGTCTCCAATCTGATTTAGAAGGATGGTCAACACCAGGAACTTACTTTGGAACATGATACCGTGTAAATATATTACAACATATAGCCATTCCAGAATACCTTTCCCCCAAAACATGCGTATTTTGCCATAAGTGTGTCTGCACAGGGAAAAACCCCACAGTAGCTGTTGTGGAAAACCGTATTCTAAACTAGCATTCTGAAGTATTTCATAGGCAATATCCTAAAAGAAGGTACTCAAAGTGCATTGCATGCAGGAAAACAGCATATATAATACAAGGGCCGTAAACACCGTATTGAAAACATACTCCAAAAATAACATCTATCTCACAATGAATTGGAAAAAAAAAATGTCTGCTATCATATAAGTTTCTCACCACTTTCCAGTTTGTTAATTCATCTGTTTATTCGAGCTACCACATTTTAAAGGATAGCCTCCTATGTAAACAAGCAATACCCACCCGATATGCGAGTTTTTCCTTGCCAAGCGAAGTATATATAGAGGTTTCCAAAAAACAAGCTGCAAACAAGAAGGACAACAACGGTGAACAGCACTTTTTGTGGTAAGGTTAAGGTTGTAGCATCACGGTAATACTACTCCATGCAAAAAATAGTACTGTGCAATTGTGAAAGAAATAAAGACACTAGTCACTCTCCATGCAAATTGCTTACTCTCTACAAAACTTCAAACACAGTAGAGGATTCTTCCCCATAAGGTTGGCTGTTCATTTTCAGCAATCAAGACACAAGGTGATAGCAAAGATGAGGAAATCTGCATCTAAGTTGCCACTCAGTAATTTTGGAAGGGTATAGGTTAGAAAGCTGACGTAATCATGGAGATGTTTTTGTAATACTTCCTTAGAAAAGTCACATGTCTTGTCTGAAGTATTGCCCCAGTAATACTAACCGGCTGCTAACAGCTCAAGGGAAACTGTGTGTTCCTACCTACAGTTTCCTGAAATACAGTAATTCTGAATGAATAGTGATTCAAAACAGCCTTAGAGTCAAGTTTCCTTGTATGAAGTCATGCATTTTACTCACTGTAAAAAACACACGATTAGTTGGGTTTGTGGAAATTGCTACTCTGATAACATACTGTTACGTTAATTCTGGTACCTGAAGCTTAAGGGAAACATGAAGCATGCCACTGGTTCAGACTGATGTTCTACTAATCCAGTATTCCGTCCCCGCAACAGCATTAGCAATGCCATCTAGCGCAGGCTCACCAGCCTCAGTACTTTCTGCAATTCATTCCCCTCCTCATCTCCCGATATCCAGAACTGCTGTATTAGGGGCGGTGAAAGGTATCTCTCTTCAGGAACAATTTGTTTGATCCCTTTTTGATCTTGCTGGCACCACCCAACTCCACACCTTCCTGTGGCAGCAAGCTCCAAAAGTTTAATCACCCATTGCGTCAAGAAGCACTTTATCTGTTTCAAACCAATTCCCTTCCAGTTCCACCAAGTGACCCAAGTTCTAGTACAGCAGCATTTGGTGAGCAAGAGTTCCACATTCAGCTCCCCTGCTGCATTTGTGTTTTAGTAACCCATCAGCATAATCCTCCTCAGATGCTTTTTCTCCCAAGGAAGGAGTCCCAGCCTTTTTAGTCTTCCTTCAAGTCAGCAGCTCTATCTTCTTGCACATTTTTGTTATTTTTCCCTATACCCTAATTACATTACACTCTCCTGAGAGGCATAAACCATATCTGCACAAAATACTCAACGGCAGCAACACAGCGTCCACTACCTTGGTCTCACCACCTTTCTTGATGCCAAGCCTTTTCTTGACTTTTTTGGTTGATGCAGCACTCAAACAACAAGATCTCTTTTCTGACTTCTGACTGCCAGATCCAACTTTAGTATCTTCACTTCAACTTGCCAGTGAGCAGCAAGGTCCAGCTACTCCCTCGGGAAAGGAGGGCTAGAGTCAAGGGTGATAACACATCCAGCAGAGAAGGTGCCTCGTCAGCTAGAGCCCAGCCCCACAGTCCTCAAGCGGGGCAGGCAGGGCAGACCCAAGGAGTATAGGCAGGATCAGCCAGGAGTCCAGACCATCATACAAGTTTGTGTTGATGAGGCAGGCCTGAGATGAAGCCGGGAAGTCAGCCCACAGACCAAAGCCGAGTCCAGCGATCACCACACAGTTCCACAGTGACATGGCAGAACAAGGCCAGGATGGGAGGTCAGCCTGTGGGCTGGGGTCTAGAATACCAGGACCCATAGCCAGGCATTAGCATAGCTGCAGCTAAGCTAGAAACCAGTACTCCTCCCAAGCAGCTTCAGAGAAACTGAACCCCCAGAGCTGAGTTTAAATGGAGCTCCTGGGCCCATGGGCAGATGGGAAGGGTGTGGTGGAGGTCCCAGGTGAGGTTGTTCAGGACCATAGGGCTCATTAGTGCACTCAGGACCCTGACACAAATCAGCACAGCCCTTCACAATCAACAAGATTTCTGTTACATATGTCAAATGCTCCCCTAACAGAAATGGATCTTTTTGGCACGTCAAGAGCAGAAGCTTGCAGTATGTAACCTTCATTCATCGTTCTATAATGCACAATAGCAACAGAAATGTTGTTTCCAGCCTTCCCTCCCACCTCACTGACTGCAAGGTACCAGTGGAGTATTTTTAGATGCAGTCTCCCACTTATCAAAAACTGTAAAAAGTAGAATGTGTACACAACCAAAGAAAGATGAACAAATAAAGCTTACCTGGACTGTAGGAGTGCCCAAAACACTCCACTGTTCCTTCCAATGGTGTTTTCATCAGAATTTACAGTCAAGCAATTTCCCTGTGCCGTCCAGAGTACTGAAATATAGAGAACATATTGCTCAGGAAATAAAACTATTTTAGAGGTATATTCAAATATGGCAAAGAACAGTAAGCAGGGTAAGAACAATGCTTACCAGCAGCTGCAATGCCAATAAAAACAGAAGCAGTGTAGAAAGCCCATGTAGCAGGTTGGATAAAAACTGCAATGTATAGACTAGAATAGAACAGATCAGTTTACTGAATACAGACTTAATGTGGACAATGCTCTTTAACAATCAGATATCTCACTTAGCTTCTGAATCAGCTACTCTCTCTTAAGTGACGTTGAAAAATAGGTCAGGTCATACGTGAAAAAAGGTAATCCTTTTACTCCACTCAGCACACAGAATTTTTTTTTTTATATACTCCTTAATCTGAGACCACAGCCTAAACTCCACAGCCAACAAAGTCTGGAAATGCTGAGGAAAAAATACGCTCTGCTTCCAGTAGGCTGAAGTACTCCGCAGTCACACATCTACTGATACAGACAGTTGCCTGCCTCAGCCAGTACAATTTCATGTATGGTATGGTAGCCTTAAGGGTGAAAAAATGTAACAAAGATTTCAAAGGAAGCAGACAAAAATTCAAAATTAATACTTACCTATAAAATATGCCACTAACAACCATGGAGAGTTGAGGTCCTACTACTGCCACAACTGAAGGTGATATAAGATTTGATGCAGAGAATACTCCATAAATAATGGACATGCTACATAAACAAACACCAAAGATGATTAAGTACTTAAAACAAACTATAGTATTAGTGCAACTGATTTAAGAACGTTCAGTCGATTCCAAAGTATCAAGTTAAGTCTGTACGTAACTTAAGTAACTGCATAACTTTCATGGTCAAACTTTTCCTTCCTTTTTCCTGTTACCTTCACCCCTTGCCCTCTACATGGGAATATAGGAGCGTACAGTGTTTCCTGGATTGCTGAATGGAGTCCCAAACCATTGCAGGCAAGCACGTCTTGTGATTTACGATACGCATTTGTCAAACTGTGCCTTAACAATAGTTGCTGTGTTTTGTGCCCAGTACTTCTAGAGGAGAATGTTCCAGCTCCTCGTTTGTCTATCAGTGAGGTTTTCGTTTTCTGCCAAATACACCACAGAAATTTTGTAGATATATTTTGTGCCAGTTCTATTTTTAGTTGAAATTAAGACGGTAAACCCTTCAAAGCAGCACCCAGGTTTTCCTATATGACAGCTTAATCTGGCGTACGAAAGGTCCCTGATCGTGCTTGGCGAGTTTGGCTACGCCAGTGCAATAAACAAACAGAACGGCTTTCCGTGGCTTTGCTTCTTGTCTTTCTGACTGCTCCTTCTGCATTTATGTTGTGGTATTTCCTGGAAGTTGATCCACACCACCTATCCTATACAAATAGATAGAGGTGTCCAAGGGCAAACCACCAAGGCCTTAGTTAGCAGTTTTATTTATCTTAAAACTTCCACATTCTTCATCTCCTAAGATAAAATGCTGAGAATGTGACGACCGTGTGGTGGTTTTTTCTCCCTACAAAGAAAACATGCGAAACAGATATGTAGTTCAACTAGAAATAATTCAGAGTAGAACTAGAGTGAATGTGAGAAGCCTATGTTTTAAACTGCTTTAAGTATGTTATTAAATTGTGAAGTCAGCAGAACACTACAGTCTCTTGAGGGTACATCTCTACCAGACGGAATTATAACTAGCTTCACCCTGCAAGGAGCAAAGTAATAAGATCTGTGTAAATTACCTTGTGTAGCCACTGCCATGAAAATCAGTGTTGTTTAAATTTGTGATAACGGTTTGCTGTGAGGAGAAAACCATATGTTGTAATACGTTAGAACATATCTTGTAGTTTGAGAACACTTGCATCAGTTTGAAGTCAGTATTAAATGTTAGAATTAACCATTAATAGACTCTGCAAAGTACTTGAAGGAATTTAAAGTGTCGATTACAAGTCACGACACCTCCACAATGAAGGTGAAAGGAGGTACCTGGCAGGGAAACATCTATGTTTAAAGCATTAATTAGTACTTTAGGATTATATCACGATTTCTTCAGAGACCTTCAAATATTTCACAAAACTTTTGTTTCACAAAACACCTCTCTTAGGTAGATACGCATGACTATTTTAATTTAAAAAGTGGGGAAAAAAGGAGACGTTTCAAAGTACTCCTAATTTGACCTAACTATGAGCTTCTGGTAAGAGTTTCCATTCTTTTCGGTTTCCCGTTATTTCCCTGTTCCTTTTTTTTTTTTTAAGCTTGAATCAGCTTTAGTGATCATGAGACCATGTAATTAGTTGGATTGGCGGGCAGATCTGGTTGAAAGTCACTTGTAATGACTTTAATGGCAATAAATTACATGATTGCATGATCACTAGGTCCAATTCAGTGAGGTGCTGTGAATTCATTACAGAACTTCTAAGACCACTGGGCTGTACTTACATACTCATGTACAGTATCACGCTGCACTAAGACTTTTACAAAAACTATCCTAAGTAGTTATTTCTATAACGCAGTGAAGGACATTTATATGTCTGAACCCAGAAAGGATTCTTCTTCCATGCAAGAAAAGAGAAGCTGTAAGACCTGCAGGCTCACGAGGTATGTTGAAATCCAACTGCCCTTCAGGCATATAACTAATATTGAAAGCAATGCCAACAACTCGGGAAGTTAGAGGATCTGGGCTAAGTGTGTCAGTAGCAGGATTCTAAAAATTGTAGTAAGAGTACAATCTGCTTTTAATAGTAAATTTCGATTATGTTATGCCCAATTTTGCTTCAGCACACAGAGATACACGATACTAAAGCAGAAAATTACTTATTCAGATGGAAGGTGACTTGGCAGTTCTAGCAATTGTGGAAGTCTGACTACTTGTCAGATGTCATCCTCATCCTCCCCCGCAATGTCTGGTTTGTTAGAACATAAAAATATGTTAGATTAGGAAAAACACTCTAGGTAAAACTCAAGGCACGGTTAATAACGACTACTTACGGAAATATTTTGAAAGGGACTATAAAGAATAATCAGAAATATGGAAGGTCCAATGTAATTCAGTTGTCAAATATTTCAAGTGTCAAAACAGACACTATTTTAAAGTTCAAACATTTGATAGAATTCATTAATTTTCTACTTTCTAAGCAATCAGGCACACTTACATATGTAGCTATGCTATCTTAATGAAATAAACTGCTGAATTATCCAGATTAATCTAGCTAATTTAGCTAACACTAAACCAAAAGAAAGGAGACAAAATGTCAAGGTGTCTTGCACATTAAAAAATCCCAAGTAAAGCAACTCTTAGAGTACACGAAAGACAAGAAAGGATGAATTACTGGTAGAAACGTGGCATGTTTTGAAATTCACACCTACCGCAATATTTCCACATGTTTGGAAAGCAGTGAATATAAACATAAATGAGACTCCCAAAATAATTATGTTGAAAAGTTTTTTTGATTCAGGAGACATTTTGAGTTTCCTCTCCAAGTCCTCAGCTTCAGTCTGGAAAAACTCTCTTTTCTTTTAAAAGTTTCCTCTTAACCTCTGTTAAAAACAAACAAGCAAAAAGAATAGAACAAAAAAAAGCTTCAAAAATGATTACTTAGAGCTACTTATTAGCTGCTAGGACGTAACATCATCTCATCAAGAAATCTGGTGACTTTCTTAAATAATGAACAGCCAAATCAGTAACTCAAAAAAACCCAAAGATAAAGGTCTAATACAAAAGGTGAAAAATCAAGATTCTCTCTACCTTTTCCCATGGAGTTAACAGAGCAGTCTGCAGCGTGTTACTTCTTCATGACATCTCCTTCCCCCAAACCAGGCAGTTTTCCAGATACCGAGCTAGTTAATCAGCTCAGTTTCTTGCTATTGTTCTAAATCAGAATTCTGGTCCAAAGCCTTTAAATCACCTGACGAAGGAAAGATGAGCCATTCGTACACACAAGTCACATCCATTCATGTTGGACAGGAAATAAGGAACATTTCACAATCTAGATCAGCTGACCCAGCCTAGAAAGCCCTTGAGCACTGTGGGAAATGCAGTTTTATCCAAGTACGCTGTTTCTGCGTGAAAAGGTGGCAATCTCCTAATCCTTAAAATAAAAAGGGTTGGAGTAGTTTTTAAGGATTATAATCTCAGTCCACTAAATAATACCCAGCAAAATTTTAAAAAGTCTTAGAAAGTTGTCTGAGAAAACTGTCTAATTAGCTGAATTCAAACACGCACAAAGTCATTCCAAAGGGAAAATGATTCGTACCTGGGAGAAACTAAGTACCTCGGTGCCACCAACACACACAGGCTCTGCACAGTGCTTCTGCCCTTTGTTGTCTCAGTGACTCAGGAAAGTCTTCATGATCTTTCACTGCTTTGGCTCAAGGAATAATTACATACCCTTACTATTTTACTTCACATTATTTCTAAACAAATTTAAGATCAATCGATCTTTAAGTTTTGAAGATCTCTGTTAAAGCGTCAGCAAAACTGAAAGAGGATCGCACACCTTGTATTGACTGAATGGCTGCTTTTTACCGTTACAATCCTGTGTCGATCCTGCTGGGCCTCCAAGTCAGGACTGGAGCATTCAGCTAAATCAGCTCCACTTAACGGATGGCCAAAGAGGAAGGGAAGGAAATACAGAACTGATAGAAGTAAATCATCAAATCTTACCTCTGGTATCTACAGTAAAGGACTTAAATAAAATCCATATCCCAGCTATCATTACATATTTAACTCTTTTCTTTTTTAACTCCTGAGTTGTATTTTCTAAAATTATAGATTGATTTATTTCTTGTGGAAGAAATCAGTATGATTATTCAGAGGCTGCTTTACAAAGATCCAGTTAGAATATCACGGTGGGGTTTTTTTTAAAACACAAGCAAAGTTCTCGTCTTCCTTTTCTATATTATGAATTCATAGTAACAGATTTTTAAGATCCTCTAGGCACTGTGTCCCACTCACAACTTCTTCCCCTTGGGCCAGCATACGCATCCATCCAGCTGCACGGCAAACCGGGCCGCTGGGCTGGTGCAGTTCTTTTGGCAGCGGCGCGCGTTGACTTGAAGTGACTGACCGCGGAACTACTGAATACGGGGCACAGGAAACACCGTCATTTTAGGGAAATCATTGTAAAGAGAAACTTCAAATTTTTCCTTAGAGAAAGGGTATCAGCAGATGAATCAGAAAAAGTTTTAATCAAAATCCTCTGGGAAAAAATAATGAACAACACAGCATGAAGCGATACAAAATGTGCAGTACTGGTTTATTTGACTTCTTAAATCTTTTGTAGCAGGAAACAAACTGTCACTTCTAGGTTTGTATTGATGTCATTGCTTATTTTTATACTTCAGTGGAAAAACCATTAAATATAATCACACTGAGGATTTAAGTTCTGAGTTTGTTTTCTCTTACCAAAACTATCAGAAACAAAAAACTAAGAAACAAATCAGTAGAGAACTGTCTCCTCTTTGTTTCTATTCTTTATTTTAAACACAGTACGACGAAAGAGGTGGGTAGAAACACTTATCGTTGTTGTGAGACCAGAACTAGGTACTGGAGTTCATACTGGGAATCTGGGCATTTTATTCAGTGCCTGAAACGACACAGGAACAACTTCTGGGATGGGGGAGCAGCTCCCACCGAACTCCGCAGACAAAAACTCGGGGCATGTGCTCGCCTCCCTCGCCGCCAGTCCCACTTCACCGCTCGCCGCCCAAGCCCCACCCGCAGAGCGCGCTGCCTGCGGAGCAGCGTTTCCCGCCCGGCCCGGCCCTGCC
>WEKW01016893.1:313124-329498 GCA_013389905.1 Sula dactylatra | reverse complement strand
GGGGGGGGGGGGGGGTTGGGGTTGGGTTTTTTGTCTTTAAATTGAAGTTACAGGTTGTGAAATTTTTAATGGTAAATTTGATGTCTGGTGGCAAACTGGGTTACGTTCATTGTCAATTAAATGTCTGGATGAAGATGCTGGTAACGATAGTGTTGCTAAATAAGGATTTTTAAATCTGTGTGTGTAGATTCAGGTTATAATCAGAAAAATGGTATTGAACAGCATGTCTGTCTGTGTACCAGACAGATCTTTATGTGTTTAATTTCTTCTGGCTGCTTAGTAAAAGCTTTGACTGTTCTGCTTGTGGTTTAATTAGCTTTCCAAGGCTAATGTCAATTTACTCTATAGATTCATAACAGGAGTGACAAACGTCTGCCTATTTATGTTTTTATGGCTCCTTTGTGAAGTAGGAAGAGCGCAGCTTGAAAACCAAACTTACAGTCCTACAACTGATGCTAGCAAGTGATACTTGGAAGCCAGCTTAATTTACACCTGCACTGGAAAGGGGAGATGGAGAGCTCGCTGACTTCCCATATGTTCTGAACCTTTGAACTGCTCTTGCTGGGTATCACCCGCCTGTCAGCCACGCAATGGAGGGGTCTTGTTGGTGCTTTAGTTTCTGCCCTCCCCGGTGCCCTGTAATCAGTTGTTGCCATGTTTTTTTTCCTCCTGATGCCTGATATTAAGGCAACTCCCTTACGCTGCTTTATCTGGTATGGTAGATCTTACTGTTCTGTTACAGGGGAAATGAGCAATTGAAGGTGCCTGTTGCTGTTAAACAATGTGTAGCAGATAAAGTTCTCTACAGGGGGAAATAAACCTTGCAAATGGGGAATGAGAATATACGCACCAAATTCAGACTCCTCACTGGAGACTAAGCTCCAACTAGTTAAATGTTAGAATGAAAAGCCTGTTGTAAATGAACAGAAGGCATAGAGGGAGGCCAGGGTTGCGTAACTTTGCTCTGTTTCTTACTTAAGTTGCCTTTTGTTTGTTCCTCATTGTTCTACAGTTCTGGATCCACTTGAGTAGCAAATATTAGAAAAACATAGGATTAGGAGAATCCCCCTGCATAGTAAGAATCCTAATGCAGGCTGTTATGACTTAATCACACTCCTAAACCTTGAAACAAGTATATATTTAATTGAAGAACTGTTTATATTCCATAGCTGTATTTTGTTTTAAAAAGCTATCTTCGCTTTCTTGTCCCAAAGTCATGCCTGCCCCAGTTCATGTGGTTTTTAGGTTAAATCCACGTCATACCTTTTGCTGTAGTGTGAGCCTAACAGTCGCAAGAAGATATATTGAGGAACTGTAACTACCTTGATTTCTAACTGTATGTGAAATAAACAGCTGTAATTCTCTGTCTAATCTGAAGAAAAGAGAAGGTAGCTACTTGCTTGCTCTATGACTAAAGGATTTTTTTCCTCCCATGCAGATGGTTTGTGATGGGCCCACCACGTTCTGGAACAGGAATTCACATCGATCCCTTGGGAACTAGTGCCTGGAATGCCTTAGTCCAGGGACATAAGCGTTGGTGCCTGTTCCCTACCAGCACTCCCAGAGAGCTGATCAAAGTGACGCGAGAAGAGGGCGGGAACCAGCAGGACGAGGCTATCACTTGGTTCAACGTCATCTATCCTAGGACGCAGCTCCCCACCTGGCCCCCTGAATTCAAACCCCTGGAAATCTTACAGAAATCAGGCGAGACAGTCTTTGTGCCAGGTATGGATGAATCTGTCCAGTAAGAAATTCCAGGAGAGAAAAGTGTATTTTTAATGTTTGTGTGTAGCAGAGATGAAAAAAATATTTCAGTTTTCTTATAGGGGCCGTCTCGTACAAAAGAAATCATCTGAGCTGTTTCAAAAGGGATATATATTGCAAGATGCTCTTTGAGACTATTCAGTTATTTTCTGAATGTCCTGAAACATATGTGGCCTGGAGCGTTGGATTGCTTGTGGTACAGATGACAAAATGAATGGGACCTCAGGTGCAGCATCACAGGATTGTGATCCTGAACTAAATTGCAGTGATAGGAAACCATCAAGGCATAAAATAGAGGTGTTTGAGTACTAGTAACTTCTGAGACAAAAAAAGTTTGAGTTTATATACACTGTAGCAAATTCATGACTGAATTTTGCAGCTTGGATAGTCTGAATGCATATGAATTTTTCTTAGCTGTGGGGAAAAGAGCTACTTAAAGGCACTGACACTTTCTACCCACCTCTCTGTGGTTGTGCTTCATCTTGTATTTGAAATCAAAAGCTAAAGAAAGATCTGATAAGGATGCCGTTCTCTTTGAGTGGCTGCACGTTGTGTGCCTGTTACAACTGGGAGGTGAGGTGGCTAGTGGATAAAGCAGGTGAGTTCAGTGACAAATTCTGACCTTTAAATCTTGCATCGTTTTTGTGTAGCATGGCCCATAGCTTCTATCCACACTGCTTGTCTCTAACATGCAGCTGACTTCATGTTTGAAGAGTGCCTTGTGATTGTATTGGCACTTATTAGTCACTCCTCAGTGTACCTTCTGTTAAGATTTTGTAGCTGTCGGGTTCCATTAAACGGTTTCCTTAGTCTTTTTATGAGGTTATAAGTGGGTTGTAAGAACACCACTGTCTATTTTTATCCTGTGTGGGGAAACAATTTTGCATCTATTTTTAAATGAAAGGTTAGTCTGTAGTCATAAGAACCTTACTAAATCAGGACAGAAAGTGCTCTCCAGCTTAACAGAGAGGGGTCCCTGTGTGGTCTGGGTTACAATGGCTCTTGCTATTAAATAGACCATCAGTAGCCAGTGTTGTGCTGTCAAGTCAGATCTTCAGTACTGTTTGTGAGCTGGATAATTTGGTCAGAGCATTGGCCAGCCTTCTGTGGCAAGAATCTGTAAAGCATTGGACCGAATGCTGAAATAAGACTGAGGAAAGATGATGTGGTGGCAAGCTCACCTGGGTTTGGGAGATTGGGTCCAATTTCCACCTGTGCTGAGGAAAAAGTGTTTGCGGCTCTTCTTGAACTTGCTTTCTGTTATGTGGCTAGAAACTGTCATTGGTGTTGTATTTCTAGGTGGCTGGTGGCATGTAGTTCTCAATCTTGACACAACTATTGCCATCACTCAAAACTTCGCCAGCTGTACCAACTTCCCTGTGGTGTGGCACAAGACAGTAAGAGGGAGACCCAAATTGTCACGGAAATGGTACAGGTAAGAGATTTAGTAGCTTGCTTTTCATATTCTCTATTTAAAACAAAAATACCCTATTCATTTACATGCAGTGTTGCTGTTCAAAGGCTAACCCTGAAATTTCAACTGTGCTTAGGATCCTAAAGCAGGAACATCCTGACCTGGCAGCCTTAGCTGATTCAGTTGACCTGCAGGAATCTACTGGTATTGCTTCTGATAGTTCTAGCGATTCTTCCAGTTCCTCAAGCTCCAGCTCCTCAGACTCTGATTCAGAGGTAATGCTTTTTACCACAGTAGGTGATCCATATCCTGCAATTACATTGGTTTATCCCATACCTGATCATGTGTCCTCATCCTAATATCTATGTCTTATGGAAGAAATTAATAGAAAGCAACTAAACAAATCTGCATGCTGGGGGAGCCTGTAGTCTTAGCGGGTTCTGTTTGCTGAAGCCTCTCTTTGTATTGCTAAATTGATTTGGTTTGTTTGATCTGTGGTTAGATCATATATAAATCTGTCACTCATTTAGCTAAGCCATGCTTGTGTAAAATGGCTGCAAAATGAATGTTTTAAAAATGGGATGGGGGAACAAGCTGCAAAACCGAGACCGTCAGTTATGACAGGGGACTTTTCTAGGCACCTAAGTGCTTCAGAAGGCACTGAGTCCGCTCTTGGAAAATTAGGTCCTTCTAGGAACCAAAATGAAGGCATCAGTTGTCTCACCCCCAGCCAGCTTAGTGATGAAATCTAAGAACATACCTGTTCCTGTTTTTTAAACACTTAAATTAAAATGTATTTCATGTGTCTAATCTAAAATAGCACGTTCTTTGAATACTGATTATTCAGGGCTGCTGAGGTAGCTCTTATGGCAAATTCCACAGTTTACTGGGTTTCTCTGAATTCTGGTTTCATCTCTTCACATTTCAGTGTGACTCTGGCTCTGAGACGGAGGGGATGATGCACCGGAGGAAAAAAAGGAGAACATGCAGCATGATGGGTAACGGTGATACAACTTCCCAGGACGACTGTGTGAGCAAAGAGCGCAGCTCCTCCAGGTGACCTGATGGCAACTCTTGTTTTTAAATAAGCAAAAGACAATAGAGGGCAGAGCTGGCAGAGTTCAGACAGGGTGACTCATCAGGACAGAGGGAGGAGAGCAAGGGGCCCCTGACAGAATGTAAATCAGTTGGCCAGTGGTGATATCTTCCCTCCATTAATTGTTTTAATTGCTCAAAATTGAAAACTAAGATTCTTGATATTTTTTAAAATGAGGGGGTTTTACTTATTTAATAAACAGTTTTATTACTTTTCTTAGTTGTCTCTTTTAATAGAGTATTTAATTTTTTTTTAATGGGAGAGGTGAGATGTTTTAGCTGTGTTCTTCAGAGAGCACAAACGAATAGCAAACAGTTAAAAATGAGGAATGATGAGCCAAGACTCAGGTTTCAGTGCCTTGTTGTCCAAACGGAAAACCTTCAAGTAGTTGTACCGTTTCTCTTATTGTTGCTTGGATTACTTCAATTTGGCCCACTGTTTTATCTGGTAAAGGCAAAATTAATCCCAAAAGTCTGTGTCTACCTATTTTAAAAAANAAAAAAAAAAAAAAAGGCAAATTGCTAGTCAGTCTGGAGGGAGGGAACATTAATATTGCAGAACCACGAATAGATATTGCTGAGGGTAAAGTTGCTGAGGAAGGAAGTTCTCTGGACTTGCCAGGTTAAAACCAGTGAAACACTGGCAATCAGGGAGTGTACTGCAGGGAGGAACTTAGAAAGTCTTTGAAGTGGAGCATTTTTCCCATAGCGGAGGCTTGCAAAAATTCTAGCAAACTCCTCGCAGTTTGGGTAACTGATGCTGCTGTACTAGGTGCCTGCCTGCGTTAGGGTGCTGGCTAGCTACTGAGCTGTTGGATGCTCCAGGTTTGGCACGGATGCAAGTGCTGTGGTGACTCACCATGTGGCCTGCTAAAGGAGGAGGGCAAAAGTACCTGAGGAAGTCCAGACTCCCAGTATCATGCCTGACTTCCCGGTGTAGGGTACTACTGCCTAAAGACCTGTCCGCTCCTGAGCGTGTTGCCATTTATCTTGCTGGGATATATATTGCTCTCTTGTTTTCAGGAGTTGCTCATAACTGAATGCAATTGAATTACAAATACAGAGCATCATTAAACAGCTAGGAGAGAACTGTACTGACTGCTTATTTTGTCCTGGAGGCTTTAACAATTTGTTTGTTATGACATCGTCAAATCCCATTTCAGCAGCCAGTGTTACTTCAGGCAGGAAATGAACAGCAGGAGATAACAAACTTGAATGCAGACCCTGTTTTAAAAAAAAAAGAGCTGTAGAAATGCAGAGCGCACGTGCATATCTGTTCTTCTGAAAATCCTGTGCATTTTTAAGTTGTTTGCACTTCAAATTTTGAAATTAATACCTTAAATATTTAAATAAGCACATTGCCTAGAACTCTTGCTTTCCAGGTTTCACTGTTCTTCCTCCTGTATGTTGATTGTCTCACTCTGTGAGGACGGGTGGGCTTTGTGCTCCAGCTGTGTGATGGAATAGTTGATAGAAACAATTCTAAACATAAAATCTTACCTAGCTTGTACAATTCTGTAGGAAGAATAAGCATACAATTAACCTGCATGCTGCGATCTTTTGTCCTGAGATGAGGGGAAATGCTGTACTTGCTGACAGGCAGTTGTACTTTTTTTGACAGGATTAGGGAATCTTGTGGAGGCCGCAGCTACCCGTGAGAGATAACAACGCCCACCTAGAGGCAGCTGCCAGTTGAAGCTCTGTTAGCAGCCAGCCAGCTCTGTTCTACCCCTTCTGCTTCTATTTCTCACAGTCCTTAAGTGTTTGTCACTCTTCCTTGATCCAGACATCCGTCTTCATTATGTGCTGTCAAAGGTTGGCTCCTTAATAACTTCTAGGGGAATGCCCCGACTCTACATTATTGTGCAATGCTTTGTCCCCTCTGCGCCCCAAGTGAGTGCACTAATAACCCAGCTTTGGGTAAGGACATGCCAAGTATTTAATGGTTCACGTAACTGGCAAGGAAGACGACGGTCAGTTTTTAAAGAACTCTTTTTAAAACCAGCAGGTAAATGTAAAAGCCTGCCTTGTTTTGACACTGTCATATGTTTACATGTTGTCCTGTACACTTGAGGAAAGGAACACCAGCCCTTTTGGCCTATCTGAACGTCCGGCGGATCTCGCACCAGAATTTCAGGAAGGGAAGGTGGTATGAATGCTCCAAACACTGAAGCGACTTCAGCGGAGGTGACCACCGACCTGAAGCATCTTTTGTGGTCTTAATCGACATGCATACATCTAAGGTGCAACACCTTAACCAGCAGCAGTCCATTTACTTTTGCTCTGTGTCTGTTATGATGACTGGTAACAAAGATGCACTAGCACCTTGCAACAGGAAGCTCGATGGAGCTGGAGAATCATGGAGTTTCTTCCACAGCAAAAACCGTGGGGGAAAAAGTCAGCCTTTGCCAGTAACTACAATCCTTTAGGTGCAGGCGTGTTGTTTAGCACTAGGCAACAACTGACAAAGTCTGGCTCTTGTAACAATTTAGTTGCTGGGCTCTAAATACCAAGCAGTGGTAGAGCTGTGGGCTCGTTCAGGCCAGTGCAGTTCACATACCTCAGTGGCTTTCCCTTGAGGTTATGGGTTCAGACGTTTCCAGAACTTGCGGTGCCAATTTGAAAGGACTGAGAGGGGGACACGTTGTTGTTTTATGCTTTTTAAAAATGCCGTGTGTTGCTTAAGTCTGTGTAGATGCATTTGTATTATGCCAGGTAAAGCTCTCGTCCCCAAGGGATCTGTTGGAGCTTCTGTTTTGTTTTAGCAGGGGCTTGTGCTGGTAGTGTCAGTGAAGAGGTCGGTCTGGCTGCAGGTGTGCTGCAAGGAAATGATCCTTCTTCTCTATCTGAACAGCATAGCCAGAAGCTAGCTGGGTTGGGGTACTTCCTTGGGTGCCCTTCTGAGACCTAGGAGATGGGTATTAGATCTCACTTCAGCCATTATTCTTTGGGAGAGGAAATTTGAAAGCTGAAGTGATATGTGTGTAGGAAACATGCAATAATGCCCAGGCACTGGTAGCAGAATTAAAAAGCAGATTGGCAGCCTTAACTGTGACTTTCTTATACATATTGGGTTTGATGGAACCAGAATATTGCTTGTCTGGGTTTTCTGATCTTTTTTTTTTTAACCTTGTCTCTTTCTATTTAAACACTCTCCTGTCTTGGAGCCTGGGCATTATCCTGTTGTACAAGGGAATCCTAAACGTGTTTGTCAGGATCTCTGTTTCCGAATCTTCTGTGCCAGTCACTTTGTGCAGAAGCAGCGTGGTGGTGGAAAAAGGCAGTGAGTGAAGGTTTTTTAGTACATTCTTTAGCTGTCCAGACTCCTGAATTTCCTGTGACAGCCAGGCGTAAGTGAGCACACTTGCTGTGTAGACTGCTGCAGTTTATTCCACAAGATTAGTTCATTCTAAGAAAAACTTCTCAAACTCCTGGCATTTCTGGCCAAGGTTGCCTTTTTTCCTGCCCGGTTGAGCAGCCTGGGAGCTTGCACAATCTGTGTGTCTTCTCAGACAGAGCAGGCTGCAGCTGCTGCCTTTTGGAAGAATGTGGGGGCCGGGAGAGGCGAAGGCTCAGAAGTCTCAGCTCTGTCGCCATTAGAGAAGCCCTTAGAGAACTGTCCACCGCCCTCTTTGGTGGCTTAACAGTTAGTATGTCAGTAAGATTGCTTATGCTGTAGCTTGCAGTTGCATTTGGTGTGCACGGTTCAGTTTTGCAGTCTTAAAAACTTACATATGTGTGAAAGCCTGATCCGCTCTGCCAGGAAAGCTACACTCCTACCAACCAGAAGCACAGTGGGAAGATCTGGAGTGCAGAGTATTCTTCCATGCCTGTGAACTCTTCCATGGTGTGAAATAAAATGATTTTGGATTGAAGCCTCTGTTTGTTTGACATCCCTCGCAGAAAAGCAGTGTGCTTGAAATGGACTGAAGGCATCGTGATGCCAGCGACGCTATACCGACTTCTCCACAAGGCACTTTCTGATAGGAAACAAAGGTGTATCTGTTAAGGCTGCCTGGGAATCGGGACTCCTGGGATCTCTGGTTCTTCCGCTTACAGGCTCTTGCCTCAGCCGAATTGGTGAGCTTCTGTCTCTGTTTCAGTAGATGAGGAAAATACCTACCTCACAGGGGTGTTGTGAGGCTGAAATGTAATTACTGTGTAAGATGCTTTTGAAGTTGTCCTCCCACAAGAAGTATTCCAGACGTCCTAAGCAACCTGAGACTTCCTAACCTGGTGTTAGCTTTTTGTGGCAGAAAACATTGGGGATGTTGTCCTGCTCTTTTGGCCACGTGGTGTTCTGTGGCGACCCTTCCAGAATTGCTGTGTGGTACATAAATTGTAGCAGAACAAGGCTTTTTGTTTTCACCAGAGTTTAACTGTTGGCATTTCATGGCCTGTTCTAAACAGGAGGTCCTGCTAGATTGGGTGGTTTGGTTTTTTGTTTTTGGTGGTGTGGGGTTTTTTGTTTTTTGTTTTTTGTTTTTTTGTTTTGTTTTGTTTTTGTTTTTTGGGGGGGGTGTTTGTTTGTTTTTTTTTTTAAATAGGATTAGAATAAATTATCTCTCATCAGGGAGTCTGCTTCACTGGCCTTACAGGAAGAGGGGGAGCCAGTGCTTCCCAGGCCCTCATTCTAGGCCGGATAAATGAGGAATAAAGTTAAAAACTGTGCTCCCCTTGTGCCTAGCTCTGTGCTTGTGGGAGGCTGACTGGGGAGAGTGGGTTTTGTGCTCTCACTTCTCCAGGCTTGTGCTTCTTGGGGCATCCATGTCTCTTGTTCCGACCCCACTGCTTCTGTGTATGGCGAGCCCCTGGATGTAGCAGGCTGCTGTGGTCCAGCACCCAGACCCAGTGGGCCCCCGTTTCTTCAAGCCCCAAAGCAGCAGCATTGCTCTGCCTCAGTCCCTGCCAGCGCTTTGGGCTGCCTTGTTCCCCGGGGACAGGCTTAGAGAGCCGCGTGCTGGGTTTGGACTATGGGCTTCCCGACTGTACTGTGTGTATTGGTGTCCTTGTCCTGCCTGCTCTGGCAAAAGGCAAAGGCGTTTGTGAGCTCTGGCCCTGCTTTTGAGTCTGGTAACCAATACAGGCTTGTCTGCTATGACAGTTCAGGAGTAAATGAATAAATACCCCATCAGAACTGTAGAAGTGAACAACAGGCACGCCGATCTCGGCAGCTGTTCTCTGCACAAGTGCTGTGGGAGCAGGTGACGCTGAGGAAGTACTGACATACCTTCCTCCCCTTTCCAGCTCGGGTACGCTGGCTCCAGTTTGTCTTCTCAGTTACATTAAGCCTCTCCAAATGCTTAGAAGAAAGACAGCAACCTCTTTCATAATTAACCTAGACCCTTTTCCTCCCTGAATCCCCAGCCATCGTGGGGCAGGAAGCCAGACCGTTGACTGAAGCAAATCTGAAATGCCTGTGTGGGCTAATTGTGTAATGGGAGGTTTTTGGCATCCCCCTTGCAAAGGGGGGAAGGAAAGAGCGTACTGATTCGTTTGACAGTCACACTGTCAGCTCCAAGCCCTGCCACTGCCATTAGCTGCTTTTATCGCCCCATCCAGCAGAGCTGGGATACTGTTAATTGTATTGTTTGGATGATTGTGGTTTTTGCTTTTTATTTTAAATAAAATCAATTATTTTGCATTATCCTGTTGGCTAGTCACTGTTTTTTCCTATCGTGGTCTGAAAAAAAGCTACAGGCATACCCCTCTGTTTCCCAAAGCACCGCAGTATGCTAAATGGTGCTCAGGTAATAGCTACAGGGGTGCACTGGGGACTTTCTCTAGCTCTTTCTCGTGTGTGATTAGTATGTCCGTATGGTGGGGGGTGTCTTTGGGGCTGCGGTGGCTTTGGGAGGTTTGTGTCAGTAGCTTCGTTACCAGACAGCAATGCGTGCTTTTTGCCCCTTCTCTCTCCTCCCCAGGCTGCGTTATGAGAAGCCTTGTGTTGCCACCTCGTACCGGCGAGAGGGGGTTTCATCTCCCTGGTGTCGCATGCTGCTTTCGGCTTAGCTTCCAGGCAAGGCGCCCAGTGCAGAGAGTCCCTGTGGAAGGGCTGGGCTCCCGGCAGAGCTGAGCGACCTTCCCCACCGTCCCTGGGCGTTCAGGGAGACGAGCTGCCTCCGAGGGCGCTCTGGTGCGTCTGAAGCTGCCTCTTCAGGAATTCAGCTGTGTGGTGGAACAAGGATTGGGAAAGTGGAAAAACTTGTATATTTTGTTAGTGAGCTTTGTTGAAACCAGTAACTGTAGGTAAATAAGCTGAAGCAGAGTGTGGGACAGCAGCCTGGAGGCTTTTGAAATGTTTATATGTATGTATTGTAGAATGAAACACCTTGAGGCGTAAATGGTTTTGTGGAGACAGCAAGTTTGCAGATTTCTGCATAAACCAGTGTCCTTCCTTTCCCAAACACTGATTTAAACACTCTTCTTGATTACTGTCATCTATAAAACCAATTTTTTTTCTCCTTTCCAATTGCTCTTCAGGAGATCTCTCCCCGTGCCCTGTTCCAGTCCCCTGCCAGATGCTGTCTAGCTCGATACAGCCAGGCAGCCACAACTGGCAAACGAGCCCCTGCTCTCCGTGTGGGCGCTCTGGGCGCGTCCATGCTTGGCATTTGATAAGACCCAATTCCAGAAAACGGTATGAATTGTGGTGGCTGAAAGCAATGTAGAGCCATTGTAGAAAAGCTTTTATGACATACCATCTCCTGCTTTTCATTCCCAAGAGAGGCGATTGTGCGTGCTCCCAGCTTTAAGGTAATCCCATTGCTCTTCCTGATTTGCAGGTACTACTGGTACCTCCTTCAGTGCCTCTGCGGCCTTGCAATCTGGACTTGATTTATTTTTATTCCTCTGATTTATCTACCGATCTTCTTTTTTGTGACAATTGCAACCTAATACCTCATTTCAACAAGGAGGACGGCATACTCATTTTTTTAATTGCTCCTGGGGAGCCAACAGGACAAGGTTACCTGAGTGGGAATGGGGAGGCTGGATTGTCTGCGCTGTACCCGTGCTGACGTTCTTGCTCCTTTCCTCCAGTTTGATGTAAAAGCAAATAACTACTGCTGTTTCTTTTGTGGCACTTAGAAAGCAAGTCACAGGGAGAACAGGGCTGTGTTCCTACATGAGTGTTAGCCACGGCACTAAGTAGCTACGTGTTTTAAGACTGGTTTGGGATTAAACTAATATGCTTGCAGAATCTCGCCTTTTTTTCAAGGCATGTAAAGACTCCTCTGTGGGACTGCACCTCCTCTTTCTGGAGAAGTGTAAATTGAGGCAGGTAGAGGTGACTGGAAATGTATTCAAAAGGAAATAAGCATTCCGTGTCCCTTCTGGTCTGAGCTGGCGGCTCCCACCTCTATGACCTGTAACAGTTGTGTGTCCTTGTTTCACAGAAGGACCTGGAACTGGGGGGCTGCCACCGCAGCAAGCGCCTCTGCAGCCTGCTCCAGCCGTGCCCTAGCTGTGCGAGCAGGGAAGGCGTACCAGGGCTGGAGGAGATGCTTTTCTGATGCAGCGCTGCCTTGTTTAGACCCACGGCTGCATCTTCTCCCAGCTGTTCTGCTGCAGTCGGGACTGGACAGGCTGCCCGTGTCCATGAGCTTTTGGTTCACTCTTAGGCCTTTGAGCTTGTATCAGCTTGCCTTCAAGGCCAAGGCCAATTGTACAGCTGGCTCAGAGCTTTGAAGACCATCAACAAGAACTCGGGGCCTGCCCTAGCTCAGGGATTAGACTGGAAAATGTGTTTTAACGTGATGGAAGAAGAGCTGTACTGGGTGAGACCAGAGGCCTAGCTAGCAGAGGGGTTAGCAACGGGAGCTTAGGGAGAAGGTAGAGAAAAAAGCACTCAGGAGGAGGGCTCTTTGGTAGGATCATCCCTTTCAGTGGGAGCAAGGCCATCCCCACCATGTGCTGGCTCGGACCTCTTGGTGAGCTGAACTCTTCTTGCGGCGTTCAGTCTTCTGCCACTTGTGAATTGAACCAGCTCTCCAAGCGTCACTGCAGCATCGGGGCTAGCGCAGCTGGGTGTGAAACAGCAAATGAACAGCCAGCCAGATAGGTTGGTGACCTCCAAGCCTGCGTCAGCTGAAGAACGGGGCAAGTACAGCGACATTTCTTGGGATAGCTTCTAATTTCTGGCATCTAGGCAGAATGTTGCTGTTCTTGACAAAGAAAAAGTGGTGACGGTGACTGGGAGCGTGATTGAGGCTTGCAGAAATGGCCTGAATTTGGACCAGTTGTGAGACCAGTCTGTGCTCAAGCTTTGTGTGGGGGAAATGGGTTCTTGGAGGACCTAGGAACACAGAATCACCTGTCTGGGACAGGCGCCGTCTGAAGTCACTAAGGCCTGTGCAAACCAGCAGCCGCTGCTCTCCCCACAAGAAACCAGCACGTATCTGCTCACCTCACTTCACAGGATCTGGCAGACCCGTGCTTGGGTTACAGCTGTGGTGGAGAGAAGGGCATTGAAACTCGGCTTGTTTCAGGCGACTTTCTTGCTTTGGGTGGGAGGGATGCATCTCTGGAAGCGGAGGACCTCGGAACAGCTACTCCCTGCACAGTTCGTGTGCTGCGTGAGAGAGTGAGAACGTGCAACGTGGTAAATCAGGTCTTTTTTGTGCCTGCAGAAAGCTCTCCTGGCTGATCAGCGCGTTATACCCAAGAGGTGGGGAGCAGTGCCGGCCGTAGCGCTCGGGCTGCGGGGAGCCAACCCAGCTAAATCCCTCTCGCAGGCAGATTTGCCGCACAGCGTTCTCCGTGGCGGAGGACGCTCCTCGGAGCAGTTGTCACCGCAACTCGCCTGAGTCCCCCTTTGTTGGTAAAGCTCTTCAGCTGTCCCCCAGCCCTTTGCTCCCCCCTCCGCGGCCTGGAGCTGACGGCCCTGGAGAAGCAGCTTTTCTGCGGGGCGGGTGATCCGCAGCCAGCCCCTTGCCGGGCGCAGCCGGTGCAGAGCTGGTCCCTCCCGAGAGAGGGCAGCGTGCTCATGCGGCTTCCCCGGCCCGGGCTGCCCGTGGCAGGGCTGGCACCCCCGGCCTTTGGGAGGGGGGTGCCGGGGATGCCGCACCCGAGGATGCGTGGCTCTCCCCGGGCCGGGCCCCCTTCGCCAGCGCTCCCTGTGCAGGGGCTGCCACATCCCCTCCGCTGCTCGTCTCTCGCAGAGCTGGCAGGCAGGAGCAGGGCAGAGAGCCCTGGCTGGGAGCCTGCCCGGCTGACCTGGCGTGTGAATCCATCCCCTCCTGGCCCGGAGCGTGCAGCTGCGTGGCGGGAGCCGCAGGCATTAATCTCACTGTTGGGCTGCAGTCCCCTCTCTTTAGTTTTGGAAAGACTTGGTGACAGCCATCCTTTGGGAGTCCAGTCCAGCTCCAGGGAAGCACGAGAGAGTTACCACCAGCGTCCACGGGCCGCCTGCTCTGCTGGACGTCAGGGTTTCCCACCTGCCTTGGCAGTTCAGAGAGACAGCAGCATATTTTTATGCGTGAGTTGATGGGAGAACCATGCAGATACCCTCTGTCCCTCCCAGTAGGAGCCTTGCTGCATCAGGGCAAGTTTACTCTGTCCGATTGCCTCCAGAGAGCCACGGAGGAGACGAGATATCAGACAGGACCCGCTGGCCCTGGTTTCTGCGTGGGGGATCACCCCTGTCAGATCGGATGATGTTCTGCAGGGGAGTCCAGCCCTCACCCCATCTCTGGACACGGGGAGCTGAGCCCTGTTGCTGATTCTGCCACCTCGTTTCTGTCTGAAGGGAGCTGGGTTGGAGCAGCTGTCCTTGCAGATGTGTCCTTGATGCTCCTGGCTGCTGCTCTCAAGACCGGGAGTGTTGTTTTTCAGAGGTCTCTGAGCCCTGCAGTTCTCACGACTCCCACGCGTGCAGCAGGTTCCAGCACCCTGATGGCGAATCACTGCGGGTCCAAAGGCAGAAGCCGCTAATGCTCGTCTCTGGCTGTAGCTCCCATTTGGTTGCCCATTAGTGATCCCGATCGTGGAACAAGCTGTGAGGGCCAGCACTTCTTATTTTAAGGTGGCGATAAACCCTGCTTGGGAGGCTACCTGCTGAAGTGCTCCACCTCTGCACTGGTTAATGCACGCCACATGCTGCTGCATTCCTGCGCAGGCAAACACCCTCTAATGGACCTCCAGCTGAGCACCACGGAAAACGTACGGTGCCAGGGAAAAAGGGCAGGAGATGTCCTGGATGTCGGCAGTAATTGAGGGCCCTGCGGCAGCTGCAAACCTGTGCATCAGGGTGTAAGGCCAGAACACCCCACGTCGCCCTACTAGCAGGCCACAGTGGCTGGTTTCTGGCAGTCTTGCCCAAAATTCCTCTTTGTCCCCAAACCTGACAGTCCGTGTGAGCACAGGAGCAAAGACCCGTCCCCTGAGCTTCCCCACCCTGGTTCTGTCTCTAGCTGCGAGCTCTTTCCAGGGCTTAGGGGAAGTCTCTGGAAGCAAGTAATGCGTTGGATTTGGGACGATGCCTTCGTGGCTACTGCCGGGGGTCAGCTCAGCTCCGAGGTTACTTAAAAACCAGGAGAAATACAAACCCAATTAACTGCTGATTCCCAAACTGCCTCTCCGAACACACAGTGATGTACCACGCACCCGAGGCAATGCGGGGCTCCAGTCAATGATGACCCTGTCCTGTCGGACAGGCTCTGCCGTAAACCCTTCGGCTGAGGCTCTTTGCTCCTTCCGCCCGTGGAAGGGTCTTCCAGAAGCTGCCTGAGAGGGAATTTCAGTCTCGCTGTACTCCGGACCTATTTATACCCCTTCGCACCAGTCTGGCAGAGCAGTCCTGGCTGTCACATCCCTCGTGCTTTTCCACTTCCATCTCACGAGTCAAACTTTTGGAAGCCGGTAGCTTCACCAAGCTGAAGAGTGGATTTGGACAGGAAGGGAAGAGAAGGGACCAAACATACATCAAAAAAGATGCTGAAGCGGACAGGGCTGTGGTGCTACCAATCTCGGGGTGTTTTGGCTGAGCTCTAGAGCCGCTCTGACGATCGGGGGCCCAGGAAGTGCAAGGCTATGCAGGAGAAGGGCAGGTAGGCGCCGTGGTTGGTTGTTACTAAGAATACGGTTACCCCCACGCTAGTGCCTGCCTGCCTGATAGGATTACCAATAGAGACAAATGGCAGCGAGGATCATGGCTTCACTTCCTTCCTCCCACCCCGGGGATTTAATCCCGTCTTTGCTCATGTTTTGTTTTTAGCCAGTCAATAAAAATCTCTGCTTCCGGAGACATCTCCCAAAGCCTTTTCCCTGGAGGAGACTTTGGGGGCGGATTCCCATGCCTGCTCCCCTCGCACACGGCTGGGGGAAAGCTCCGTGCTGGTTTTACCCTGGCAGGAATAGCTTAGGCCTTCTAATTTCAGCCTGCTTTGTAAAAGGTTGGCTAATCCTCCCAGCAGTCTCAAGAGGGAGGAAATCCTTGGTGGCAGAGGCTGGAAGGGGCTGACAACCCCTTGGCCAGTCTCCTTGCCGGCTTGTGATGGCTTTGGGGCACATCCCAGTTTTTGAGCCTCCTGTTTTTCAGACACCCCAGCAGCAAGATGCTCAGGGGGAGGCTTTTGCAGCCCTGCTACTCTCGGCACCCACTTACCCGGTGGGTGCGACAGCAGCTCATGGCATAAATATGCCACCGATATCGCCCGCAGCTCCTGGGGAAGGTGGAGCAACACGCTGTGGCTCGGCGTAGGTGCGCTGCGAGATGCTCCTCATGGGGAGAGCCAGGACGGCCGCCCCTTGCTCTGCCAGCTCCTCTGCTCCCCAGCTGAGGCCTAACAAGGTGCAAATGCTCATTAAGCACTACCCGGCAGGCAGCTGATGCCCCAGCCCGCACAGAGTTCTCTGCAGTCGCGCTGAGCTCCCCGAGTTGGGGGGGCTTGCTTGCCCCCAGCGAGCACCCCAGGAGACAGGGGAGAGGGGACGGGAGACCTCTCCAAGCCAAACAGTTGGGAACGGCGCGAGTGCGGGCGCAGAACGGTTTGGGAACGACTTTTTGGGTATAGGGCGAGGTCTAAGGGAGGAGGGGGGCCGTCCGGCGCCCGAGACCCGCGTCGGGCAGAGCCGGGCAGCTCCGCGCCCGGAGCCCACCC
>WEKW01016893.1:281374-312210 GCA_013389905.1 Sula dactylatra | reverse complement strand
TTTCTGGGGGTTGCGGCAAACTGTCCCCTCGGCAGCGCAGGGCTCGCTCTCGCTGTCCCGCCGGCTGTCCTTGCCTGCCCCAGGGGAAGGGACTGGCTTCCCCCTCCCTCCCAACCCCAGCAGGACGCTGGCGCTGAGGTCCGACCGCTGGCTGAACTGGGGGGGCTGGGGGGGCACCGATGCCTATAAACGCCTGGTAAATCCCTCCAGCACCGGATCTTGTTTAAAAATAAAAGGGTGAACCAGTGTCTGTGGAAAGAGCTCGCTCTGCTCTTGCCCGGCTCGGGTGGGACTCAGGGACAACCCAAGGTGCCCAAACTCGCGGTGTTGGTGGCTTTCTCCCAGGGCGGCCCCTCGTCCCAGTGGGGGGAAGTGAGTAATGGGGTGGCTCAGAAATCCAGGAGCGATGCGTCGTCCGTGTGCAGGCAGCATGTTTCAGCTGGGGAGCGCAGGCCTGGGGCCCAGGCGCCTGCTGGCTATTATTAGCAGCATTTGTAATCCTCGGCGACTGTATCCAGGCTGCCGGGCGGTGCACAGACAGCCCTCGCCTTGGCAAGCATTGCTACTGACTCACTGGCCAGCCTTGGGCAAGTCCCAGGGGGTTGCACACCCCCCTTCCTACTGTGATGCTCCGCAACGCCCAGGGGTGAGCCTGGACCTGCTCTTGGGGCTGGGACGTGGGTCTGCCTCCCTGTGCTCCTTCTCACCTCCCCTTGGCGTTCCTGAGCTTTGGAGCTCCCTCTCTCCCCTTCCCGGCACCCCTTGGCCATGGCTATGGCTCTCGAGCAGCCCCCTCCCTCATCCCAGTGTCCTGGAAGCCACATCTGTCGCTCTGCTGCGTGATTTATTGGTGCTTTTGAGTACAAGGATCTTTGTCAAGCTGGAGAGCCCCTGGGCTGCCGTTAGCTGGCTGGGTCCTGGCTAGGCTAGCTTGGCAGCAAAGCTGGCCACCCAGCTGGAGCTGCTGCGGGGCCCGGGCACACCCAGCAAGCACTATCTGATGAAGTGCAGCACCCCGTCGGGACAGACGGCTGTATGCAGTGCTGCCAGAGCTCGAGTTCCTCTGCTGTCTCACTAGCTTGAGCCTTCTCAGGAATGTTTTCCCTCCTCTCTGGCTGCTCTTCAGTCCCGATTTCTTTGAACAGGCGTGCTCAGCTCCTTCATTCCAGCTTAGGCACAGTGTGATAACAGTTTTGCATGCCTGGAGGGCATGCTCAAGGGTCTTGTGTCCTCCAGAAGCCTGGCTGAGCCCTGTGAGTAAGGTCCTGGCCAGTTTTTCCTCCTGGGAACGGTTACCTCACTGTAGGATAAAGGTAGGGCAGGTTGCCCTGGACCTGAGCAGCATCTCCTTGGGAAGGACAGGGACCAGGCGGTGGCTGCAATCTGGGTGGTGATGGAGAGCAGCAGGAAGGGGGAGGGATGCTTCTCACTGCTGCGTAAGTGTTTGGGAGCGCTGGCCCGCGCGTGATCTGGCGGCTGCCAGGACCGCTGGGTGCAGGCTGCCTGGCTGGGCTGGCGGTCCCGCAGTGCCGGGTGGCACGGCGGAGGGAGTACGTGCGTTTGCAGCAGGCACCGCACGTGTGTAAGCGGGGAGCAGTGCCCGGCTGCTGATCTGGGGGCTGACCCTGTGGGCAGAGTGGGGGAGACCATTCACAGCTCTGCAGAGTCTCCCCTCTGAGTTCCCTGGTTTTGCTCCCTGCAAATAACCTCAAAGTTGCTTAGGCCAAAGCCCAGCAGGTGTTACAGGTACGGATGGGACTGGCCTTGGGCAGAGCAGTGAGTGCTTTGCAGGTGGCTGCTGGTGGAAACGTGCCCTATCAAACCCGTCTTGGCTCGGCTGAGGGCTGCAGTCCCTGATGTGACTCAGCAGACGAGGCTCCCAGATGTTCGCTCTGCTGCGGGCTCCTGGCAGCGTCGGGGCTGCTGCAGGCTCAGGGCTTCTTGTTTGACTCGGTACATCAGGAGGCAGAGGGCTGTGCTTGGCACTTGGAGAGCTTTCTTTTTTTGGGGGTTTTGTTTCCCCCCCCCCTACTGTTTGCTCAGCACATACTGCGCCGGGCTGGTTCAGATTCACTGCAGGCATTAACCACTCGACCAAAATGCTCATGGATGAACCCGCTCAGGGAGAGCAGCCTGGGCATATTTAATGGCTGGCTGGAGCTCTGCACCCTGCTGCCTCCTTCCTTCCCTTCTCCCTGCCTGTGCAAACCAGTATCTGCTGCGCACCCTGAGCTGGGGTGGCTGTGTGGCTCAGCCTCCCCCCTGCTCCCACCTCCTGCCAGGGCAGCCTGCGATGTGCAACCGGCTGCTAAAACCAGTGTGGGTCAAGGCTTCCCTGCCCTTTCTGGGAGGAACGGACCGGACCGTTGCAGCATCGTGCCTGTGGCTGTAAAATGAAGCTGTGGCAGAGGAGGGAAAGGAGCCCAGGAGTCCTTGTTTCCATTAACTGCTGGTAGTGGTTCCCCTTGTCTCTGCTCGCTCCCATCACTGAAAAAAAGTTAATTAGTGTGTCGCTGTCTGTTCTCATCCCCATCCCCAGCTTGTTAATGGACGAGGCAGTGCTGTCAAAGCGATCCCCTAATGAAAAGCTGTTGGGTGGGAACTGCAGCATCACTGGGGCTGCCAAGTCTTGTTCTTGCAAGAAACGGTCAGAAAACCTCAGTTCTCTAATGAGTGTGTCTGTCATGGAAATGGCAGATGGCAGTGACAGGGCAGGGACGGGGCAGGGTTTTCAGCATGGTCCAGAGCCACGGCTGGGATGCCATCCTGGCCAGGATGCTCTGGAGATGGGGAGGGCGAGCGGGCAGTGCCAGGCTCTCTGCCAGGCACAGCAGCCTGGCTGGTTTGCCAAGGGTTAACTGCAGCTGGTGGCTTCAAACAGAGCGGGTCAAGTGGGTGACAGTGGGGAGGGAACAGCTGTGGGGCTGATCCGGCAAGGGGGGCCTTGCACTCGGAGGTGCCCAGCTCATCCTGGCCAGGGAAAGTCGAGCAGACCCTGCCTGTTCAGGACAGTGTGCCGTGCTGTCACGATGCAGGATGTCACCTGCCCCTTCTGCAAAGCTCTCGGCACCTTTCCCCTGTGCCTCCCGCCCCCATCTGTGCCATCCTGGGGGCTCCCAGCGCCCCTGGACACACCAGGCAGCAGAAGCACAAACCACCCAGCTCCCAGCAGGGACTCTAAGAAGTCAGCATCTCCCTCTCTAATACCTACTGCCTGCCTTCCCGGTGCCGGAGGGGAGAGGGTGTCTAATTAGTCTGGCTTTAATTGGCAGCTGTGCAGGCTGCCTGTACGCTGCTGCAGGGCTGGGGCAGGAGCTCTGCCGTCCCGCAGCGCGGTGGGGAGGGATGCCATGATGTGCTGCCCCTCATCGCAGTCCCGGCACCAGCACAGGCCCCTGCCAGCGGGATGCGGGGCTCTCCTGCTGGACCCGTAACTGCTCGGATGCGCCCTGGCTCTCACCCAGTGCAGTCTGCGCCAATAACGGATGCATCATCTCTTGCAGTGCCTGCAAACTGGGAAGCAAGGCAGGACGTGTGTCGCCCCCCTGGGGAGCCTGTGCGCATCGTGCCCTCCCCTCCGTCCCAGTCATGGGGTTGGAGCGCAGGGCTGGTGCTGGGACGTGGTGTGGGGCATGGCTGCGTTGGGCTTTACGTTGTGTCCTCTACAGTGGGTTGGGGAGGTCAGGCCGCTGCTCAGTCCCCTCTGGGCTGGGTATGGCCCCGGGAGCCTGCCCAGAGCTGGTGCGCTGCTGGAGCAGAGGCCACAAGGACCATGTGAACGGCTGCCGGGTAAGGCTTTGAGGTGAGGGCAGGCTCTGCCCGCCGCTCCTCCCTGCCCAAGGATGTTGCCTGGCCCATCCGTGGCAGCAAGAGATGTCCCAGCGTTGGTGCCTGTGGTGTTTGCTTGCCAGAGGCCAGAGCAAAAGCAAAGGGCTCCGGCCAAGCTGGCTGGGCACGCTGCTGGGGGTGCCGCTCTGGAGCATGGCACTGCCTGTGGGGATGGGTGCTGCTGAGCCGGACTCCCCACCCTGCCGTGGGACACGCCGGTGTTTTCCCAATCAGACCTAGTGCTCCCTGAGCCCTCGCTGGGCGCTGGATGGCCCCGGAGCTTCCGCAGAGCTCTGCCCACTCCGTGGCTCATCCTTGCCCACAGCGGTGACGGGGGGGCTGGTGGGAGCAGATGCTCCCTGCGCTCTGGGGGGGTCAGACCTGCAAAGTGCTGCCTCTGCATGAGGCACGTCCCCGGCAGGCAGCCCGGGGCCGGCAGGACCATCGCCCAGGGCAGGAAAACTGCTCTCGTTCTGTAGCAGCTGCTTCTCCGGCTGGTGGGAGGATGGAGAGCCCCGGCGGTGGGGTAAAAGGGAGCTGCTGACATAGCAGCTGCTTTGCTCTGCTAAACTCTGCCCAACATTTTTATTTATTCTTTTTTTTTAAAGGCTTCTTCCTTCCCCTTTTCCTCCTGGCTTTTCTCTTTCTGGCTGGCTGTCTCCTGTCTGCTTGCTTTCCCTCTTGCAACGTCTTGCATCAGGCTTGGAGCAGAAAGTGCAGCCATAAATGGCAACACACAGGACTCAGGAGTTTAATCCAAGACAATTTTCTTCCCCTGCTTTGCAGCCTGAGATCTTCCCTTTTCCCAGAGCTGGAATGGGGTGCTTATTTGTCCCCATCCTGCCCATGGACGCCAGGGCTGTCCCTATGACTGAGGACAGGGAGAGGAACACACCAGCCCCATGGGCTCCTCGTGTCCCTTCTGAGAAGGGAAACCCATTGCTCAGAGGGGTTTGCGCTGGGGATGGAGGAAGCAGGGAAGGAAATGGCCAGAAATGAGCTGAAAACCAGATGATGCTGTGATGGGGAGCCCGGCCGCCATCTCCCGTAGGGCTGGGAGAGGGCTTATGCGGCGGCAGAGACACGAGGGAGGATTTTGGGGGGACAACACCCCGCTCCTGTGTCTGAGCCATCTTCCACTGGGTAACTTGGGGCTGTCTGTGGTTGGTGCCGCCCGTGCCCACGAGTCCCTGGGGGTCTCGTCCTCACTCCTGAGTCAGCTTCACATGGAGATGTCTCGCTGCTTGGCTGTGGAAGCTAAAGGGCAAAAATGTGTTTCTGATGATCCAACAAGGGCTTCAGCTCTAAAGCCAAGAGCTGCCAAACACCGGGACACGTGTATTGCTGCGTTGGTATTTAAGGTAAATGACTTGTTGGATTTTTAACCCTGTGGTGGCGGGCGCTGGGCTCTCCAAAGCCCCTGGCAAGCTGTGTAGAGGTATGATTCAGATGTAAGCAGGCACGGAATGTGCTGTGAAGTGGGCTGGGTCCATCCTGCCCGCAAGGAGGAGCAGGCAGGGAACGCGGGGCGCGTTCTCTGCCCCGGGTGGCCTCAGGGCCAGGCAGCTGCCGCTGAACGTCCCCTTGCCGATGCCGGTGGCAATGCGATCTTTGTTTGCCGCAGCAGCTGGCCTGGGCAGCCCGTGTCAAGCCTCCTCCAGATGCTCCTGGGTGACGATAGGCACGGTCTCCCTGCAGCGCTTCTCGTCACCCTTGTTTTTCTGCGGGGAGGCTTTCTTGTTTGGTGTGCAACCGTGGAGAGATGATAGCTTGTGGGTTGGTGGCTGGAGCACTCGGGTCCCTGCTTCTTCAGCAGCTCCTGCTGCTGTCTGGCCCCGGTCCATGCTTCCCTCTCTCCCCACCTCTCAAAACAGTCTCCCTGTATTGCCCCTGGGCTGTGTTTCGTATCGGACGGCAGTGCTTGGGGTGCCTCCTCTTCGTTGTCAAGTCTCCGAGCATTGCCCCAACACGTTGCCCCCATCTTTCGGCTGCAGGGCGGTTCCCTGCTCTTGCAGAGCACCCCGTGCCTGGGGCACAGCAGCCTCCAGCTCAGCTGCTCTTACCCCACGGCTGTAAGGGGAGCCGGTGCAGCAGCACCCACCAGCCACAGCAGGGCTGAGGAGCCCTGAAATTTGGGGCAGGCTTCCTGGGGCTGTCAGGATGCTCCAGGCAGGGAGGGCTCTCCCCTCCGCCCCGGCTGGCAGGGGCTGCGGGCACAGCCGGGCTCGCGGTGGGGGTTTTGTCCCTGCTGACCATTTTTCAAGCCAGCCCGAAGGCTGCTCCCAGCCTGACACTGGTATTTTCGCCGCAAGGCCGATGCACGCAATGTCCCCGCTCCCTGCCCACGTGTATCCTCCTCCGCAGCTGCCCTCCTGAGAAAGGCTCAACTGAGAAGCATTTGGGCTGGGAGAGGGCAGGGGAAGGAAAGCTTTGCATGGGGGCTGAGGCCATTCTGCATTCAAAGCTCACGTGGGGCTGAGAGGGCAGGGAAGCTCCGGCTCTGGGATCGCAGCGGGGGCGACAGGAGGGTTTCAAGGGGGTATTGCCCTGTGATGGAGAAGGCAGCTGGCAGAGCAGGCCCTGCGAGCGCTAATGAACTGAGCATATTGTGCTGTTCCTCTCCTCTCCCCTCCTGCTAGCCCTGATCTGCTGCATCAGCATCCCGGGCAGCTGCCTCCAGCCCTGCCAGGGCACCCGGGCAGCCGAGCCCGGTGCTGGCCGAGCTGCTCCCCGTGGCCAATGGCTCCCTGCAAGGGTCCTGGTCCCGCGGGCTGGGGCTGCCGCAGAGGGCAGCTCGTGAGCTCCAAACCTGGGCTCCAGGCCTGGGCATCGAAGGTCTCTGGTGTTCCTCGCTCCAGCAGCCGTGCCATGGCTTGGCATACAGATCGGAGGCAGCGTGGGCTCGGGCACTGGGGCAAGGCGGGCTGCGGCCACATCCAGAGATCTGTGCGTGCGGATGCTGCCGGGGCTGGTTGGTTGAGCACAGGGAGGACTCGGGGGTGTTTGTGCTCAAAGCTTTTGCCTGTTTTCCAGATACCACCTTTGGGTGCCTCACCTGGGTCCAGCCTCGGGCACACGGAACAAGCGGAGGATGGATGCGGCCATGCAGCGCTTTCCAGCAAGGCAGAGGTGCGTGGGACTGGGAGCTGGCCTGGGGAGGGTGGCACAGCGAACAGCGTGCGGGTGTCCCTGCATGCTGGGACGTTGTCCCAGGGCAGCAGTGGCTGGGGGGGGACAAAGCTTGCCTGCTGCGCTCCCTCTGGGGTAGGGTGGGTGGGCTTTTAATGGCTTGGTCCATTTAAAGCAGAGAGAAACAGTGCTCCAGGTGCAAATGTGCTGCTTGGATGTGCAGGGAGCGATGCCTGGCTCCTGGGGGGGGTCAGCAAGTGGGGTCACGCTGAAGCAGCCTGGGGGCTCTGTTGGTGGGGCAGCGATGGGTGCGAGGCGGACGGGGTGGCGAGGCCGTGGCTGCAGCACAGGGGGAAGGGAGGTGCTGGTATCTGCCTCTAAGCCATCCAAGCAGAAAAATGTGCTGCAGCGAGCTACGAGCTGCCGTGAGTGGGGGGTTCCCAGCACAGCCGTGGCACGTAGCTGTCGCCTGCCAGCCTGGCATCCCCGGCTTCTCCCTCTCTGCTCCCATCAAATGTTTCTTCCTCTGGGTTGGAGCGGAGATATTTTCCTTCCTTGGAGGTTTGGCACCCAAATTTCCTACTTGTTTCCACTGTTAAATGGTCAGAAACGCTCAGTTCCTAATGCCTGGGCAGGAAACAGGCTAAAATAGCCCTTCTTGTGCTGGCTCCTGGAGGGTCGGGTCTCCCTCCTCTGTCACAGGGGGAGAGTGATGGGGAACCACTGCCCTGGGCTTGTGGCCCAGTCCCCGGGGCTGGGGCTGAGTATCCCCCCCTGCACCCTCCCTGAGGCCTCTCCTTCGGGTGCTGCCCTGCTCCCAGCCATCCCCGGGGGAAGCCCAGGTGTCCAGTGGGAAGTGCCCATGTTTGGAAGCATGGCCCAAAATAGCGGTGGCTGCGGGGGGTCTTGGCAGCGTGTCCTTCTGGGGAGCCCGAGAGCCGGGTGGCAAGAAGAAGCCAAATGGCTGTGAATAATGCGCATTCCTCACCGATGACAAACTAACCTAGCTCTGGGTCGGGCTGCATACCGCGCTCCAGCAGTTTATCTAAAGCCGTGCACTGCAAAGCCAGCGCTCGGCTCTGCGCAGGGTCCTTCTCAGACAGTCTTCGTTTCCCTCAGGTCTCCTTCACCCCGACTTTTCCTTTGTCCTCAGCAGTGTGGTGGCTTGCCAGGCTCCCACCATGCTCCTTCCCCTCTTTCCCGTGTGCTTTGCCCTTTGCACGCCAGCCCCATCATTTCGAATCGGATGCGTGGGGCTGGGGAGGATGCAGGAGGACGCGTGCTCTGCGGTGCTGTCGATCTCCGGGCTCGGCTTGTGGGGGTTTGCAGCCAGGGTGCTGGGTGCTGTGCTTTGCAGGAGGAAGGCATGTACGTGCGGGCATTGCCATGTGTCCCTGTCTTATCTCCAGAGCTGAAGCAGTCCTCTCCCTCCCCCTTTGCCATTTGCATGACACCCTGCTGTGTGTACCACAAGGGGAAGGAATCTGGGCTTGATAAAGCTTGTTGTAGCTTGTAGGAGGCAACCCCCAAAACTTACAAAATTGCTTTGCATTTTTAAAAAATAACGTGCTGTCGCTGCTCCTGTCTGTGCTCCAGAGATCAGCTGTGCCTCCGCGGTGTGTGGCTGGGGGTCCATGGGCTGCTGCCAGGCGAGGCTGGGAGGGCTCCTGGCGGGGTCCCAGCACGACCCCCCCCAGCGCCGCCTTCAGCCACCGGTCCCGGCTGGCGAGTGCTCCTGTGCTTCGGAGCAGCTGCTTGGCTTGTGGCTGCAAGGTGGCTTTTGCTGGACCTGCCTTTTCCTGGCGCTGGGCTGGTCCATCCAAGCCAGGCCTGGGGGCGTGCAGGAGAAGTCCCCAGGGCTTCTGGCTCAGTCCCCTGCAGGTCCCTGGGCAGGGTGGGGGCGCAGGGGGTGCTGGCGGGGGGTGCCAGCCCAGGAGGGTGCTCGGGCACAAGGCTGTGCCTGGGGACACTGGGAATAGCAGGTTCTTGAAAACCTTACTATCCCCTCAATTACGGGGAGGCACTTGCATTTTGTAGCCTTTGGGTGGGAATGCAGTAAGCAAGGCCAAATCCCCCCCACCGACAAGGGAGAACTGAGCAGACTAACAAACCTCACTTGTTAATGAGCATCATTTTGGCCTATTCTGTGAAGGAGGCAGAGAAGGGGTACCCAGCCCTCGCCCTGGGAGCTCTGGTCTCTGCCTCCCTGCTCTTGTGGGCTCTGGTTCCCTGGCCAAGCGCAGGTTATTTAGCACAGCACCTTCTCCTCACAGCTGCTCTGTTTTTAACTCCTCCAGGAGGAAGATCCGGACTCGGAAAACGAGAAGCTGGTGGTGAGAGAGCCGGGGGATGAGGACGGTGAGTGCCGAGCAAGCCAGCACCCGCGGGGAGGGCACGGACGGGTCTGAGGGGCTGAAGCCCTGAGTGCTTGGGGATGGTCTCCTTCCTCCAGGAAATGCAGAGGAAATTCCTACCCTGGCAGCGGCCCCCCCGTTTACTTCCCCAGATGCCCTTGGGCTGTTTGCCATGGGGTAGCTTTGTGATGAAGCTGCCCCAAAAGCTCCTTGCTCGCATCCAGGACAATCTCCAGGGGCTTTAATCAGAGCTGTGTTTAACTGATTAGCCAATTAGTTGATTGGAAAATGATTAATTGACTAATTGGGGTGACAACTGCTGCACTCATAACAAAATGAAACAGATGGTGCCAAGCACGAGTGTGTGTCTGAAGGGGACTCTGCTCTCGTGAGCATCCCCGAGGATGCTGGGCTGTCCCCAGGAGCCCCTGCCCAGGGCGGCCGTGGGCAGCAGGAGAGCTTGGGGCATTCCCCCTTCCCTGCCCCACTTTCTGTTTGCCCTTTTTAAGGCGCTGTGTGGCAATCCCCTGGCTTGGGAGGATTATGTCTAAGGCCATAGAGAATCAAAGTTTAATCCTGGTGCCATGCCCACACGGTGGGGGCCTTTGGAGACAGGGTTCCCAAAAGACACTTATTCCACCCCTTCAGGCTTCCTCGCAGCACTGGTGATCGGGGATGTTACTGCGTGGGGCTGGGGAGACCTGGTTTGAGGAATGATGGACGTATCCTGCCACATGGATGCTCAGTAACGCTGCTCTGCCAGGGTCTGCCTCCTTCGGTTCAGCCGTGTTTCAGGGCTGCTCCAGCACTGCTGTGCATCACCCCGAAGGGGCTGGGGCTCGGGAGCAGGCAGAGATGACAGCCCCTGGCTATGGGTTGTGGCTACCAGCCCGGGATGCTGCTGCGGTGGCCAAAACCACGAGAGCAGCCTTGTCCCCGCGTCGGGCAGCCGGGCTCGCGGGGAGCTGCTGGGGAGGGGGCAGGTACTTGCTGCGTGCGCAGGGCGCACCGGAGCGAGCGTGTTCGGGGCAGAGGTGTGCTTGAAGGGCTGCTTTCATCCTGCAAGCCCAGGGTCATAGCGCTGGCAACGCAAGGGCAGAGAGATGAAAGACAAATGTTTTCTTTAATATGAACTCACGGAAGCTCTGAGTAAGTAGGTCACCTCATATTTCTGTAGCGTTGTTGCTGTCCACATGAAAACGCGGCCTCCCCTTTTCCGTGTGTTTCCTGAAGTTTTTTCAGTCTGCAAAGAAAGTTCCTGAGCTCAGAAAACATCCAGCGGTTTCCAAAGCCGCGCGCCAGCTCCTGTTTAACCACAACATGTGGGCAGGGAGATGGGTAGCCTCCTCGCCGCCTCCTTTCGTTGTTATTTTCTGGCAGGGTGGCAATTAAACTGCCCTTTTCGGGACAGGCAAAATCCCAAATCTCAATTTACTTGGCAGAAAACCACGTGAGGGAAATGATCTTAATTGTCCTTGAAATCAGGCGAGCTATACAAAGGTAATGAAACGGCTCCTGCTCTGCAGCGGGGTAAGAAACAGGATGTTACACCCTCTTTTTTTTTTTTTCCCCTTTCTCTTAATCTCTCCCAAAGCAGCAGCCAGCTGAATTTCCTTTCCATGCACTTCTACGGCCACCTGAAGGGCTGATAAGCCGCAGCATTACTGCTTGTTTCCAGCTGGCCAGAGTTGTTTGTCTGCTGGTTCGGAGGGTTTTCCCACTGAGGGAAGTGGGATATGGCCAAGCTGAATGTTTGGGGCTGCGGGATCGGAGAATGGGGGCGCTTGTGTTGGGACACCTGTGAAGTCGCGAGGGAAAGGGTTTGCCTCGTCGTTCCCCCAGGAGCCTCGATGGTGTTTTGGGATTAGAGGGACACTCCGGACCAGTAACCGAGCAGTTACTGGAAGCTCCCCGAGATCAGGGACGCAGAGATGTAGACAAGAAGGGAGGAAATGTGGATATCTGCAGGGTTTCTGTTAAATTCCCAGCCCACCAGCATCGCTCCAGGCACACTCCGTACGCCAGCGGCAGTGACCTTGCAGCAGTCGGCACGCGCGATCCCGTACCTGCCCGCGCAGCCTTGCGCGGCTTGTGTTTGAGATTTCAAGTTTCCCCATCTAAAAAATGAGGCTCTGACTCACCTTTCGCGTGGGGGTCCCCAAGGTCTGGGAGAGCTCTGGCAGCAGCTGAGTGCGTGCGTGAGCTTGGGGTTGGAGAAGTTGCTAAATCAAGCAGTCGACTCTGGACAGGGGGAGAAAATCCTTACGGGGAGTATTGGCTGGAAAATGAAGGGAAGCTGCTGCTGCTGCTGAATCCTTCTGGGTGGGAGGGAGGGAGGAGAGGGGCTGTGAGGTGTTTTTCATTTGGGCAGGTGGAAGAGGAGAGACCGTCAAGAATGTGGTGCCTGCAGTAGCAGCAGCAAGGACTGGAAGGGGCTCCCTAGGTGGCTGGGGATAGGGAATAGGTCACGTACAAGTTGGCTTTCTCTCCTGCCACAGAAGACAGAGGAGTTTCGCCACTCTTAGGGTCTTGCTGGTGCTGGGAGGTATCATCCCGGATATTTGGGTTGTGGATAACGTGCAATTTTATCGGGCCATACGGATCATACAGTAACATCTTCTTGTTGTGGACCCCTTAGAGGTATCCCCAGGGCTCCGAGGGTTGGTGGAAACAGCAGATGTTTCTGGGTGGATGTGGAAACAGCTATGCTAGATGGCACGACGTGAGGCTGCCGAGGCCTGCAGTCCTTGGGAGATAAAGGCTCAGAGATAAACAGCCCACAGATAACCAATAAAGGCAACTACCTGAAGCAGCTGCTCTTCCTGCGCTGCCCTTTGGATTGAGCTCCACTCCTGTTGTTTTCTCCCATCTGTAGGAAGATAAAGCAGGGAAGAGGTTTTTAAAAGCAAATAGTGCTCAGACAAAATCGGATTGGAAAAGGATCGGCTTTGGCTCAGAGTCTGTGAGCGTTGGTGCTCTAATTAGCACAGGGCTGAGGCTGACGAGCCAGGGAGGAGAGCAGCCAGGCCTGGAGGAGGAGACCTGTTCCCTCTTTAGGTCTGTCAGCTGGTGACAGAGGGACTTGGACCCAGCTGTGCTGGTGCTCCTGGGGATGCCTTGGCTCAGCTCTGTTTGCAGCCCCTGGATTTGCGGTGTGGCACCTCCTTTTTTTCCCCGCAAGCTTTGTCAAGGGCTGCAGGAGAGCTGCTGGGCTGCGTGGCCTGGGACAGCTCTGCTCGTGGCATCGTCCTCGAGCCCCAAGCATGGGAAAGGGCCCCTGGACAAGGAGAGGGAGACAGAAGGAATGCAAGTCTGGAGAGGAGAAGCGGAAAATGCTGTGAGCTAATCAGGGCAGGATTAGCATGTCTTGATAAGCCAAGATGGGCCTGCAAGGCTTTGAATCCAAAGAAAGCAATAGCATATGGTTCCTGTGCTTGTAGGATTTACTTGTATCTGCTTCCAAGCAGGGCTGCTCGCTTGCAGCAGTCCTCGCTGTTTCCAGTGCTAGCTGCAGCTGGGACTCCTGCCATCCTCTGGCCAGCGACACCTTGGCTCTCTACCACAATCCACCCAGCTTCCCTGATGCTGCCCAGGCTTTCTGGAGACTGGAGCTGACGGTGGAACTATCTTTTGGGGTGGCCATAGCGTTTAGGGGGTGTGTGTGGGAGCAGGGGTCAGCGAGAGGCTCAAGGGAACAAGCCCACTGCTGTTAATCATTGCTCTTGGGAGGTCTCTGGCTCACACAGTCTCTTGCTCTTCTTTGTCTCTCCCTCTCCCACTCTCCAGCTGCAGATGAGACATTCTCTTTTAAATACAGTCCTGGAAAGCTGAGGGGAAACCAGTACAAGTCAATGATGACCAAAGAAGAACTCGAGGAAGAACAAAGGTAAGTTGAGTTTCCTTTTTCTTCTTGCCCAAGGCCATCTGGTTGGCACCTTCTTGAAGCAAGTGCGGTGTGTTGAGACCTCTCTCTCACCAAACTACCTTGGTAGCCTTGGGCTCAAATTGTCATTGCACCATGGTCCAGACCTCTCCCACCCAGGAAGACATGAGAACAGATAAAGTCACGCTGTGGCCCTATATACCCTTGGAGCTGTTCAAGTTCCTTCTCTGGATGCTTAGACCAAATTTCCCAGCTGATGCAAGCTGGTGTAGTTCCCCTGATCCCATTAGTGCCATGTTGATTTACATCTGCTGAGGACCTGATCTCTAGCTACTTCTCCCTCCCTTTACCCCATGGATGGCCTCCAAACTGAGGACGTGGGCATAGCTCAGAAATCCTGGAGCAAAGTGAGTGAGTGTGGAGCTTTGGAGTTCACTGTGATGGGACTGAGACTGGGAACGTGCGTACCTAGGCCTGGCTCCTCAGCTGTAAGTGATGGTGGGGATTTGCCACATAGTGGCCCTGGTAAAGAAGGAGAATTGTCCATCTTGCACTTCTTTTGCTAAAGTTTCCTCCTGAGTTTGAGCCCTGCCTGAAGAAAGAAAGAGCCTGTCCCGTTACTGAAAACAAGCTTTCGGGCTAAAGATTTCCCAGCCTATACAAGGGAAATCAAACCCAACCTTGCACCTCGAGCTGCAAAGCCCTATCCAAAGCCAGTTCGTGCTGTCAGCGTGAAGTCCCTGCCCATGTGGAGGGAGTCCTTCAGCCCACGAGCACCCAGAGCCCATGCTAAACCAGAGACACCAAACCCTACAGCCAAGGGCTTTGCCCTACAAGCGGGCTCTGTGCCAGGCTGCTCCTAGCAGATGTGTGCAGCTCATACCCCTTCCCTCTTGGGTACGAGGTATCAGTTGGGTATCAGTTCTTGCAGGGAACTGATTTCCCACTGGTGGCTCAAGGCAAGCCTGGGAGATGAAGTTGTTCTCTGCTGCTGTCCCAAGGGGACTCAATTCTCTACCCAGTGGTGTGCACCTCCTGGGAGGATTTGGGGGGCATTTGTCACCCCTTGCCTGTGACGCCATGGTTTGCATACCACCACAACTGGCGTGGTATAAAGGCCTGACATGGACTAAGTGGAAACTTGAGCGCAGCAGAGAAGGCAAGTATGGAGCAAGGATGGAGGGATCACACCTTGCCCCTGGGTCAGGCACGATCCTGCTGGCAAGCCTGGCCTCGAGCCCTCTGGGCAACATCTCCACATTGCTGGTGGCTGGGCTGGCCAGGCTTTCTCTCCGTGGCGTGAGCAGGGCACCGCAGTACGCAGCGTAAATCCAGACCTGCCCAAGGGCTGGCGCTGACATGTCCTCACTCTGGTCCTGGGGGGACTCGGGTGGTGCCCAGGGCTCCGTGCAGGCTGCCTTCACCAGCCGAGCCTGCAGCCCACAGCCGTTCTCTCCATGTCACACCCGACTTTCCCATCAAGAGATGTCTTCCCTTTACCCCCTGGCTTCTGGGCTCCCAGTCGTCCTCAGTGTCCCAGTTCACCTGCCTTGTAGCACTGCCAGGAGCAAAGAACTACAAGGGCCGTGTGCTCTGGGGTCAGCAACGGAAATGAGCTCCGGTTTCCTCTGGTGGTGGGTTGATTCTGCATTGGTGGCATCAGGAGAAATGTTGTCTGCTTTCTTCCCTTTGTTATATCTTTATCATGGCTGGAGGCCCCAACTTGTAAAATGCTAAGCAGGTCTGTTAGTGTCATTGTATTTTTCACTTGGAGGGGAGGGTGGAGTGAACTGAGTGAACATGAGTGAAACCCATGGGGCTCAAAGGGAATTGCTTTTCAAGATCCTGCAAAGCACCGATTTGGAATAAAAAAAAAAACAACCTACCTGAAGCAGGCTAATTCAAACCCTTTGCACAAACCAGCTGAGCAATCACTGCTCAGATTTGCATGGCCACAAGCCCTGTAGGGCCTTCAGCTGGTTCCTCTGTGCCAACAAATACTCCTGCCGTGACCTGGGGGTCTGGGGACACTGAGGGAACATTGCCTACGGACAGCATTGGGATGGGCTTTGTGCTCAGGACTGTAGAACTGGCTCCGGGGGCTGGTGGACCTTTCCTGGGCATGTGGGACCTCCCAGGCATCGCTGATCATGTCCGCCTGGAGCAGTCCCAGGGCAGGACAGTGCATCTAGGACTGATGGAGAGTGCCTGGACATCGGGATCCCTTGGGGGCTCTCGGCAGCCTTCTGCTCTGAGGGCCATGGGCAGACGTGTTTTTCCTACTGCTCCTTTATTTTCTTCTCTTCCGTATTTGTGTTGTCCATTTCTTTAAGGCAGCTTTGTGATTTTTCTTTTTTATTCTTATTTTGTCTTGCTTTGCTGCTGGCTTACTTTTTTCCCCCCAAATCTTCACTGCGGCATCAGCAGTTTTTCCTTTCAGGCCTTGCAGGTGGTGTAAGGGGGCAGGGCTGCTGCCAGGTAAGCTCCCGAGCGAGCTGAGCGCAGCGGCTCAGCCCAGTCCTGCATCCTTCTCCCTCGGCAGTCCCATCCCTCTCCCCGACTCCGTGCACCCTGACCATGCTGCTGATCTGCTGTGACCCAGGTTTGCCACCTTTATGTTGCAGGATTGAGCTGACCTCTGATCTCACATCTCTGTAGCAAGTACCTTAGGTCCTCGGCCACAAACATTTTTGCAAATCTTTTTGGTAAGGACGCGCTGTTTCTTAGAAGTAGTGGTACCACTGATAACATCTGCTAATGTGGGGGTTTTTGCTTTTGGGTCTCATTTTCTGGGGGAGGGCTTGTTTCTGAGCTGCAGTTGACTGCCTGTCCCACCCCGTCCCCACCTCCCTCCCCCTTCCCTCCTCATAACAGATTAATGAGTCCGCTCCCCTCTGCCTCCATCTCGCTTTCCATGAGCGCTCCAGGGCGAATGGGGGCTCTCACATTCGGATGCTCACCTCTTCCATCTTGGATGCCTCAAGTTGGACATCTCAGCACCACTTCTGTTTCCTGATTTGGAAAATTAGGGCTGCTGAGTGAGTGGGTAGTTAGTCCTAAGGTGTGTTGCCAAAGCTGAGACAGGCTTAGTCTTTGCTTTTAGCCCTGTCAGGCCTCCAGTCTTCCTGCGGACCAACAGGTTCCCATATGAAGCAGCCTGTAAGCAACATCCCCAGAAATGCAAGGGAGCTCCCCAGACCCCCTTGAGGCTACTTGTTGTGGTGATCAGTAGTCCACAAGTCTTAGTTTAGGGACTCCCAATTTTGGAGGTGCCATTGAAAGAATTACTTGCCTTTTCCAGGAAGAGCTACAGGACCTCAGACGGGAGAGGACAGGCGTGCAGTAGATTGGGTTATTTAACCAAAAACCCACTTCTGCTCTAACCTGCATCAGTCCAGAAGCTGCAGTTGTCTTGCCTGGTATTCACTTGAGTCTTGCAGCTTCAAACTGGTGCTAAATCTGGACTAAAAGGGGAAGGAATGTGACCTTTACTGAGTGATGCAACTTCCTACTGCTTGTTACTTCAGTCTTAAAAAATAGAGGGATTTCTCAGTGAGGGAGGAGGACAGTAAATCCATTTGGGAAATACATCTGCTCGGGTGGTGGCTGTGCTTGATCACACCTGGTGGGTCACCAGCACTTCTAGAACAGAAGCACGTAGTCTTTGCTCCCCTGGGGGAGCAAAATAGTCTGGGCAGGAAGGGGAAGAGTGCAGGGGAAGGATGCAGCCCTTAGTCAAGCCAGCACAGCGTATTTCCCAAATCCTTCTCTTCTGCACCTGAGGCTTTTGGCCATCTGTTGCCAACTGTAGCTGCCATAGTGCAAAGTGCTAGTTCAGGTTGAGAAATAAGACTCGGCGGTGCAGCTTGCCCCCGTTCAGACAGGGCTGAGGTAGGCGTGAGAGACAGCCCACAAGGGCTGACTGTGAGGTGTTGCTGTCCTGGCAGATGAGGGAGGAGGAGGAAGGGCTCCCCAGTGTGCCTTCAGGGCCTGGCTCGTGTGGATGGATTGAAGTGGTCTCTGCCAGCTGCTCTTCAAACCTCTCTTGAGGTTGAAAGAGGTTAGTGGGATATTTTTGCAGTTAGAAGGGGGTATGATCAGGACTGTGTTGATCATTGACAGCTGCAGCAAGGCTCCACTCATTGTAAAAGAGAAGACAATCAGGAGAAACAACTCCCTTGGGTCTCTGCTTTTTTTCTCTCTTTCCATGAGGCAGAACAGGTCCCAGCCAAGTCTTGGTTGGCCTCTGTGATGCCGAGGGGTTGAGCTGTCTGTGCTCTGTCCTTCTGCTCTTTGCTAGGTGTGTTGGCTGGAGAAAGGAGAGCAGATCCCGTGTGATGGTCTGTGGAAAGGTCTCTCCCCTCTGTCCTTTCTCTTGTTTCTGGGCTTTAGGAAGAGGTGGGGGTGGAGAGCCAGAAGCTGCCCCATGGGGCCTCAGCTGGGGCACCCTTACAAATCCCTTGAGCAAGGTCTGAGTGAATGGCACCAAACTGCTCGACACACTCCACTGTTTGCTGGTGCACTCATGGATGGAGCAGGTGATTCCCCAGACCACAGTCTGGCCTCTGTAAGACCGAGAAGAAGGTAGGGATGGCTTCCCAGTTTCTTTGGCTAATGGGCTTAGTTCCTACAGCCAGGTGACCCATTCCAGGAGCAGATTCTCCTCCTGCTTCTCAATCCCCTCCCCTCATCTCCTGGCCAGCCACGGGTGGGTTGAGGAGATGCTGCTTGAATCCAGGCTAGACTTAACCCTAGGGCTCAACTGCAAGCTGGAATTCATGCAAGGGGAATTGGATGGCTGTAAGTCTCACACTTAGTCCTTTTTTTGGTGGTAATTTAGCAACGGAAATCTGTCTCCTCCCCAGCTGGGTTCAGAGTACGTCTTGGTTATAAGGCACTGAAGAAAACTGGGCTTGGACCCTGGAGTTTCAGCAAGGTAGGGTGCCCCAGACCAAGCCTGGCTCTAGGGAATGACAGAAAGGAGAGACCTTTCCCTGCTCTGCCAGACATCCCAGATCAAAGTGGGGATGCAGCTGTGGCTTGAGGGAGAACCATGCTGAAGTTCGGTTTTGAACAAGACAATGCTCATGATGACAACTTGAGCACAGAAGGGCAGGAAGCAGCTGCAGGGTTTTAATAACCATGTTGACAGACCTTGACCTATTTTGAACATCTCCACTACTGGCCCTCCAAAAATAAGTGGGTGGATTGGGCTGGGGGAGATTGCATTTCAGGAGAGCTCTCCATCTGCATCTGTCCCTGTCCACCCCCTGCATTGCCATCACATAGCCCTGGCTTGCTTGCTTGCTCCCCCTCTATATAGCATGAGATCTGGGCCTCCTTCTCCTCCCTTCTCTTTTGCTAACCTTCACCCCCAACCCAGCGCCTTTGCTGTCCTGTCCTGTCCAGCATGGTGCTTCTTTTGGATGAGGGAAGCTGGTAAGTTTGGGCTTTCTTTGGGTTTTTATTATTTGTTTGCTTTTCATCTTCTGCAGCACGATAGTCATCCTGGGCTGCGGGAGGAGGAGTAGCAGCAAGGGACCGCAAAGCATAGGGCCATGGGACTCTTCAGGTCAGGCTGGCCACTGCTTCACTGCGGCCACCAGCCACGGGGATGGCACCAACCGTGGGCCAGGCTGCTTTCAGCTGCAAAACACCCAGCACACGAGGCACGTTCCCTTCCCACCTTCCCCTTGTAGGAAAGGGGCACTGTGTTTGGGGGTCTCTGCTGAGCAACCCCTGCACTGATGCTCCTTCCATAGGTGCCAGAATCCGCTGGTATGAGGAGGGAGTCTCCTGGCGGCCCAGTGCTGTTCCCTGCCTCCACCATACCCCAGGGGACATGTCCTCTGACCTACGAGATGTCAGTGGAGTTGAGCTCTGGCCCTACTTATAGAGCATCTGATTGAGTCATAAGTCCCCAGCAGCTTTAAAAACTGAGCAAGTCAGGATGCCTCCCTCGGAAACCCTGGGGAAGGGGAGGCCAGGAAGTCCCATCCCCGTCTCCTCCTCTCCTGCCCCAGAGAGGAAACTTTTGCAAGCTCCCCCGTAGCCTTTGCAGGGTATGAATCTCTGACCCTGACCTGGGATGAGATTTCAGACCAGACAGCGACTCTGCTTTGAGCTCCTGGGTTTTTTCTTTTGGCTCAGGTCCTGAATTGTCCCAGCTTGTGGCTGCTTCTCCGTGTCTCCCTCACCCAGCGCTCACAACTTGTCTTCATCCGCTTCTGCTTAATCCTGTGCGGCATGGGAAGCTTGCCGTTCTCTATCTGCTAACTCCCTGGGAGCCGGGCTCTGCCTCTCCTGCGGCTCCCCCGTGGCCAGGGGAGAGTGAGGTCTGTGGGGAATCGGGGCATCGCACCAGGCTGGCTGCAAGCACAAACACTGAGCTATGGAAGAAAGCACAGGCTGGCCCATCCATGGCTTTCCCCACTGCTGCAGCGTTGGCTGGGGGGGTCAGGAGTGTTGCAAGGGCATGGACACACAACTGAAGGAGGCGACTGGCCTCGCGGCTGAGCTGGCCGGGAGCTTGAGCCACCTTCCTGGCTGTGCTCTGGCCTATTCGGCTGTTGCTGCTGTGGCTGGGAAATGTGGGAGGCTTCTGTCCTGAAACAGCAGTGAGCAAGGTCTGCTCGGGGGGTGATGCAGTCCCCGAACCCACGGACTCCTCGCTGGCCCCTATCCTAAAGGTGACGGGACTTGTGCTCCCTGGGCACGCAGGCTCTGGCAGCCTCGACTGCTTTCCTGGTGTTCCTGAGGAGCAGTAGGTATCTCCCGAGGTCGTGTGCACCTTTTGACTTTTCTGTCCAACTGCAGGAATTTTGGATTTGTTTTGATAGAAGCTCTCTTTGGCACCTCTCACTGTCCCACTCTCCTCTTTTTCTAAGCACTGACTGTCTGTCCCTGTTCTGCATTTAAGTCCTCTCTCTCCATGTTTTACCTGTTGGCTGAAGCAACTGGCCCACGCTTTGGGGACCACCAGGAAAGCTTAGATTTAGTATGTCATTCCTCATATTCTTCCTGCAGTACCCTGATCGTGGGGAAGACTGGGTTGTGGCCACTAGCAGAAATGAGATGATAGCTGCCCCAATGGTAGAGAGATGGGAAGCAATAGTGATGGGGCCATCCCCAGCAGTGAGATGGGAGGGAACTGCCTGGGGAGAGCCTGACCACCCATTGCCAGGTCTGCCCAGCACCCAGGGTCTTTCTTCGCAGCTCTTGATCCTCAAGGGTCAGCTAGCCTGTCTGGAGCCAGGTTGCTATCTGCCCTCTTTGCCAGGATTTCAGACCAGAGGACTGATGCTCCTGAGAAGCCGAGCACCTGCTCCCTCTGCCAGGAGAAGGAGCTGGGAATGGTCTGCACTTCAGAAAATCAGCTTTCTGAGTGAAACTATTCCTGGAAAGGGCACAAGCGATTGCCAGAGGTGGTTACAGCAAGATAGTTTGGGACCTCCTCGGAGTGGGTCAGGACTCCCTTGGAAAGCTATAGACTATGGATGGGCTACAGGATATCCTGACCTTCTGCTGCCGATTTTGCACGCATGAGGGATAATCACATATTGGAATGTTAGCAGCCCACCCCGTTTGTCAGTGCTGGGATGCTGTCTGCTCTTAAAAGCAAGAAGCCCATGCCATTGTGCTGATGCCGTGGCTGAGCTGGAGTGCGGGGAATGCTTCTGCAGCCACCAGAGGGACATCCAGTTTCCATGCTTCAGGAGATGCATGGTCTTTTGAGAGCTTCAGTACCTGAGCCTCACTCGTAAGCCAGTACCTGCCCTTGTCCGAGCTCCCTGTTCTCCAGTTGTTCCTTGCACAGAAACATGTCCAGCTGGCAAATTGTATGATTTACTGACTTGGCCTTCAGCTAGGGCCAGAGCAGAGAGATTTGGGTAACTTATATCTGAAGAGAGGATACAGGCTTCCAGCAAACCAAGGCTCTAACCTGGTTTGATTGATGTGCTGCTAGGGGAAAGCATGCCAACCAGGTTGATCTTATTGTCCAAGGCAAATGGAAAGGGGGAGAGAGCCAAGGATAAGCAGTGGCTCAAAGCTCTCGGCCTCCATCCCAAGCTAATTAAGCCTCTCAGGCTCCATGGCAGCAATGTCAGAGCTTCTCAGCCTGGGGGGGCTATGTGGCCCTGATGTCCTCAGTGACAGACTGTCTCATGCTCTTTAATCTAATCCCCTTCACAGCTTGCTCCAAGAGCAGCAAGGGGTACCCCTGTTGAATAGATGGGGAATTTATGGCTCTGACAGACATCCTCCATTAAGTTCATGCTTGGTTTAAGATCATCTCACCCCAGCTGTCAGCCTTGGCCCTGTCCTGGAGGTGAGTATCCCTGTGAGGGGCTGCAATGGAGCCCCATCCACTCTCCCAACGTCCTCCAATCCCTCACCGCTCCAACTGTGGCACACTGGAGGGGACCTCTCCTTCTGGGTCCCCGTGGCAACGAGCTTATGCCCTCGCGCGTGAAATCTGATTATGCTTGCGTGACTTGAGCGGGATGATCTGATCCTCAGCGCTGCAAATCTTGCAGAGCGATTATCCACTCTGGAGAATTTCCTTTCTTTGTCCTAATGGTCTGGCCACTGAGCCTCCACAGCGTTGCTTGAGTAACCCTGGTCCTACGTGATGCTTCAGCCTGCGTGTCCCATCCGGGATCCGGGTCGCCGGCTGCACTTGTGAGGCTGCTGGAGGAGGAAACCTTTTGCAGAGGATTGAGGAAGAGATGAGGCTGCAATTTGCCTTCATGCTGTGGCTGTTGGGAGTGGGGGACTTCCAAATGGGGCTCAGGTGTTAGGGGCAGTGAACCCTACTGCATTCAGGAGGAATTAGGCTGGGGTGCATCTGCATGTGTCTGTAAGTGCCCAGGTAATGTGTGATGTAGCTTCCCTCTGCCTTGGTGCAGGTGTCTGTGTCAGTGGGCAGCTGCCCAGCCAACTGCCAGATGTTTCCCATTGTGGACGGTGAGCCATGAGAGATGCTGGGGCAGTAAGGGCAGAGTGTCTGAAAGGTTCAAGCTGAGAACAAGGGACCATGTTTTTTAGCCCTGGCTCTGCTAACGACATGCTGCAAGACCTCAGGGAGTACCTGGATGTCCCCACCCATAAAACACATTGAATTATCTCACATTCCTTCCCTGGGACATTGGGAGAGCTTCCCATCAAAAGGAAGCCCCGCGACCTGCAGAGAGTCTGGGCTTTCTTGCCTTCTTCCCTTGAACAGACACATCTGTAGGAAGATTGAGAAAGGTCGACCTGTTCAGGCACACTGCCCTGTGAAACCAGTACTTGTTCCTGGCTCATCTGGCTGCAGGTGGGAGGAGGAATCTGGGCTGGACAAGGGTGCCAGCAGCCCGGGGAGGCTCTGCACAGGACTATGAGGCGGTAACCCCTGGAGCTAACGACGGCTTCCAATTAGCTGGGCTTCTCCAGCTCTCATCAGTAGGTTAGAAGGGCTGTAACTTAGTCTTGGTGCCAGACGAGAGGATTTACACCCCTGACTGAGTTTTGACTATCCTGCTGCAGTTGATGAAGCAAAGTGCCTCCTCTTCCGAGGCAGGAGGTTTGCAAACAGTGGCTTGTTCTGCCCTGAGGTGGGAAGTTGCCTTGCCTTCCCCCCCGCCACACCCCCTGAGTTTTCCCCCTGCTCATTTATGTGAATAATAATGAACCAACCTGAGGGGTGAAATGACTGAAATGATTTCTCTTCTCTCCCTGTTTCTCTTTGCAGAACTGAAGACTATATGAAGTTGTCCCTAGCCTCCTCCTAAAGGCATCCCTTGGCATCTTTAAAGGCTTGAGAGAAATACCAAAACCAACCAAACACACCCATAAGAGAAATCCATAAACCCTCAAAACTTGGGATCCCCTCTTGGTCTGAAGTTGAGTTCTTCAAAAACTCCTGTGGTGTCGAGTTTGAGGAGATCCTGTTGTGTGGCTCCATGGATTGGGGCTGGGCCCAAGCAGTGACTGGAGTTGTGTTTGGGGGACTGGGATGTCCTAGGAGATGAACCTGCCTCCCTCTCCCCCAGACAGAACCCAGATTGGACACTAAATATGCAGCAAGTCTATTAGTTGTGTTCATTACTATGTATTAGGCCTGCCATGAAATCTGTGTTGTTCCTTTATTGGGGTGGGTGAGCCACAGCTCTTCTCCCAGACCGGCCTGGACCTTATACCAGACTATGAAGTTGTTTCTTCCTGGGGCCAAACTCGTCTTTATTGCTGAGGATGGGGTCTGCATATGATTTCAAATGTTGTACAACGCTGCTTTATTCTGAGGGGTGGAGGGACAAAGTGGGGTCCCAGTGAGAGATGGCAGATGGTAGCTGGACTGACTCAAATCTTGCTTCTGTAGTTATTTTAGCAGAGAGCTGATTTCTGTAGGTAGACAGAATGACTTGAGAAGTGATGAAGATTGATAGTTTAGCTGTTCTGCTTGTGGTGGAGGTTTAGGAGACCACACTTTGGCTACTGTTAATATCTGGATTCTCACTTTTCCCTACTCCAGTTCCCAAGAGGAGAGACCCAAGGAGGTAGCTATGGGATCAGTCTGGCTCAGGATGAGATTGTGGGCATCCTGGAAGAGACACCTTCCCCATTCCTCTGCCTGCTTGCTGTTCCAGTGCCCTCTTCTCTTGCTAGCCCTGTGGCTTGCCCACTGGAGCCAGAGCTCAGCATTACTCCTCAGCTCTGTCACATACAGAAGACGAATTCAGCTGGGCATGTATACCTGCTTCAGACATAGCAGGTTTCAAATCAAAGCCAGCTGGTTTGCAAGAGAAGAGGGACTGTGTCCTCTAACGATGTTGTAGTAACACCAGGCTGTGTGGGAATGTGTCCTTCGACGTTTCTCTCTCACTGCAGGACAACTGCCTCTTGGCGAACGCTGCAAACATATCAGAAGCCCAACAGGCTGCTTGGTTTTGGTTTTTTTTTTTCTTCTCCTTTTTAATTCCTATGCAGACAATACTTGAAACCTTGTACACAGTTGTCCTTTCCAGCGCCTGGGGTTGGCAAACTCTTCATAAAAGGGCTTATTTAAAGAACAGCAGGAGGCTTCAGCTTTAGAAGAGGCTGGGCTGCCCCTTCCCAGCCGACAACTGCAAGCGTGTTCAGTGGTTTGCATATGAATTTAGGCACATCTGGACCCTCTGCTTCAACATCCCACTGGTACAGCCGCTGTCTCCCCTCGGTGCTGGCTGGCTGACTCTGTGTCCTGAGCACCCAACTATGCAAAGAATGCCTTATATACATTGTGTTTAAGTTACATGGCAATATGTACATCGAGCAAAGTCTATAGTTGAGTCCAGATTTTTGCTAGTGGCAGTGAGTCAAACTATTTCTTCAACTCAAATGGCTGTCTGGGTATTTTTTACTTTTGTTTTGTTTGTTTGTTTTGTATCTGATGGTGGCTCTTATACAAAGGACTGTAATTCTAGTGGCTTGAATCTGTAAAAATTGCCTTTGTTTGGTCCAATAAACCTTTGAATAGTTTATTTGGTTTGTGCTTGTCCTCCCTGCCTCCAGCAGATTGCAACTTCTTCCTCAAGAGATTTGTGTTGAAAATCTGGATTTTAGGTTAGAGGTACATTCTGCTCTCCTATGCCTTTTACCCCATAAATGATTCCGCTGGCTTCCTTAACGATAGAGTCAGACCAGTGGTGAAAGTCAGGGATTTTCCCTTATTCCTGCTGGAGCAACGCAGTGTTGCAGCAGGATCCTGGTCTTGTTTGGCGGCGGAGCAATTGGCAACGTTCCCAAATGCAGAGCTCTGCCCAGGAGCTCAGCTGCTGTGAACACGGATGCCCAGCAGTTCCTGAAACGCTGATCTCCTTTAACATACCTATGGCTCACTGCCCCAAACCTCCAGTTAATCGTAGAGTTCTTGGACTGAAGTGTCTGAAAAAAGCCTAAGGGAGTTAAATATGCAAATTCTATTGCCTATCAAGAAGAATTAGGCTGCTCTGAAAACCCTTAATTAATCTATTTTGTCAGCAATAAGTAAAATTCCATTTAACCTCCTGAATCCAAGTGGTTTTGAGGACAGCACTTATGGGAAGAGAGAATGATTTTACTCGTGAATGGGGTAGGTTTGATCTGAAATAATAAAAAAACCCAATCTGGAGTAGTACAAAGTTGTTTTATGAGGTTGCCTTTGATAGGAGAAGTTCCTTTTTGAAATGTTTCTTCCTTTTGATGCCTTACTCTTCCTTCCCAGGCTCTTTTCTCTCTTTATCTTTGTTTTCTCTTTGTTGTAGATTATGTAGTACAGAGAAGTAACAGCAGTAACAGCTCTTTTTTTTTATTTCTGTTTTTCAAATGCACAGTCCTGATATTTAAAGTTGAGAGGAGATCCAAAAGGCATTGATGTTGCTCTTAAAAAAATGGAGTGAATATTGTCTGTGATCTTGATTTTGGAGGTTTGGAGACAAGGAAAGGGGCCTTTGGGGACCTTTCAGCAGTGTTAATGTCTGTGAAATAACGAGCAAGGGATGCAGACCTGTGTGGAACGCTCCCAGCTGGCATGCATTTCAGACACGTGAGGCAGAGCTGTGTATTGAATTTCTCCACAGCAGACTGGAAATGTGCCCTCTGGTGCCCAGCGGTGATCTAAAATAAAATATTGATCACTAACGACTGTGCTTCCCTTCCTCTCGTCTGGAAAGGGCGGCTGGATGCTATTCATGTGAGCACAAAAAATGACAGAGGAGACAGACAAACCCTAGCGCTTGACAGCCTGTGGCCAGAGCTTTCCTAACCAAAAGATCCCACATCATTATCAGGATACGTTTGGCCTTAGGACAATTGCATTTTAATTGCAATAGAAAAGAATCGGCAAATGAGCTTTCTTTTGCCAGGATCCGCCTTCTTCCTGCCCTGCCTGCTGCAATGGTGCTGGGAGGACAGGCTGCTGTTCCTGCTTCTCTGGGGCTTAGTCCAGGAGAGGGGAAAAGGCAGAGCCCCACTCAGCAGGAGCTCAGCATGCAAAGGCTCCTCTGCTTGTTCCCGTCTCCTTCCATTGATCTCGTTTGTGGTGTGGTCGCTTCTGATGTGTTGATGCTGTTCTCTCTTCTTTCAAGCACAGATTGTGTCCTGGTTTTGCCTGTCAGTAGGTATTTCTACCCCTCTTGTTACTGGAACAGCTAATAGCTTGTCCACGCAGGACTTGCAGGGAGACCACCCCAGGTTAACTAATGGCGTGCATTTAAATGGATTAATTGCAGTGTATTAAAGTCCTGTGTTGAAAGCTGGCTGTGATGGGGACAGAGGACTCCTGACAGGGTGACCATGTGGATGTTAGAACCAGAGTCTGTCTTTCTAGCCCAGGGGAGGTCTAAAGATGCTAAACAAGCAGGAGGAGCTGGGATTGCGGCAGATCTGTGCTCTGAGCTGCTGGGCTAACGCTGAATTCTGGCCCCACAGTCACGCAGGGGCAAAATAAGCCTTGAAGTAATAGAAACTGTTTCTCCCTTGTTACAGCCATAAAACACCACAACCTCATTAGTTCTTTTAATCTCACACAGGAGAGTCAGGTATGAGGTGTGCTAGGCAATACGGCAATCTGATCCCAATCAGGTAGGAGTCCGGCAGTGAGAACAAACCAGCCCGCAGCCAGCCCTCGCTGAGGCCAACGTGCACGTTCGTTATGCCCTAAAAGAGGATTTCGTGGACATCAAAATCAGTTGCATCAGTTCATGAGCTACTTGGGAACAAATGACCCTCCTGTGCTGCCCACCCTTCTGTGTCCCTGAGTGATGATCAGTAGATGTATCACCAATATAAGCCCTCCTATAAAGCTTCCTCAAATAAAGCCCTGTGACAGACAGCAGTCTTTGTGCTGCAGGACATGCAACAATGGTTAACTGCTTCAGGTTAGGGAAAAATCAGGATATCATCTGTTATGGGGGGAAGGGAGTTAATCATCTACCATGGGACTCTGTAGTGATGGATATCTGAGCTAGATGGTCCTCTGGTCAGCCTCTGCCCACCTAGGGATCACCTCGTTGCTGGACTGGCTACATGAGTCCATCTCACCATTTGACACTGGCGGATGAACTCTCGATCAAAGATTTCTATCTGTGATCTTATCTTCCAGTGGCTGATTAAAGTCATGTCCACATGGAAGGTAGTCTAGTCTCTAGTTCTAAGGTAAGGTATGCATTTAAAATTTAATAGCTGTTCCTGAATTACTCTGTATCTACATACTGTCATTATAGAATGAAAGGACACTGTGCTGATGAAGCTTAATACCATTTCATTACGGAGTCTGCTAAACTGGGACATGTTGGTCTTATGAGATTCCACATGTCCAGTTATCCTGAAACTTTGAGCATAGATAAGCCCTGAGAAACTCCAAAGCTGGTGTTAAAGAGGTCTGGTTTATCTCCACATTTAAAGAACTGCAGGGAGACATGCAGGATGATTGGACAGACAGGAAGGTGGAGGAAGGAGAGCCAGAGGCTATCTCTTTCCTGTCTCACATGGGCAGATTTCCTGCAGTCAGTAGTGCTTGTAAAATGATGTGCGTTTGACTTTGTGTTTCGTTTGACCACGGTGTTCTTGCTCAAAATGCCTTCCGGGGACTGGCTATTCCTACTTCTCCTTTTCTTCTTGACAGGGTTCAGAGAGAGCAGCTGGCTGCCATCTTCAGGCTCATGAAGGAAAAAAGTGACACATTTGGAGAGATGTCTGAAGGAGACATGAAGGAGCAGCTTAGACTGTATGATATATGACCTTGCAGCCAGTGGAGACTATGCCCAAAAGTCATCTTGGCCCTTACTATGCAGCACACTGGAGACTGTAGTGCTATGAGCATGTTTTGGTAATTATTTTGCAGTTCCAGTTTGTTTTACAAACACATATAGGCCTGTGATATATATATTGCAAAAGACTTGTAATTTCTCACCCTTTGTATCATTTCTCCTTGAAGGAGTTATCATGATATTTTCCATCTTGTGCAGAGATTTTTACCTCTTTCTGGCTGGGCCATATGTCTCAGTCATACAAAGTAGTTAAAACTTGCAACTTTTTTCTGGCCATGCTTTATAAAAATGAATTTTCAAACCTAGTCTTTATCATTTTGATATCTGAAGAAAGCCAAAGGTGATTATAATCATAGAATAACTCGGGTTGGAAGGGACCTAAGGAGGTCTGTAGTCCACCCTCCTGCTCAAAGCCGCATCAGCCATGAGATCAAGCCAGGTTACTCAGAGCCTTATCCTGTCAGGTCTTTAATACCTCCAAGGGTGGAGACTGCACAACCTCTCTTGGCAGAGAGGCTTCCAGTCCTACAGTCCCAACAGCCAAAGCCAAGGCATTAGTGTGCCAATGAGAGGTGAGCTGCCATTCTCATCTCCTTGGAAGGAATGCTTCATCCTCCTTCACGCTGGCTTTTTGAAACAAATCCAAGCTGGTGCCGGCTGACCCTGTTGAGCTCATCTTCACACCTGAGAAAACAGCAGCTAACCTCAGCCTGGAAACACAAACATCTCTTCGCCTCTTGGCACTGGTAAAAGCAGTGCAGGAAGGTGGCTGGCATTTTTACAAGGATGGTTGTGTCCAATTCAGATCCTGTTCTCCTAAAATAAAAAATTATGTGGGAAAATGACTTTACTTCGGAAAGCTCTGTGAATTTGTGAAGTATTTTGCACAGCTCTGACCAACCCTTGGTGGTTTGGATAGACTAAATCAACGAGCATTCCTAATTTTAACTGAATGTCTTCTGGTGTACTTCTGCCTATGAAATCCTGTTAAATACTTTATTACCAGGGAGGATTTTCTCAGTTTTAATAACTGCTGACAAAAGGAGGCAACATTTTCTGACCCAGCTTTAGGGAATGATCTCTTAAAAGATAAGGTTTGCTTTATTTTGTGCAATGCTTTTCAGTCTAGGAAACCAAATATCCCATTATCTGGTCACTGTTTCCCACTACAGTATGTTCTATAACACTGTACTGTTTGACTTTTAAGCGAAATTTTATCTTCTAGTTGTTTTCACTTAGGTGAAGGCATATTTATTAGGAAATCAAGCTGGTTTTACTACCAAGTCATGACTTAATCTAAATTTAATGGCTGAAAATGTCCTCTTATTCAACATGAGGGAATTAAGCAGGAAAAGGGGTCTCATGATGTGAAACATCGTGCTAGCTTGCTGTGTCCCTAGGCCACCATTTCCTTTGTCAAGCTGTGCAAAGGGAGAAGTGTAGAAAATTTTTTCCTAGTTCAAAACTGAAAGCAGGATCTTTTCCAAAGCTCTTTTTGAAAGCAAGCAAAGGAGACTTAAGATTTAGTTGATAATTAGCCTTTGTCTTGTAGACTTTACAATTTATTTCCAAAGTATTTTTATATTTCTTCTTTTATATGTGGGCAGAGAACAGAGAACAGCTCTGGAAAAAATTCCTCAAACTCCTCAGCTTCCCATTAAGCTGGCAATGAATATGGGAGGGCAGCTGGCATTACACCTGTCCTGCCCATACCAACACTGAGCAGTGACACCAAAATGTTAAGACGCTGTTGATGACAGGACAGTGGTAAAAGACCTGTCATTTACTAGGCCAAACTTTACGGAAGAAATTAAGCTAAATAAAGAAGTCTGTGCCCATGACGCGAAACAGAGATGTCTGGATGTAAAGCCCATGGATTTTAAAAGGTATGTCTCCTCTGTGTGCGGTGCAAAGCTGCAGTGAAGAGGAGCCCACTGGACACGTCTGCGTGAGCTCCGCGGACGCAGCGGGGAGGTGGCGTTCGGAGGCCGCAGCCACGGGGCACGTCCCGACTTGGCTGGCCAGCTTTTCATCGCCTTCCCCCTCCGGGCTCATCCATAGTTACACAGGAGGCTTCAGCAGTTCCTACAGCAGGATCTCCCCTCCTGGGTATTGTCCTCTGAGTAACACCGGCTGCCCGTCCTCGGCCCTACGCAGGGCTGGCGGGTAGGAACGCGGCCGCAGGGTCGCGGGGCAGGGGAACACCACGAGGGCCATCGGGGAGCCTTGCGCCCCCCGGGCAAGCTCTGGGGCTGCAGACGTGAGCGGGAGGGCCCGCATCAGCCCCCGTGTTATCCCGAAAAGGGTGTCCCTTCGCCCGGTGTGCACAACACCGAACGACACACGGGGCGGAGGCGTTTTATTCATTTTTGCGCAAAGATGGGTGCTGGGTGGTAACCCACAAAGCTAGCACCCCGCACGAGACACTACGAGGCATTTCTACAGTTAAACGTGTCAGTCACAGCTAATATTCACACCCCCCAGCTAATACTGGGTTCATTTATTTCTCACTTCACCCTAAAGGCACAGCTCCCTTTTAATTTACCACACATGCTCAGAGAGTGAGGGGCTTATGGGGGGGTTAGGGCCTATGGGCGTGATTTTTAGTATGATAATAAGGATAGTTCCCCTAAAAGACACTCAGTTTTAGTTCTTATCGACATCCCCACTAGATGTTCTCCTTGACTACACGCTTCATCACCCCGCTCTCAGCGTCTTCTGAGGCGGGATGTTCCCTTCCGTCAGTCTCTCGGCTCTCCTCAGGGATGGAGTCGTAAAACAAACGCTTCCCCGTCTCCCCGCTCCCTTCCCTGGCCGCCACGGTCTGTTCTGCCGGGCTCACGTGGGTCATTGTTATGGCTTACTGGAAAATTC
>WEKW01016893.1:243027-280827 GCA_013389905.1 Sula dactylatra | reverse complement strand
CACCCGCCCCGCCGGGCCCCCGCTCTGTGAGGCGCGGGGACAGCCCGCCTGCGCGCCGGCACCGCCGCCGGGTGTTCGGCCTGACCCAAGGCCCGCTGCAGTCGCCAGGACGTTCGTTGCCGTGGGCTGGGAGCGGGAGTGCAGCGAGATGGGCCGAGGTGACCGTGGTTTGAGCTGTTCTTCAGCAAAGTCACGCTCGGTGGCGGGCGTGGGAGCCGTCCGTGCTGGCACCTCGGGACATGCAGCTCCTGCCCGTCCGAAAGCGCCCGAAGCCCCCGCTGGCACGCCTGGTGCGAACCGTGCACCCTAGAACTTTGCCAAGATGCTTTGTAGCCCCGGTTTTTTCTTACGTGTGTTCCTGACATCCCAGCAAGCATGCTATAGTGGAATCATACAATCGTTTAGGTTGGAAAAGACCTTTAAGGTCATCACGTCCGACTGTTAAGCTGGCACTGCCAAGCCCACCACTAAACCATGTCCCCAAGTGCCACAACTACAGGTCCTTTAAATACCTCTCTGGGCAGCCTGTTCCAGTGCTTGATAACCCTTCCGGTGAAGAAATTTTCCCTAATACCCAGTCTAAACCTCCCCTGGCACACCGTGAGGCCATTTCCTATCGCTTGTTACTTGGGAGAAGAGTCCAACCCCCACCTCACCACAACCTCCTTTCAGGTAGCTGCAGAGAGCGAGAAGGTCTCCCCTCAGCCTCCTGACCTAGTGTTGTGATTCTTGGTCCTGCACGTCAGGAATAGGATGTGTTGTCTTGATCTAATCTTGGGTAGATCACAGAATGAGAGTGTTTTGTTCCACATCCTCAGTGTTCTCTGATGTGTTTAATTTGGGCAGTCTTTGAGCACCAGAGAGAGATCCAGGTTTAAAAAAAGTCTGGAATGATTTAGTTCAGGAGCTTTAGTAGGTGGGGGAGGTGAAGGCAGGGGAAAGAGAAAGCAGAATTCCGCTCCTCTGGCTCTGTAGGTAGCTTTGATAGGGATTTCAGGTTTGGAGACTTTCTCTACAGATCTTTTAAATGAGCTTATTTGCACAGGTTGCCTCTGGCATTGATAACCTTATGCTCTGTGATGTGATAGCATCTGCTTTGCACTCTAGAGCTGGTGTAGGTTACGTGCATTGGGCTTGGCCCCCTGCGTTAGCACTGCAGGCAGTGGATGGCTGTGCCAACAGCATGAGGCATTGTGCCAGTGAACTTGGCGAGTGTACCTGATAGGGAAGAGATGGGTTTCCACTGTCCTTTCCTTTGAAGGAAATGGGAATCGTTACAGGTGAGGAATGAATGTGGCCCCATACTCACCATGAACCCTCTGCTCTCTGCACCTACAAGGTTATTTTCTATCTTATGTTGCCGTCTGCGCTCTTGAGGGGAGTTATGGGATTTTTGCAAGCCATGTCAAATATTTTGAATAAATGCCTCTGGGGCATTTCTCAGAATGAATCAAAGGCAAAAGTCCTCATTACTATTCACCAGAGGAGAACAAGTAGGAGTTTCCAGACCTGCTTTGGAGTTTTTATAACACTAAAAAAAACCAAAACAAAACAAAACAAAAAAAAACCCCAACAAACCACTCCTGGGTTTTTTGTTTGTTGGTTTTTTTTATTTTTTTTTTATTATTTTTTCCCCCCAGTCCCTCATGTCTCTTAATTACTGTATCCAGGCTACATGCATTTAACAGGGAATTAAATCCACAGTCTCTGAATTTATAATAGACTGGGCTTATTCCCATGAGAATGGTGGGAACAAAGCTCAAAAATCATGTTGTAGATAACAGTCCATTTTAGAGAACATAATTTCCTTTGAAGAGTGAAATAACCAGTTCTGAAATTTGCAATAACTGGCAACTCTAAGGAATTTATGTAGTAATCAAGCAGTGAATGTGTGGCATAAGCATCTCCTGTTCTAAGAAGGCAGCTTCACCTTTATTACCACCCACACTTTTGTTGGTGAATCACATTTTGTTATAAGGACTATATAAAAAGGGGCCAAAGAGGCAAATCACTATAAAACCCTTGGTATTGTAGCCTTTTCCACCTGCATTCCTCTGGAAGTTGTCTGACCAACATAACCTCAGAAGTGGTGGAAAATGTACAGCGGTGTCTGCTACCTTCTGTTTGCAGCCGGTGAATGGTATTTTGGTTTACTCTCCTTTCTCCATAATATGACTAAAGCTTTTCTCACAAAGGTGAGTTTTTATAGGGATTTTGACATGTTCCAGGAATGTGATCTTTCTTGTGAGTCCTCTCTAAATGTCAGGTGAAGCAGCAAAGATTCTGATCTGTGACTACCTGTTCGGAGGGAGTTGCGGAAGCAGCACCAAGTGGTAAGAATTCCTAAAGATAAGCTCAGGAGATGGGGATGGAGCGCTAGTACCATGGGTTTGAGTATGGCTTTTTGTTACGACAGGAACAGAACAAAACATGGAAGTCCTGATTTTTTTTTTTTTAACTTTGAATATATTTATTGCAGATCAAAAACATCCAATCAGTGGCTCCCAGCCAACACCTCTGGAATAGCTGTGGGACATTCCTTTTTCTACAGGGGAAAATCTCTTGTCTGAAACGCTTTCCTAATTCCCAAAGTAGGTCGGGAATGCAGTCATTGAGATACATATGTGTAGTGAGTGAGTCATGGTGTGATCAGCTGTTGGGAATGCTCTGTACTGCTCGCATTTGTTAACTGCTAATTTGTATTGGCAGCAATAAACTGACACAGAGGAGGTATTACATAGCTTGTTTCATCTTCATTTGTCTCAAAAAAGGGGGTAATTGATTTTGTTTTCCCTGAGAGGGTAGCGTCAAACCTACGACGGGGATCGTGACTGTTTCCACACATTAAGCCAAATTGTTAGGGATGCTACTATAGAAAGAGATGAAACAGCCAACCGACGTTGGGGAATCCGCCTCCAAAATCGGCGGTGCGAACCGGGCCGAACGAGGCAGGGGAGGTTGCGTGCCTTCTCCGTGTGGCCACATGTGGGCTCACCGCAGCATGTCTGGCTGTGAGGTTGTTCCCAGTGGGAGAACCCAGAGGTGAGGTATGATGAATACTCGCGTCCATTTGGTTCAGTTTTTCCGCCTCTACAGTCGTTAAGAGGTTTGCAGTCGGTGCAGGGAAAGGCAACGCTTAGAGAGGAGTGCTGCTGGCAGAAAGTATGATTCTTTTTGGAGCTATTTTTTACCACACTCCTGAAACATCTCACCTTTTCTAGCCCAAGGCTAAGGTAAACGAAACGCTGAAGTGCTCAGTATATACACTTTCTTCCAATTCTGCATTTTCTGTAGATAAATGTAGGTAAATGTGAGATGGTGGGAGAGGAAAAGCGAGTACTGTTTATCCGCTGGAGGGTGCTGTTGTTTTATGCAAACAGCAGAGGGGTCCTGCATAGCTCCGACTGCAGACTTCAAGTACTGGTTTGCTTCACAGAGAATTAAGAAAGGCATGCACAGTCCTTTTCTCCTTAGCAAATATCTCACAAATCCTGCATGTTGTGATCTGCCTGTTGTCCAGCATTCCTGAGACTGGCTAAACTTAGCTAATGACTACAGATGGGAAGACTCATATTTTCTGAGCAATTCCTCCTGAACAGGACCAGAATTTTTCTAAAAAAATCTGTTAAAGCTTCCCTCAGTCCCCCAGCCCCCAAGAGTTAAGCTTTGTTTCACCTGCGGGGTGAGTGCAATAAGCTAGCTAGCAGCTGCCGGAGGAAAAGCCTGTTTTCAGAGTCTGTGGTTATACTTCGTTGTGGGGGAAGAGAAGACAGATTCCTCTGATGAAACCACCTTTTCAGAGGCCAGGACTTGAGTTTGAATTTTGTTTGCCTGCCGTAGCATCGGCTAGCATAGCATCAGATAAGATCTGAAATAGGTATTTGCAACTTATGTGACTTATTCTAACATCCTTGTAACTTTTTATTGTATTTTTTATAACTCTCTCTTAAAGATATAACTGCGATCTTTACGAAGGAGAGGAGTTTGCATATCGTTACCTGTGTAATTTGTTTCACTTGCCAACACCATTACAGACTTTTATTGGAAAGGAAATAAAAAGTAGCCTGTGTGGTATGATAAATTGTTTTGCAAGCTCTGCCTATGACTCAGCTGTTGGAATTCAGCTACTGATAATTGATCGAATCAGAAGTTAACTCAAGGTGCTGATTTAAGGAAATGGGAGGGTAGGAAAGGAAGTGGAGAAAGTATTTAGTTTGTAGTAAGTGAAGATGGCTGCATCAGTTCAGTAACTATTCTGAAAGGTGATGTTTAGAATTTTTAGTGCCTTCCAGCATTGTAGGACTGGCTATCAGCTCTTCAGTTTCCAGATACCCCGAATTCTGGTAGCAGAGGGGAACTTTGCAAAGGAAACTGCTGCCTGCTGGCAGTAGATGTTTCTGATGACCATTGCTAGTCTGTGGAGCGCAGGTAGAAAACCCCTGTGTGACGGCAGCGGTTCAGCACACAGCACTGTGTTCTGTGTCACTGGCAAGGCTCTTGTTGGTACCCGTGTTCCTACAGCAGCCACCTCTGAGCTAACGGAGAGCTGATCTGGCAGCAGGCATGCGTGGGTGTGACTAGCCAGGGCCTAGAGACCGGCTGCTACAAACTGGGAGGAAAGCAGAGGTCAGAAGAGATTGTATCTTTCTTTGAGGAGGCCAGTGGTTCATACATGGAGCAAGTCCCGACTTCAGATGAGTAACAGTATCAGATTCATGCTTTAATTTCTCATCCTACTGTAAGCTGTTTGGACTCAGGGTGGTGGTTCCCCATTGAAGCACAGGATCTTTTTAATCCCTACTGTCACCCTGAATTCCCTTTAGCTGCCACTGTGTTTGCACGGAGTGTGTCCTTTCGTATCAGCAAGGACCACTTAAAAATCCAGCTGTTTCCTTTTGGAGGAGAAGCATTACAGCCCAGCATCTAATGGAGATGACCGTGACCTTTTGAGGGAAGAGGGGCTTACAGAAAATGTGACTGGACAGGTAAACCAGGACTGCCTGGGGAAGCAGAGTTGAGGGGGGTGGAATGACTGGCTGCCTAGGCTTGTCCCAGCGTCTGACGTTTGTCCTAAAAGTCAGAGCTATGTCTTTTGCAAAATGGAGGAGTTATAGTTTCTGGATACTTATAAGATGTGGTCCGAGTGGCTGGGAGAGGGACTCGCACCTGTGATCTCTAAACTTTCCGTTTGTTTTGGGTTTTTGTTAAAAGATCTCTGTGTGTGTTTATACACTTCAGTTTCGATTGCCTGGGTAGATGTTGTCTGTTCCTCTTCCATGGTCTTTGTTTTGTTTGTTTTTCCACTGTGATGTGAAGCTATTGGATGAGTTACACAGGGTGTTACCTGCATATTAGCAATAGAAAGACCAGTGGAAACCGGATGGAGAAAATAGAAACCCCAGCTTTTCTCTGTACAGACTATGCTGAAATTTGCACACCCACGCACTCAAATGAACTTTGTAGTGGTGGAGTTTGACTTTTGGCATGAGCAAGACTTTTTTAGGCAGTGCTGCATGAAAATTGTAGGTTGGGTATTGCTGATTCTTTCTCCTGTATGGGCTGTGTTTCTTTGTCCTGCAGTAAAGGAGTTGTGTGTCTCATCTGCTGTCCTTGTGGCCCGATAGAGCCGTATGACGTTAGTGCCGAAGCGGAGTACCGCTGTGCATGAACCCAGCGACCTTGAGAAAGGAGCAGAGGCATTCTGAAAACTTGTTTTTTGGGGGGTATCTTTCAGCTATTTTCAAGCTGCCCATGAACACCCAAGAGCGTTGGGCCTCAGTCCTTTACTCTCATTTTGTGTGTAGACCATGACAGTTTCAACAACCCTACAATTGCACTGTTAAATTGGCAGAGCTGCCAGTGGGTTGATGAGATGCTTCCCTAAAATTGCCCGGAGGAAATTGCCCATTGTCCTACACACCTCCTGTGCCTTGTTTTGTTTTTTTAAACTCCTGTCAGCACCACTGAGGTGGGAAATTTTCTGTTTGGCTGTTTGATTTAACACACCATTCAGGCAACTGAGAGATCCAGCAGTCCTTTGTGCTGCCCCTGAGATCTGCCAGGGACTCGGGTCCCACGCTTTCCCTTCTCCCCTCTATCTGTTCTCACAGATGAACATCTACATCAGAGGGCAAAGCTAGGGGGGAAAACTCTGATATTAATGTAATTGAGAATGTAACTTATTGCAGCAGAGAGGAATTCCTGCGTGATACAAAGTCATAAAAAGAAAACCCTGCACCAGTGGCTCTTGGACCTGTGTGTTGACTTTGGGGAAATGCCTCCTGGGAGGCTTTCACCACTGAGATGTTCTGCCTGGGGCACAGTGCAGTCACGGCTGTGGAGATCCTGCAAACTGTGGTGTTAGCAAGTGCTTTCCTGTTCTGAGGGCTGAAATTTGGGATGGTCCTTCTCTTTCACTTCGCTATTTCTCCTGCAGCTCAGCAGTCATCTTGGCAGAGGTGCTGCAGGTTTACAAGAAGCCCCTTAATCCGTGCTAGGCTGCTAGTGGAGCTGCTCCACTGCTGGTACTGGTGGGGAGCAGCATCTTTATCACTGCAAAACTTTGGGGGCACAGGCAGAGAAGATGATGGATCTGCATCCAGTACTGGTTCCCAGCAGAAGTGCTGTCTTGGGAGGCCCAGCCATTTCCAGGCTCCTTCGTGACAAAGGTCTGTCTCTGCAGCCAAGCGATGCTGCCTGTCTGGGTGGGATCCCATGGAACTGCAGGAGCATCATCTGCTCCCTCTGGCCCCCACCATCCTTTTTGCCAGCTCCTCCTATAGCCTTTTGTGGCAAATGGTTTCTTGGTAAAGGGTGGGTTATCCCTGTTTGCACATCGATATTCTGTACCCAGGAATGATCTGCGTTGTACATGGCGGTTTGGTAATATTTATACTGACAAGCCCGTGACGATGGTGTTGATGTCCCTGCTCACCTTCCTGCAACAAGAGATGAGGCAGACACCCTCTTGCTAATTGTACCAAAATATGGTGGGCTCTGTCCCGCCCTCTGCAGTCACAGCGACTGACTGAGCTGAGGAAAAAGCGACTGTTTCAATGTCGGGGGGGGCACACACATGCAGACACTTGGGGTGAGGATCTGGGAGCCCAAGTCTGATCCACCACATTGTCCTGAGGTGGGAGAGCATGTGGTGATGGTAACAGCAGGGATCTGTCCTCTCGACCTAGGGGGTCATCAGCACATGGTGGGATAGCAGAGCTGTGATCTGAGATCCCCTCCTTCAAACCTTCTTTCTCTCTCTAAACAAATCTACTAGAGGACAGGACAGTGCGTTAGCTGCCTGTCTCGATTGTTTCCTTCTTTGTGAGCACTAAATACCACAGAATAGCCATGTGTACAGCCAGTGTTGGAGAAAGGTGTCTGGGGAACTGAGAGTGTATTCCCGGGGTCACTTCGCTGAAGGTTTTGACAGGTACGCTAAAGCTGTGTTTCGGTGCATGTAGGAAGGGATGGTGTAAGGGTGCTCTGTTGTCTGCCAGTTCTGCTCATCCCTTCTCCGTGCATCAACTCCACTTGCCAACTGCAGCGTTGAACCAAAATTTGATCACCCGGACTCTGCTCTGCGTCAAACCAGGTTAATAAAACTGGTGGCCAAGGGTTTGCAGGCGTGAATGTGACTCGATTTGGCCTGCAGGAAAACTCTGGTCATGTTGGTGACCACCAAGCCTGTCTGGATTTTGGCGTTTCGGGCACGGTTAGCAGAGCGGGCAGGTAGAACAGGTATCTGTGAGCGTATGTAAGACAGGGTCCCCGGCACAAGATGGGGCAGCCTTAAGATACCATTTTTGTTGACTTTCCAGACTGGTGGTGCACTTCAAAGTTAGTAGCAGATAAACTTGCACCTGGGGTATGTGCAGTGAACGGCCTTTTTAGTGAAGCATGCACTATTTATATACGCATAAATGGAACTGCAGTCGTCTGGTTTACTTGAGGTTGTAAGGCCAGACCTTGTCAAATGCTGATATGAAGAGAAGTGAGAGGCTGGCTGAATACAGCGTTCTACTGGGAACAGTAAACAACTGAAGGGATTGGCTTTCTAGAAAAACTGTCTTGCAATTCAGCTGCAATCCCTAGGCAATACATTGTTGTACAGGCTAACAGAGAACCCAAAGACTAACTACATGATAGGACAGGAATTTTTTTTTTCCTGGATAGATTAGATAACAAACCATGTGAAGTTCCACAAGTAAAATGCCGTCTATTTATCTCGAAAGACACAATGGCTGTTTTGTAGATGTGAGTTACGAGTGAGATAAAGCTAATTCTCAAACCAAATTGTATTTTAGGCAGGACCTGAACTTCCATCCATGAAACAGGGTAGTTATTTTAATGTGTTTGTGGGGTACTTGACATAGCCAAATGTTTTTAATGGACTGGCCTCCTGAACAACGGTGAAACACTTCAGCAGTGGCAAAACAAAAAGCCTACCTTAGATTTGTGAGCTGCTGGAGCCTTGTGGCGTCAGCCATCAGGGTTCTGAGGTCCTTGTGGTGGAGCCACCAGTGTCTAGATGAAGCTGAAAACAAAAAGATATCATGTAGCTCTGGGCAGAAGCAGGACTGTTGGCACCATCCTGGTTAAATTCTCATGTGATTAACTGCCTTTTACCACGCTGTCTCCTTTCTGTTTGTTTCAGAGACCTTGTCTGGAGAAGTGTGTGGTGCTGTAGCATGGCTCGTCATGTTCCTTTCAGCAATGACTGCCTTTCAGCATCAACTGAAGGAAAAACAGTAAGGTAATATGCAAGTGCTTTAGGGTAAATTACATAAAGTTTATAAGCCCAAGGGCTTGTTATTTGCTCAGAGCACTTTACCACATGGTTTCACAGAATAACACACGTAGTTAAACAACCAGAAGAGTAATTTTCCACAGTCCTTATTTTTCTGCAGAGCTCTCAGTGTCTTCTTGCTCTTGATTGTTTTGTGCATTTACTCTTAAGGTATTCGTTATTTTAGTTAACTGGGCTTGTGTTTACTTACAGTTACTATATCAAGGGGTAAATATGAACTCAAACATTGACCAAGCTGGAGGGTGGGGTGGAGCAAAGGTGCTGCTCTAGGTGATGGTCAGTGGAGTATGATGCAGCGGTATGGATTGCTTAGGGAGAGGGAGGGAAACTGCAAGTGCTGAAAGGTGGCCAAGCCCCAGCCGACATCTGTATAAAGTCAGAATGAATGTATGTTCATATGAAACTCATATACTCATAAAATTCAAAATGCAAATATGAACAATAAAAACATAAACTCAACCCTGAGTCACAGGGTTGGCTTAGATACCACTGAAGCTTGGAGCTGCATGAGATGTCCTTTCAGGATGTCTCTTCCAGCCTTTGTCGCTGTGGCTCTGCAGCGTAACTCTTTCTAGATGAATAGGTAGTGTCTCAGCAAGTGCAAAATGCCTGCTACGGAGGAGAGAGCTGTAAGGGCAGACTAGCGGAGATTAGCACAAGGGCTGAATTTGATATCATCCTGTTAATAACACAGCTTAGACTGTTCCTGTTGTAGGCCTGATTGTTCTCATTTGGTAACTAAAAATGAGGACGCAAGGCTTGTGATGCGAGCCGCAGAGCTAGGAACAAACACACTCAGTGTACGTCCTGCCTGACTTCTCCATGCCATGTTTTTCACTAGAGTGACACCCGTCTCTAGGAAGTGCAGCTCACGGGAGGAGATGAATAATGTCATTGCGCAGCATTATTAGAAACAGACTGGCTGATCCTCTCGGCCTCGCTGAGACTGTGCAACAGGAGTGTCCTTCCTGGAGATGTAAGGCCTGTGAGACAAACCCCGATTGAACAGATGGTAAGCAGCTCCCAGGGAACCAGGAGAGAACGACATGCCCTTCCCGAGTACAAGGATCTCACGTTTCCACTACAGTAGCACAGTGTGCTGCTCTCCTGCCCAGCAATTACTTTGCCTGGGGTTTTCCCAGTATGAGGTAGATAGGTGTTGTGCAACAGGGGTGGCAAAGAATTACCTTCTCTCCATGGCCAGGCAAAAGCCTCTGTCAAGTTAATAGGAGGAGGATGGAGGTAAGTAGCACAGGACCCTCTAGGTATCTAAATAAAGCAGGGGAACTGTTAAATAGAAGACAATAAACAGAAGGGAGAGAAGGGAAGAGCACACGATTTCCAGCAGCGAATCCATCTTGCTTCTCACAGGACCCTGTGGCTGTGCTACTCTTGCAGCTAAAAATGTGACTGCACTTCTCCGATGCATCTGTCAGTCAGGAGCAGAGAGAAAGGCACTGTGAGGCCACATTTTTCCAAGCGCAAGTCAGGGCCGTGATGATTTATACCACTGAAGGAACAGGCTTACATCTTGCATTCCTGTAGCACTTTTCACCCCAAAGGATGCCAAATGGCACATTTGTCCTGCCAGATGTCAAGAGCGATGGTTTCTGATGTTAAGTTAGTGGGAAGAGTATGGGAAGGACCTTTAGCAAGAATTATTTCACTTCTGGCTCTAAAATTAGTAGGCTCCCACACAGATGTGATTCTGTGATTCATATTGGTGCAGGGTCTGATTTTTGCAGCCAGACGTGAAGTACTGAGATAATACGCTTGCATTTTTTGCCAAGGGTACGGAGAGGGAATTGGGATTTGTGATTTTTGTGTTTCTTGCTCTGGAACAGTGGAGAGTCCTGGAATGCTCCTACTCCTGGCAGCTGTCAGGGACAGGAGCTGGAGAGGCGGCTTTTCTGATGGGAGACCAGCTAGCCATGAGTTTAATAAATTACCTCCTCACCTGTCTGCAGTACTGCCCTGCTCCTTGGGGGAACAGCTCTCTGAGAGTTTCCTAGTCAAGGAACAGAATAATTTCTTCCTTTCCATCAAATAGATTTTAAAGGGGAAAAAAACCCCACAACCCACATCAGCCCTGAAGTGGTGTCAGTTTTCTGCCTGTCTGTCAGCTCTAGGGTGATATGCGAGGCTTCCTGCTGGGATGGCACAGACAAAAGGCTGTTGAGGGAGGCATTTGGGTAAAGGAGCCCTGGTTCTTTCCAGCCGATGTAACTCCAGCTGATGTTTCCAGGCATTGTTGCTGGGAGTGTGTTTTTCTGGGGTTTTTGGGTTTTGTTGTTTGGTTTTTTTTAATTCTCTCAAATGAAGTTTTTGATTTTGAATTAAGAAAGGGCTCATTAGTCTTCTCAGCTTTGTGTATCTGAAAAAGGAGTGCCGGGACCAGAGCCATTTCAGTGTTGCAGCTTAAGTGGGATGGGGTGAATGGTGAAGAGCCCAAGAAGCAGGAAAGCAGTGTGATGGAAGACTTGGTCTGCTTCACTCAATACAGAGAGGTTAACACCTATAGCTGTGGCCACAGGGAGCATTCTTAATAGCTGAGTAGTCACTGTGCTTGCAGAAAGAACTGAAACAAGTTCCAGTGACCAGAGGCTGTAATATGGTCAAATTCAGAGCATTTATACCCCATCTCCCAGTGATTGCTCCAGGCAAGGGCTTTCCCTGGTGCGTGGGATCTGGCTGGAGGAGCCTGCCTATGTTCCCTTCGCCATGTAGAAGAGGGGGAAATATTCCACAGCTTAGACCCACGTCATCTGCTGTTACAACATAGATTCAAGGCGGTTTCTGTACTGGGGCATTGGCTGGGTGGGGCTGGATACCAAGCAGACAAAACAGCGCTAATAAAACCAACAAGTTTTCCGTTCTCTGCAACTCTGCTGTGTGGACGCTGAGGTGGCGCTTGCTAGCGTTCCACCGCGAAAGCCACCGTCTCTTTCTCTTCTGGGGCATTTCAGCACATGGAGAGCACAGACCAATTGGCTCACTAAGCTGTTCCCCACCTCCTGGCGCAGTTCGCTGAGGCTTTGCTCAGTGACAAAACTGTGGGTATTCTTGCAAGTGCAGCAGTAGAAGAGGTGGGGCCTTTGCCCCAATAAAAGATGTTGTCTCTGGGTGTTTGTTCAGCTTTTGAGAGACCGTTTGGCACAGAAGAGAAGGAGCTTGCTGGAAGATGGCCAATGAGGGTGGAATTAAGGCAAGCTTGGGAGTTGTTGGGCTGTCAGTTTTGTTTGGTGAAAGCAAGACAAATAGCTGTGCAGAGTTTGCTCTTGTAATTTCTTCCCCCACCTGGATTCCCAGCCTGAAAGCATGTGCTTCTGAAGATGACTACTGAACTGGGAGGGGAAAACAAGAACCTCGCATTTCCAAGCCAAGCCTTTGCAAGCTTACCCTTTGCTAACCCACAGGCATGACCACTGAGCAGTCACATGCTGCAGGCAATGTCATTCTTTTTCTCTCCAAGTCATAACACTCAGTTCTTATCAAGTAATACTGTGAACAGGTCCAAACATCCCCAGCTTCATGAGCAGGTCCTTATTCCACAGGCTTCCAGTCAAGTACTGGTTTTGGTACGTTGTGGACATCACTGAAAGACAAGTTTGTCCTACAGTGAAGTTTGATCAATTCGTAGAACAGCTCTGTCCTTAAAGCATATCTTGTGATGCCCTGTTCCCTCACCCAGAGCCACGGGAAAGTGGAAAGCACACAGGGCACAGGCAAGTAAGCAAGATTTGATACACAGCCCTCTGGAGAATGTACGTGCAGATAAATTGTGGCATCGTTCAGACTCCAGCTGACACCCACAACACGCACAACTTAAGATCTAATGGAGCTGAAGTTTTTTTGTGGGGGAAAAAAAAAAAAAAAGCCTCCAGAAAGGCAAATCTGCCTTTTTATCTCTCCAGGATGTGACTGAGGATGTAGTTAAGTGGATGTGGAATTAAATGGACTCTTAGTGATGGAAAAGGGCTAACAGATAACCATCTTCACTTGATGGTCCCAGGTGGTTTGCTTAAAAAAAAAAAAAAAAAAAAAAGTCTTGTTTTCACATCACTAAAGAATAGAAGAAATTCTGGTGTGGGCACTGATGTTGGTAGCTGGACACACTGAACATGGAGCAGCAGGGCTGGGCTCAGAGACTCTGCACTGTGAGAGAAGCAGCATCTCCTGGGATTGCCAGTAGGACTGCCAGAGAAACATGCAAAACCTCCCATTTGGAAAAGGGGGCTGGCATCTGGCCTGTGGCCCTTGGGAGGTCGCCAGCCCCTGTGTTAGGTGCAGTCTTCACTTATCTCCCTGTCTGTGGGCTGGGAGCCCATTGTATCCCAGGAACCATATTCTTACAGAGCTTTACAAGGGAGCAGCTCTGCTCTTGGCCTCAGTTTTCACCCAGCCATCCCTGAGGAGTTACAATACATCCCTGTTTCCTAGTCTGACCTCATGTTTGAGCTAACCAGCCTGGCTGCCTGAGCTCTGACAGACTGATTTCAGCAGTGGGCGCGGAGGATGATGAAATAATACTCCAAGGAAGTGAAAGCCAGTGATCTGGTAGCTTGTTTGTTTTTTCTTTAGATTTTCTTTTCTTACACCAAGAAGGTGAAAAGCTGTGTGTTTTGCATAGCAGGCCTGCTTTCGACTAATATGTTTGCCAGAGATTTGGATATTCCCCCAAGCACAGTCTTTCCTGAACATAGAGTACTACAGATATGTTCTCCACGATTGCCAGCAATTCCTTAAAAGCAAAGCAAACTGTCTTTTTCTGGTTGTAGGAATCTTGCTGTCCCTTGTGGCTCTTGGTTTTGCAGTAACGTTACATGGAGGAGGCTGAAGGAAAATGTTTGCTGCCTCCAGAATTTCCCTTTGGGACCCTATTAACAAAAAAAGCCTTGTAGTCTCACACAAGCAGCTTCTTCCAAGCAGTATGCCTGAAGGTGCATAGGGCTTGAAAGAGGAAGGCTAAAATGAAGCTGTTGCTATGTATGCTGCATATCGGTGCTTCAGGACTGATACTTGTTCCTGTAAGAATGTCTTGTTAGAGATCTTGTGGCCACAGAGTCACTACTTGCCTGCTGCACACCCAAACCTGGAGCTCACCTCTCTAGAATTGCCTGGAGCTGATGAGGGCTGCCCAGGAATATGGCAATACCTTGGCTGATCCCGTTCTCCGTGCCTGTAATTGTTCAACAGATCTCCTTTGATCCTAGGCTCAGTTTGAGCAATAATGAAATGTTTTGCTGTAGATGGAGGCAGAGTTGTACCCTGGACCAACAACCTCCCTCATGTTTCTTCAAGGGCTTTGCAAACCTGTGTGTTATTGTTTCATTTTTCTCTTCTAGGTCCTCTGATAACTGACGTCTTGCACTTAAATCCATTGAGAGTAACTTGTTGGGAAGTATGGACGATAAAGAAGTGCCACTACTGCTGAGCTTTGTACAGGGATTCCTTGCAGCTTTTTGCTGTGACGCGTGGAGGGGTACGAGGTAGGTGTGAAACCTGTTGACTGGCTTTCCTGTAACTTAAAGCAAACATCTTCAGTTCTCTGTGTATTCAGTAACAGTGTGAGTACTACCTTCTGAGATCTGTGATATTGTCAACAAAAGCTTTTCTATATCTGAGCTTAATTTTTTATAAAAGCTGTGCAAAAGCAGCCTATGTCGTAAAAAGCAACGTGGCCATCTCCCCTTGAATTGTCAGGGCTAATATTTAACAGCTTCCCATGAGTTAAAATAGCCCTTTGCTGTAGCATGTAAAGTTACACCTCTAGTACATGTAAGTGTTTCTCTGGCTGAGGTGTTCACCTCTGCTAATCTTTCCCTCTGCTGGCGGGGAGATGTATTCTGGACTGCCAAAGATCAATCTCCAGGCAGACTGCTGATTTTCATGAAGAGGAGCGGATGAGATATGTATTGTGGATCTTGGGATGGGGAGAGAGATTGTAGGGTGCTACCTATCAATGAGAAGCAGCATATCCCAGGTCTGAATATGCTCATGGCTCAAATCAAGTGTAGTGCAAACTCCTAGGGTTGCAGCAGGGATTCATTACCCTTGGAGCGTTTTGTGTGCACGTGGCATTAGTGAAGTTTTGTTTTAACTGACGCTGTTGATGAACAAAGCCTGGTTGTACTGTCCAAAACCTAAATGACCAGGGTCCCAGTAGTAGTGTAGAAGGCAGTTGTCTGTCTGCGCATGATGGCATGATTCACAGATACAAGAAACTTGAAATATATTTTGGTGTTATGTGGAATAAAAATTCAGATATATTAGATGCTCCCTTGAAACGAATGGAATTTCAAGGTGCTCTACTATCAGGATCACCAGGGTGATCTAGTTCTTTTAAATTCTACAACTAGCCACAGACTCAAATCCATCCACGTCCTGTTTCAGTGGCGAACTGACATAGGTGTCATTTCCTGGCCACTCAGTGATCCCTGTGAAGTGATGGGGCAAGAATTCAAAAGCCAGAAGTAAAAGACTGGTCCTAGAGTTGCTGCTGGAGGAAGCTTGACTGAGAGCTCACAAAGAGCAGCAGCTGAAGAGCACGTATTGCTGCTATCCGTACAAGCAGCTCAGAGCTGAAGTGGCACACTCCTGAGCCAGCTTGGGAACCGGAGCTGCAGGCAGGCCTGTGTAACAAGTTTGTCAGCGATAGCAGGGTTTGACTGTGATGGAGTTGGCATCTTTCAGACAAGTGAAATGCTGGATGAAGTTTTTCCAGTTGCCCTAAAGGCAGGTCAGCTTAATTAGAGAGGCAGGGGACTGTCTGATTCTAAGCCCTGTCCTCTGATGCTTTAACCAAGCACTAATCTGCCTTTAAACACAAGCTCCCCCTGTTCTATGGTGGATTTGCAAGGACTCTGACTTGTTTCAAAGCAATCACAAGGTGGAATGGGTGTGTATCTAGCCATCAGCTTCTGGGGGCAGGGATTGCTTCTGGATTGCAGCTACAAGCAAGTACTGCATAAAGATCTGTTTATGGTTATGCCTAGAATCTTGCCTGAGCCCTGGGGCAGGTGGTGGTTTGAAAGCTAATTACTTTGACTGTAACTATGGCTACTTCCATAATTCACACAAATGTTCCCGATGATGCTTCCACCAGATTAGAGGTAAAGGGTTTCCTTCTTACACCGGACTAACCTCATTAAGGGAAATATTGTTTGCAGTAAAAGATGTTTCTTTCCCTACTCTGTGTTGCACTAAGCTTAGGGTGATAGATGGGAACAGTGCAAAGCTGCTGTCTTGTCTGAGAAACCGGATCCATGTATGGAATGTCTGGGAATGTTGGGAGAGAGGGTGTGCACACTCTTGAAGGGAAATCCAGAGAGAAGACCAGCCCACTCATTCAACACACCTTTGGAAAGCACTGCCTAGTGAGCACCTCTGGGCAGCAGCAGCAGCAAAGCCTCTGTCACTCTCAGGCATCTCACCATGTGGTTTTTCAGGAGAAGGCTTCCTAAAATTCCCAGAGCCCTCGTTTGGCTCATTGTTTTAACACACTTTCGCATCTTCATTGCTAATTTTCAGCTCCTTGTTTGGCGTGTTGAAGACAAGGATTTTCAGGTAAGAGACCTACTTGTTTGTGATATGTGCTGTCTGGATAGTGCTTTCTGTCTCTGTCTTTTTACCCTGAAACTTGCACTTCTGATCATGAGTTAGATGACCACTTTGCTTTAACAGACCATGTCATGTACAGTCAGAGCATGGTGTTGGAAGATCCACAGTCAAAAAATGCTTCAGCTGGATCACTAGTTTCCATTGTTTCCTTGTGTAGCTCTTTAAGAAAGCAGCTTTTGCTTTACTAATGCTACCTGTTCTCGTACTTTGGCACTACACCGTGTTTGCTTTTCCTGGTGGCTCCCAGAAGGACCTCATTCAGCCTGAGTCCAGATTACATTGCTGGACATAGAATTTGGTGGGATACCTTCAAATGTATAGCGAGTTCAGCCTCTGATTCCTAATACAAATATGCTGCATAGTGGGAGACCAATGTCATGCAGACATGATATATATATAACTTCTTATGTAAATGGTCAAGTAAATCCTACAAGAATGGGTGTGGAGGGAATTGCAGTGTAGACTGCAGTAAAATGTCTCCAGCATCATTGGCAAGAAGCACTCCTTGCATGAGCACAGCAGATATCTGAGCCTTTCCTACTACAAGCATGGCTCACTTACGTGTTGGTGCCCTGTGCTGTGTGTAGGACGCACCGCTCCCCAGCCTCCACACCAGCCCTCCTGTGGTCCCAGCTCTCCGATGAGCTCTTCTGGCTTGTCTCGGTGGGGTTAGTTGTCAGCTGGCCCTCTCAGGGCTGATGCTGTGGGGCAGGCAGGAGGGGTGAAGCTGGGCACACCTCCATCTCTTTGGAGGTGGCACGAGTTTAGCTCAGCTCCAGTGACTTGAGACCACACCTTGTGGACAGCTGTCAGTTTGGAGAGGTCAGAATCCACACAAAGGAAGCAGGGAGAAGGAAAAGGTGTAGAGAAGTGAGTCGTTCTTGATCACAGAGCCTGTCCGTGGCAGAGCTGGGACAAGAACTGGCTCTCCATGCCAAGCTGCTTGAAGCCGGTTTCATTCTGCCGTAGTTTCAGATAATGGAAATGTCTGTATTTTTGCAACTTAAGTAAAACACAATTAGGCGTGAGCGGTATGTGGTTATCTGTGTGTCAGTTCTATTTCCGTACCTTTATATGCAACATAAAATACACAAAGCGGCATTTTCATGGCTTTATCCTCTATTTGTCCTAGGGCTTTGTAAATGGAGAGGAAAATGACAGTAAATATCATTGAGCTTCTGCAGTTGTTTGCCAGCTGGACTCTAGAGCCTGAAATTTGATGAGCTGCTTTGATCAGTTGTCTGGATTTAAAATGCTAGTCAGGAGAGCAGGGTCTTGTGTAGGCACCAGTGCCTGGCCGTGTGGGTCTGACTGCAGGGAGCAAGGTTTTGGATGTGAAGGGCCCTCGGTTTTACATTTTGGTTTCTGTATGTTTGGCGCAGAATTTGAAATTAAAGTGTAATAGAGCTGGGGCGGAATGTGTGCCCTGCGAGACAGCAGGTATGGGAAGTCTGGGCTGGGGGGTGGTTTGTCATACTGTCCTGTTTCATTTGTTCTCTGCCCTTTAATTTCAAAATTGTAAACATCATCCTAAAAATACAGCAGAAAATCATCCGGGGATTTAAGATATGCCTGAGCTACCTTACCCAACTTCTCTTTACTTAGAGTGTATATACGAAATCTTTCCTCTTATTAGGCAGTAAACAGTAACACAAGTTTATACATGAAGCACTATGACAGCGAGCAACTGCTGCATACTTGGTTGAAACTGGCTAATGTTTATGAAGGGAGGTAGAGGAAGAGCTGATAGGCCATTTACCACAACCTCTTTTGCTCAGAAGTAGCACTGGAAAGGTTGAAGTATTATGATTCTATGATCTATCTGATACAAAATTATTTTTAAAAGCTTCCTTAGTTGATAATTTCCTAATCACTTTAATGAATGCCATAGCACTCTGAAGCTTCAGCAGCAGTTGAACCGTTATCTACAGCCTGCTATCTGTAGAGGTGCTTTTCTTCCCATTTATCACCTCGGAAGCAACCCACAGCTCTCCAAAACAAATGCGTTATGCAAAGGGTGAATGAACGTGAGTGGGAAATCAGACTGCCACAACTATGCTGATTTATCCTGAAAAGCTTTGCTGTACATAAAAGCTCAGCTGCAGAAATTTTTCACCTTCCTTTTTCCTGTTCCACCCTCCAGCCATGTGCAGATAAGAATGAATGTTTGGGACAAAACCCCACCACTTCTGCCTTGGGTTTTTTGCTGGGTTTCAGCCCAATCTTGTTGCAGGTGGCTCTTCTGCTGCTGGCAGCTGTATCCTCCTACGATATCCTTGTACCTGCCTGTGCCTCTGAATCAGGCAGCAGGGCAGCTGCAATATTAGAGGCAATTGCTGAAAATGCAGAGATTTTACGTTTTTAAGCTTCAGAGTGTATTTCAATAGCTTCAAAGTGCCTGTCTTAAGACGTGTACCCTGGTGAATGCTGTGTGATGACATTGCATTAGCTGGCTAAGGGGGAGGAGGAGGGGAAAAAATGCCTTGTGGCCCCAAATGCCCAAGAAGCGATGTATGGTAAAGGAGTAAGTTTCACTTCTTATTAGACTTCCCTTACTGAATTCTGGAAGATCTTCATGCTCTGTCACTGAAGCACTTGGCTCTGCTGGCAAAGAAGAGAGCCAGATGGCTGCCTTCATGGTGTGTGCTGTGTCCTGAACTCAGGATCTCCAAAACAGTCCTGCAGTGCTCTGGGGACATTGCCAGGGTCCTGCCCAGTGCAGGGCAAAGCTGTTCGGTGCTGTTTTGCAGTTACTGCCAGTGTGGATGTCTCATGAGCCAAGTGCTGAAGAGGAGTGCGTAGCCACTGGGATTCGCTTCGTGGGAAGATAAGCAGCATTCAGGCCAGCATGGTGTGGGAAGTTGAATAACACTTTGGTGGCAAAGTTGAAAATGAATTCTTACAGTGTCCTGGAGAAACGCGGTGGCTGTTGCCAAGGCAAGTCCTCTGAGTGTGGTGGTCGTATGCAGTGGTTGCTTTGAAGCAGAGAGAGGCGCTCAGAGTCAAGAGCGTGAAATGAGCTGGAAGGTGCTCACTGTTAAGGGGAAAGTGTGTGTAATGTGTCTGCTTTTCCTTTGATTGCATTCAGGCAGTTGAGCATTTCCCAATGTGCCCCAGATACGCTTCAAGTGGACGTTCAAGAGCAACAGTGTTTAAACTGTTCTGATAATGGGAACTTAAGGAGCTTTTTGAAGATGACTGTGGGGAGAGACATCACAAGGCTTGAACAAGATATGGTTGAGAGGACACCAAGATGGGAAGGAAAGGAGGACCAGAAGAAAATGACGAAACCAGTTGCCAGGGTGGAGGAAGCCAAGGAGAACATGACTGTGAAACCACGCCCCAGGTTGGAGGGAATCAAGAAGACAACAGTGATAACAGCTCCTAGGGTGCAGGGAAACAAGGAGAAAACAACAGTGGGACCGGTCCCAGGGGTGGAAGAAGCCAAGGAAAAGACAATAGTGAAACCACTTCCCAGGGTGGAGGGAGCCAAGGAGAAGGGCAACAGTGAAACCATCCTCTGGGGTGAAGTGACCTCATGAAAACAACATATCCAAAGATAAAACAAAGCCAAAAGAGCCTCATGCATCAGTGAAAGCTGTAAGACCTGTTCCTCAGGCTGCGGCAGTGACAGAAAAGAAGAAACTGAGAGCTGCTGATTTCAAGTCTGAGCCACGGTGGGATTTCAGGGACAAGTACCTGCTGGACAACTCATCTCCACCATCAGTAGGTGTGATGGCTGTGTCTGTTTGCCAAGAATGATGCCTCCCTGTTGACCTCCCTGTCTGCTGTCCCTTGGATATGTGTGCCCTTTGCAGTCAAGTGTGATCTCCAAGCTGGTAGTCAACTCACTGGTATATGCAGATGCTGCCTGGACCCAGAGAGGGAGACCTCTTTGTATGACAGCCTGGCCAGTCCTCCACCGTGCTCCAGTATGGGAACTTACTGCAATTGCATGCATTTCCATGGGTTCCTTTGAAAGTCAGGCTGAGCAGCCCTTTCTGGAGCTCAGGTGCATCAGAAGCTGGGGAAAATCTCTCCTTCTAGATGTGCTACAAGGTGGTCCCACTCTTAGGTGCCTTGATGTATTGCACAGGGGACTTAGGCACACAATGCAGCCTCTATGTTCCCTGGCACCCTATGACCTGGCACCCTAAGGTAAGTTGGGTCACACCTAGTCTTGTGATGCCTACAGGCAGGCATTAGGTGTCTGGCACCAAATGGCAGTCTTCATACAGGCATCCTGTTTCTCACCCGATCTCTTGGGAAACTGCACATCTGCATTCCTTTGAAGACCTAGGTTTACAGTCCCCAGATTTGCCTTGATCTTTGTTTTACACAGCCCAGCTAAAGAAGACAAGCAGGGTCATGGTGAGGAAACAGGAATGCCTCCGTGTGCCTGTTCACCCAAGCACATACGTACCAAAGCAAGTCAAAAGCTTTGGCAGCAGCGGGGCAGCAGTAATACTTGTGCTGTGCTAGGCTGTGAAGAATGACGCTGGCAGTGATGGTGAGGGGGGGTCTCTGCACAGGAATCGATACTGGCACGGGTCGCTTCTCTGGTTCAGCCACAGCGCCTGTCGCAGGGGTTGGAGTGGCCTCAGCGCCTGTCACGGGGGTACATCTCTGAATGGTATTTTTAAATAGTTGTTTAACCCTAAGCAAGATGACATGCATTCAGGAGACATAAGACCTGACACGCATTCAGGAGATGTAGCAATAGGACCATGCTGGTTTGAACATCCCAAGGATGTTCAAAATTCTCAAGAGCTGTTGTAACTAGCCTGAAGGAGAAAGGGAAAGTGTGTCGGGGAAAGTGTGTCCCCCGTCTCGCCCATAGATTGGTTCTTTGAGGAGAAAAGTTAAAGAGTGTAATTATTAGTAGTTTCCAAGAGGTGGCTCCCAAAGTACGGAGATGATGGCAATGCTGAGTAAAAATACCACGTTAGTCTCATGACCAGTAATTTTATCAATCATAAACCAGTGTTACACAGTGTAGAAAAATGATAACCTTGACCCAGCTCACAGCAGTGATAAGGAGCACAACAGGGAACGTGCGCTGCAAGTACAGTATTACATCACCCAACTTTGAGAGCAAATAAATCAACTTTGTGGCCCGTGACTATTACACCAATATAATGAATGCTTGTAATAAATTTACCTTAACATACTCTGATCAGATTTGTTGTTGTCTTAACCCTTCATGTCCCACGTTGGGAGCCAAAAAGGATTGTCATGATTTAACCTGGCAGGCAGCTAAACACCACACAGCCATTTGCTCACTCCCCGCCTCCTGCAGTAGGATAGGGAAGAGAATCGGGGGCGGGGGGGGGAATTCGGGGGTTGAGATAAAGGCAGTTTAATAAGACAGAAAAGGAAAGGAAGATCATAATAATGGTAAAAGAATATACAAAATAAGTGATGTACAATGCAATTGCTCATAACCTGCCAACCGATGCCCAGCCAGTTCCCGAGCAGTGGTCGCCACTGCCTGGCCAGCTTCCCCCAGTTTGTATACTGGGCATGATGTCATATGGTATGGAGTGGCCCTTTGGCTAGTTTGGGTCAGCTGTCCTGGCTGTGCCCCCTTCTCACTGGCGGGGCATGGGAAGCTGAAAAGTCCTTGACTAGTGTAAGCACTGCTCAGCAACTACTAAAACATCAGTGCGTTATCAACATTATTCTCATACTGAGTCCACAACACAGCACTGTACCAGCTGCAGTGAAGAAAATTAACTCTATCCCCGCCGAAACCAGGACACCCGCCCATAGTGAGCAAGCAGATTCTTTACCCATTCAGAGCTCCATGACTCAGATGGTCCCAGCATGCTGGGTTGCTATCTAGGATTTTCTTGCTATGCATTGAACCATCATCACAGCAGAGCAAATAATTCATAGCAGATCTGGCATTCAACAAGTCTTGCTTTGTTCCTCTTTGTTAGATAGGAGCAACTGTAGGCCTGGTCAGCGCAGGCGGAGTATTTTTGTAGATGTGAAGATGAGAATCTCAAATGATAAAGTTGTACCTGTCAAGGCAGTACCACTTGCCCAGCTACAGCTTCAAAGTTTTCTTACAGATCCTGTTTGTTGAGAGTGTTGTTCTGTAGGTTAGTTCTCGTGATCACCTGGGCCTGTGTAGGTCGTATTGCTGATGTGATCTTCCAAAATGGTTAGATGGTAACGGTGGTGGTGAGACCATCAGATTGTCTTAACAGCCATGGAATTGAAAGCCTGTTTTGCACTGAACTCTTGTGCTGACCACATTTTTGACCTTTCCTTTGTAGCTATGAGGGTTTGGAACTAATAAGAAATGAAACTTGAGCATCTCATAATTACTTGGGTCCAGGAACAGGGCCTCTAGGAAAGTCGTAAACTATAGCAAAGTTCTCAGGGAGCAGATGGGGCAGGTTGTGGTGCACAATAGTGTCCCTGTCCCCTATCTTATGCCGGTAACTCTTTGTAAAGCTTACCAGGAGGCATTTTGCCTGGCGCCCCTGTTGCTGAAAGGCTTGGACAGGCGGATAACCCTCTCTAGAGTGAGAAGGGTCTTTATACATGGGTGTAAGAGGCCTTTACACACTGTTCATTTGCTCAGGGAGGAGGGAGGTTGTAGACACGTGAGCAGGGGACGGGGGCGCCTGCGCTAGCTTGGTGACCTTCGATGAGCCTTTTGCCTATTTTAAGTCTCAATGTCATAATCTTCCACCATTGCCACATGTCATTTTGGTGGCATTAGGGGGAATGTAGATGTTGTTCCAGGGGACTGCCAGGGCTGCAGGCACCATGTCGTTCTGCTCAGACCTCTCCTGGTGGAGCAGGGGCTACTCTTGAAAAATTTAATCCCATTCTCCAACCCCAGGATGCCCTGGGAGACATGCAGAGAGCAGAGGTAGATGAACTGGGCTGATAAAAAAATCCTAGGATTAGTTTTATTGCTTTGATGCTTTAATTTGAATTCTTTCTCCTTGTGGTATTTTGATGTCATCCCCCATTGCCCCTTTTGGCAGCGTGAGCCACTCTTTTCCTGACAGGATGTGCTCTTCAGTGTGGCATTGAACTGCTTGAGAGGAGCAGCTGGCCCCAAAGATACCTCTGTTATCCAAAGATCTGTGACTATTAAATGCAGAACTTGGCTGTCAGACACTGGAGCTCATGCACTGGCCTAGTCTTACTGAGTCACAGAACAGCTGGCAGATGATCCAGTCTGTGGTGCAGGATGTGCATCCTTCTTCCGCAGCTCCCCATGGTCTCAAGGCACCCGGAATACAAATTGGGCAAATTACATGGCTAAGAGTGCGTACGCCACATGAGACAGTACCTCACCCCTCCTGCCCAGTGTTACTGCCTGTAGTGGAGTTAGTTCACCAGGATCCTGCTTGTCGACTGCCAGATGCTCCCATCTTCTCATCTGATGAGCTGCAGAGCGTGTGCAGCCATCTCAGAAGTGCAGAGTAGGAGCTGGCAGAGAAATGGGAGACAACACTTTACAGCAGGAGGCTGAGAACATCCTCCACTGTAACTGAGGCTGCAGAGCATCTGGGTGTGCAGAACAGCTGAGGCAGCGGGGAAAACCCTTCCTCAGCAGGAAAAGGAGGAGAAAATGCACGCAGAAGGGTCTTTAGTGAAGATGTGCGTCCAGACATCACATGTTGGGTCTCGCTTCCAAACCTGATCTCTAATTCTGCAGAGAGAGGAGTGACTGGAAGCACTCCCACCTCCTTCGCTTCCTACATGATTAGACTTTTCCCTAGTTCCTCTGGTACTGATCCAGTCTAGCTGTGGAGGCACAAGAAGTACCAAACCTTGTACAGTACAAAGTGCAGCTTGAGCAGGAAGGGAATGTCCCTGCCTCTGGACATGAAATGTTTTGCAAGCAAGATGATGCCAACATGAAACCCTCCACAATGTTCTTCTCGTTGCACTCCTGTTGTGATAGGCAGAATGAGGGCTGTCTCCTCAGGCTGTGACCGGATTGTCATCCTCAGCGTAGGAGAGAGCCCAGCTCAGCATGCAGCGAGGCTTTGGCAAAGCAGTCTGGTCATTGCTGGGGATTTGAGCCGGGCGTGCGGGTCCACTTGGTCTCCGGTTTTGTCTTTCAGTAGGTATTGCAGTAGGTGTTTGGGAAAGGTGTCTAAGAAAGTAGGGCCCGAATTGGCTCACTGGAAAACGCAGCGCAGCGGAGTTGTTTGCCCTCCATACGCACACACAGCTTACCTCTTGCTAGCTGCAATGAGACCCTCTGTTGCTAGAGAGGACAAGCTGACTTGGATTCTCTTCTCAGCCGCACGCTTCTCTGTGATTGATTTATGACATTGAACAAGTTGTTTGCATGCTTTTTCTCATCTTTAACAGGAGTGATAATGGTGATCTGATCTCACATGTCCCTCAGTGTGTTTGCTCATGTGCACTCTGAGGCCAGGACCTTGTGAGGTGCATTGCCAACAGGGACTGCTAGCCTTATTTGCTATGTTTAGATTAGCCCTACTACAGATATTAATTTTCATCAGTTAATGAGGCCCAAAGCCAGTAAAGCATGTGAGCGTCACAGGCCTGTTGCTCCAAAGGGGGAAGTCTCAGAGACCTGGAGTCACTCTGGCTTCCTCATACGTGACTTTCCACCAGCGAGTTTTTGATGTAGTGCTGAAATTATGCCTCATGTTCATGGTGATGGGGATGCTGAGGGGAATGGATGACGTGGCACTGGAGTTCCTGTGCTTCTTTCCAATACTCTCACACACAAGAACACAAGCACTGAAACTCCGTCAGGTTTATCAGCTCCCAGCTAATCAGTTCTTATTATTTCCTTTTTGTATTGCAAGACCTGCTCTGAATCAGTGAAGGCCAAAGCTGCCAAGTCTGACTGGCTGCAAGATCTTCTCCTGCCCAACATCATGCTCTTCACAGACAAGAGATACTTCAGTGACACTGAGTGGGACTGCCTGGAGCATTTTGCACCTCCGTATAGCTTCATGGAGCTGAATTATTCATGTGAGTCCCTCAGGACATGTCAGGATGGGACCATCAAACTCCTAACAGGAACCTTATGCCAAGTAGCTGGAGGTTTGCAGCATCTCCCTGTCAGAGGCATCAAGCGAGGTGGATCTCATGGTGGAAGCTGGTGGTTTCACTGTGTACATCCCGAAGGCTCTCAGTGCTAACTCTCCACCATGTTTGCTTCACAGTGGTGGAGGAGGTCATGTCTCTGCTGCCCCCAAATCACCACCAGCAGCTCCTCCTGGCCAACAGCAACAGCAGCATGCCGATATGCATCAGCTGTGCTGTTGTGGGGAATGGAGGAATATTGAATAACTCTGGGATAGGCCAGGAGATTGACTCCCATGACTATGTCTTCTAGCAAGGCAGGCTTCCTTCTTAGAAGATACACAGCTAGCTTATTCCAGTTAGCAGATAATTACGGCTGGATAACTTCACCTCAAGTATTGCACTGACTCCCAAGTGCTAAAATGACTGATGGCAGGAGATGATGAAAAACCAAAAAGGAATTGGAAAGTTCCTAAACACACAGGAAGAGCCTGGGCTCACAGATGAGCCATAAAGAGCCATCTCCAAAGCAGGGGCTCTCCTGCAGATCAAAAGATGTAGCTCGAAATGGGCCTAATCCTCCTTTCCTCCAGACTAACACTGTCTTTTCCTGTTATAAACACGGGTGCGAAGGTTTTCAGTGGTCACCTGGTAACTCTGCTCCTCTGTTTGATTTCCTTGGCCAGGGTGAGCAGGGCTGTAATCAGAGGTTATGAAAAAGATGTGGGAAAAACCTCCTCTTATGGTTTCACAGCCTACTCCCTGGTGTCCTTTCTCCAGATCTTGGGACACAGAGGGTTCAGCGACATCCCACAGGGAAAAGTAAGTCAGGCCCATGCTGTATGCATGCACAGCTTTGACGGGATGCTGTTAGTCTGTGGCCTTCGGTTCTGATCTTGCCATGCATGAGGAGCAAAGGGGCTGAGCTAACACTTTAGCGTTACCCTTAGTGAGGGAACCTGCCTTGGCTTGGCTCGGAGTGAGTATTTGCCGTGGCAAGCTGTGCCAGTCCTACCCCAGCCTTTTGGCATGTAGAACTAGCTGCACATCAGATGTCGCCTCCATTCTGTTTCTGTGGGATAGTTAAAACTGCAGACTGAAGATGTGCATCTGAGAAACTCGGTGAGCCTAGATGCCTGCTTGCTTTTTGTTTTTAAATGCTGTATCTCTCTTGTGCTGTTTATTAATGCTCACTTGTTTTCTTAGCATGTCAGATACATTCAATTCCTGAAAGGAGCTAGAGACTCTGAGTGTCTGAAGGCTCTTCTGCTGAACAAGAACATCAGGAAAAGATTCTTGAACCACTACAGGTAAAACTGGCCCCACCTCTACACTTTTCAGTGTGGAGCTCTCTGTTGTGCCCTTGTCCTTTCCACAGTGCTCAGCTCTGCTGAGGTGCAGGCCAGGGTAAACCCTCCCTCCCCCGGCAGATTTGTCTGGAGAAATGTCTTATTTCCTTCACAGCTCTGAGCACTGCTGTAACCAGTACACCGCCTTCCCAGAAGCAGCTGATGTGTGGCCAGAATTTAGACAAAGCTTTGTGGTCCTCTGGGATGAACACATGCTGTTGTCTGGTCTGGTGTCTGTACATGGTGGCCTACTCATGGAGGAAGGCCTGGTTTCACCAATTCCTATCTATACAAACACATGCTTTTGATATTCCCCTCTTCTGTTGTTGCCTCTCCTCCCTGATCTCTTCCTCTGCAATACACACGGGTTATGGAGGCTTTGTCATAATCTGGGAAGTGTTGCAGAATAACTTGACAATGTTTGTGGTTCTTCTCTTATCACCAAGTGCATCAGGGCTGATGCTTTCTAGCTGTGATGAAATACAGGAGCTTGTCCCGAGTCTCCCCATTCCTGTCCTTACGCAGAGGTCTCGGGAGAGATTTGATGAAGATTTCACGATGGACAAATACCTGGTGGTTCACCCTGATTTCCTCAGATACATGAAAAACAGGTGAGCTGGGGGTTATGGGCTCTAACAGGCTTCTTTTTTTTTGGCCAGCACCATCTCTCTGTCTCCGGGCTGTCTCCTCCCAGCTCACTCCCTCGTAACTGCAGTTTAGCCACACCAGCAGATTGGGGTAAGCTTCATCAGTGTGCAGTCAGTTAAAATTCTCTGTGGTGCTGCAGTGGGATGTTAGTGGTGGGTAGACATCCAGGATTTGTGAGCTGGAGAAGCGACAGCCGTCGGACAGTTGGGGTTTCTGCATCCAAAAGAGGTCCTGGGCAAATGGCAACTTTAGACGTGGAAAGAGTGTTGCTAAAGTGCCAGGACAGTTGATCTAGTTCAGGACCAACCTTTCATGTTCCCCATTGCTTAGCACCTTGGAGGAAGGCTCTGTAACAGCCCTCCTCTCCCCTGATCCCTTCTTGACTCAGGAGGTTGTTTGTGCCCTCAAACATAGGCACTTCCTCAGTATCCCATTTGCCAGGCCTGCCTGCTCTTCTTTGCCTCTCTAATCCTTTTCACAAGCCTGCTGGACACTGTCACTGTAAGATCTGCCAATCGTGGGCCACACGTGACCAAGAGATGTAGGAAGAAGAGCTCCTGTTGTGCCCTGCTTTGGCTGCGTTTACCCTTCGGTCTCCTTGAGAGCTAAGTTGTGCCATCTCTGAGAGAAGGCAAATGCAGTGCCAGATGGCTTGCACCTCCCTGCTCGTCCTGCCATCTCCCCTCTGACTTGGGTCCTTTCCAAGGCCAAGAGGGCTCGAATGCTGTTTTTTCCTGATGTGGCCTGCTGGCACAAAACACTGCAGCTCCTAGCGGGTTTTGTGACCCTCCTCTGCACCTTTCCTATGTCTCATTTCACTCCTAAATGTGGCTGGAGAGCAGGATATACCAGGGAGCTTCAAAGCGCTTCTGCACTGCAAGGGAAAGGACAGATTTCAGAGTGGGCTTTAACATACTAGATCCTTTAATCCGCCCCCTCTTTATCCCCACTGTCTCAAGACCTACCACTTCCATAAAGCTGGGGCAGAGCTAGGCTTAGGTTGCAGTGCAGGTGACAGAACATTCTGGACTGGCCTTATGCTTTGCTGAGCACCCAGGGGTACCCACACATGTGGGCATACTCGTGGCTTGTCTGAAATGCCTCGTATGGCCACAAACCGCTGCAGGGAGGAAGATGCCACACAGGCCACAGGGGGACAAGGTGTGCCCAGCTTGAACCACCACACCCAGCAGCTGCTCTGTGCTTTCTTCTCTCCTGCTGCAGGTTTTTAAAAATCTAAAAGTCTAGAAAAGCCCTACTGGTGGCTGTACAGACCCACAGCGGGGGCCTTCCTGCTGCTGACTGCCCTCCATCTCTGTGACTGGGTAAGAGCATGATGATTCTTGCGCACAGCGCTGTCTGGAAGGGGGGATAGGATAACAGGGCAGAGCAGGGGAGGCTCCAACCCTGCCTACCATCTGCCCTGAGGGTATGTGGGTTCTTGTCAGCTGTGGAGGAGCAGATTGAAGACAAGAGAAAGAGTCCTAAAATAATTCACATAGAGGTTGTGAAGCCTGCTGTGGCCCAAGAGCCATCCTGCCAACCAGGGAGGCAGTGAGAGGACAGCAGGCTCTCTGGAGCCAGTGTTCATGGTCTGGTCCTTCTGGCCACCCATGCAGGGTCACCCAGAGGAGCCCTGACTGGCATCCCTGTCCTGTGCTCTGTTTGGGAACTGTGTCCTGCATTTCACTTAGCTCCCTCTGTCCTTGGTACCTCTCCCCAGCGAGCCCTCTGTTTTTCCCAGTGAGTGCCTGTGGCTACATCACAGAGGGTCACGAGAAGTACTCGGATCACTACTATGACAAGGACTGGGAACATCTGATTTTCTATGCTAACGATGACTTCAGCCTGGAGATGTAGGTGTGGAAAAAGCTTTATGATGAGAATATCATGGAGCTTTACCAGGGATCCTAATTGTGTAGCAAGTGCCATTGCCTGGGAAACCTCAGCAACACCTCACTGGGAATGGAAGAGGACCACCAGCACCAAGTTTAGCTCTGGACTTCCAGGCACACTTCATCCCTACAAAGATATTTCCCTCCTTCAGCACCTTTGTTCTCTCACAACGTTTCTACAAATGTGCAAATGCTACAGACAAGGAGAAGAACAGCAAGAAAACACAGCACGCCAACAAAGAAGTCCCATCTGTCTATCCTGCAAGACTTGCTGATGGTTGTAGGCACTGATATTGGGAGAGAAGGATCCAGGATGGATCTGGGTAGCATATGGTCCAGCATCCTGCATCTTCATCCAGGCTTTCTCTTTGCAAGGAGATGCTCCTCAGGCTGGGGCTGCTTCTGTTCTGGGTGGATCCTCTCCATTAGTGGTGCCCATCTTGGAGCTGGGTGTATTGTCTAAGCAAGCTCCCTTGGCAGCCAGCGGATGGAGGTGGACACCCAGATCCTGTCTCAGGTTGACTTAATTCCTGGAGGTGCTGCTCTCACTCTGCTCCCTGCAGATAAAAAGGATGGACTGGACACTTCCAGGTGACTAATTTGAGAGAGGATGAGTCTCACTTCTGCTTCCCAGCGTGACCTCGTCATGACACCTCCAAAGGAGCATGGCCATCAGCTCAAGGGCAGGCGAATGCTCTCCATGGTGCAGCAGGCATGTCGGACTTGGTGCCTCCTGCTCTGGGGCTCCCCTGGCTCCAAGACTCATGAATGTTGTGTCACGGTCCTGGTGTGCCAAGTCCTTGCTTAGCTGGGTTTTGGCACACTTGGCTCCCAGCTGTGCCAGCAACACTGTGTTTGCCCTCTTGCCGGGGGAGGTAGGAGCTCTGCAAGTCCGGGGATGGATGCTCTCCATCCTTGTTGCTGGCTGGAGTGCCTGTCCCCCATTGCGCTGAGAGGAGCCTGGTTGCAGCCAGCAAGCCCGCAGCGTACTGGCCTTCTGAAAGGGGTTTTGCAAGCAAAATAAATGGCACTACTTTGGCCAAACTGATTTTTCATTGCAGCCCTCTGGATGCTGGTTATTTAGTGTGTGTCCAAAACAGTTGCTTAAAGGCTGAGATAGCAGACAATGAAGCCAGGAAATGGCAGGACTGAGTGTTAATGAGAATACTTCCATCTGCAGGTGCTCTGCAGCTTGCGTGGACATACCTGAGCATCCCCAACTAGTTCACCTTGCTATTGCAGGACAGGGATCAGAGCTGGCCAAACACCTCCCTGAAGAAGTGGGTAAACACCTGGCAAGTTTGTCCTTGTCCCAGCAACTGCTCTTGAAGTATATCAAATACTGGAGACAAATGTGTGAAGGGCTGGATGTTTCCCCCATGACACTGCGCAGGCGAAAAGCCACTTCCAGTGTCCGGGCAGCCCTGGTGCATCTCGCCAGGCTCATCAGGCTCTGGATTGGGGCCCAGCTGCACACTGACTGGTCCCAGCGGACCTGCTCTGGCTGTGGGTGGTTTTCCTTTTGTGCAGCATTTCTGTTGGGGGCTGCAGCATCACCAGAGACACACACCTCCCCGCCCCCAGGCTCCAAGGGAGGCATTTCAACATGGATTGGCAGCAGGGTTTGTCAGGCCTGATTTCCTTTGTCCTTTTTCTCCTTGTACTGGGACTCATGTCTCAGTAAACCTGTTTGCAAAGGACAACTCCCCACATTGATAATCTAAAGAAGAATTCAGCTTATCTGGGAGAGGGTGCAGCATGCATTGGCTGCTCTGCCCATGCAAGCCCTGCAGTGTCCATGGGAGCAGGGAGTTATCCAAAATGCACTATGCCTCTGTGGGGAATGATACATTTAGCCCCATGTGAACACCAGACCCATGGGGAGCCACGGGCTTTGGAGCAGACCAGAAATCCTTCCTGAGCAGCAAACAGCCTCCCCATGAAGAGGGAGACAGGCGGAGGCTAGTTACCCTGCAGAGCCGAGGACAAACTCCCGCAGCACCCAGGAGCTCTGGACACCACTGGGCGTCCCAGCCCCTCACGGTGGCTGTGCGTGGCTGGTGTCCCCTGTCCCCAGGTCCTGCAGGCTCTCCCTGCCTGGCAGTCGCCTGGCTGGGCTCTCGGTGGGCAGCAAGGCAGCTTTGTTCCTTCCCATGCATCGGCCGTGCCGAATTGCTGCGGGTTGCTTAGTGACCAGCTCCACACGGGTATTCTTCCTGCCTGAATAGGCCTTTTCTCTTCCCAAGAAGTTGGGAGAAGTTTCTCTTAGACCTTTCCCTTCCCCCTCCTCCTCCTCTTTTGTTTCCCTCTCCTCTGGGAAGCGGAATGGGGCTGAGTCCTGCCGAGCCGAGCGAGGGGACCGGAGTGGGTGAGGAGGCTTTGGGGGTGGGCTGGTAGCCCCCAGCCCACGCTTTCCTCTGGTGCCCAGCTCCTCTCTGCGGCTGAGGCTTCCCAAGGCCAAGGGAAGGAAACCCCCTGGGAGGCTTTTTCCACCAGCAGAGCTCGTTCCATCCAGGCTCTCCACTCAGCACAGCTGGCATAGTTTGGTGTTATCAGGGATAATCTTGGCTGGAGAAGGCCCTTTGCTGTGGTCTGGAGATTCCCAGCAAGCTCTAAACCACATCCTGTCCGGCCACAGAAAAGCAGCTCTGACCTTATGGTCCCCTTTGCCTCCTCACTTTGCTTCTGACCTCCCTGCACCAAGGTGTCCCATCCCACCGTGGGCTGGCCGAGGCGCTGTGCACACGGGGACACGTCGCATGGAGCACAGGTCCAGCTGTGTCTCACCAGAGCTACCTGACCTTGCAACATCAGGTCCGGAGCGGCCACGGGAAGTTGAGGGGGTTTGGATGTGGCATTTGCCAGCCAACTTCTGGCCTGGCACAAACGGGTGTAGCGAAACCTGTGGAGGGTGGATACAGCCAAATCACCCTCGGCCAGAGCCAGGATTCAGGGCTTGGGTGAATTCCCCACCTGCGTGTGCGTCCCAGGGTGAAAGCAGCAACGCTGGGCTGTGCCAGAGCAGCCCCGGCCTCCCCAGCATAGCTGAACAGTCAGTGCCATGGTGCAGGGCCACCCCGAATGTCCCCATCCAGGTCCTCGCAGCTGGCAGGCCAGCAGGATTGTCCCAGGGCCAGCAGGTGGCAGCTCCTGTTCAGGGACCTGTCAGCATCGTGCCGTGTCTGGCACATCCAGGTTTGGCACAGGCCATGTCAGAGGGCTGTGCACGGCCCTGGAGCTGCCCACGCTGCATCCGACTATCGTCCCCAGGTGTCCTTTGCTTTAAAACACCTGCCTGCCCGTAGGGTTTATGGCCCGGAAGCTCCTTGAGGTATACAGGGACACGCAGAGAAGAGGTTTGGTACCTGTGAGTGCCACTCTTGCGCAGCAAAGTGTGTGCACAGGCGCGGCCTTGGCTTGTGCAACGTGACACGGCGCTGCAGGCAGCACAAGCGGAGGGACCAAGGGCGAGATCGGGTCTGACATCCTGAGAGGTGCCTCAGACACAGCGGTTCCTCCTCGTGCACGGACGCGGCACCCGGTGCCAGCAGCCAGCAGCGTCTGTCCCCACTGGCAGCCAGGAGCTCCCGCGTCTGCCACACTTAAACAGAGATGTCTGATTTGGGAAAGAAATACACAACTGTGCTTTAGCCTGTCCAGGAGCTGCTGTAGCCCTGCTTTTTTGTGAAGCTGTCCGTGAGTACCATGAGCTGTTAGTACAGCCGTGCCCAACTCCTCCCTGCATTCCCCAGAAGTTAACAGCCTCTAGATATTCCCTGCCAGGCTGCAAGAGACAAATCCACTTGTCAGCCAGGGGCTCTCACGGTGCCACCTTCCTGGCAGGGCTTCACATCTTTTGTTTGGTTTCCATCTCTTACCTTTTTGCTCACCTGTTTAGCAGAAGCAGGGACTTTGTCCTGCTGCGTGTTTGCAGGCACATAGCTCCTCGACTGGGGCTGGGGCCGAAGCAGGAGGTGGCGGACGGGGACTTGCTGGGCTGGGGAACAGGGATACGCCTCGGGGACGAGATGGGCTCTGCACCATGTCCTGGGGCGCCTGCCAGCGCTGGCAGCCAAGACCAAACCCAGCCAGGTGCTGGAGGGAGCCACTGTGTGTGCCACACACGGCTCCAAGGCAGCCTTGTGCCAGGGTGGCACATCCACGTTGACGCTCCTGTCTGCCTTCCTCCCAGGCAAGAAACCGAGGCACAGAGCAGCCAGAGCTGGACGCTAGCGCCCGGCTTCCCAGCATGGAGCGGGTGCTCCCTCCGATGCGTCGCTCTCGAGCAGCCGTGGCTGACTGGGCTCTGCAGGAGTGTAGCAGAGGCATGTGCCTGCTCCAGGTCAGCACAGAAAACCCGGTGCTGGTGACTTACCAGCTGATATTTATGTCCCCCAATTGCAGAGAGGTTTGGGGCCGGCCATGGGGCGCAGGGGTAGGGGGTTCAGCCTCCTCACATCCCCTGTGTGGACTTTCTCCCTTTGTTGAGGATGTGGCAGCAGGGAAATCCAGTCGGACCAGAAAAACTATTGGTAATAGGAGAGCGAGAACAAGATAAAGGAACAGCCCATGGCTTTGTTGTGTAAAAAGCACCGATGACCTCTGAGCACCTCTCCTGCAGTGAGCCCTCACCGTCCAGGTGCTGGGGCACGGCCCTGCAGGCAAACAGCTCCTGGGGCTGCAGCAGCCCCTGCTTCCCACGCCAAGAGGCCGTGGCGGTCCGGGCTCCTCTGCCAGGCTGAGCAGCAGGACCCTGGGTGCTGCGGGGCTTTCCCAGCTTGGCCTGACCCAGCCCTCGGGGTGGTAAATCCGGGAAAGACACTTGCTGAGTCCTGAGGACGTCCCAAGGCTCCCTCCATCCCTCCCATGGCAGCTATGCAGCATCAGGTGGGACTGCACGGACGGACAAGGGGCTGGTGCCCACCCACACTCAAAGACGTCCCCTCTCCCCAGCTGCGTGCTTCAGGGACAGAGTCTGGCCCGACCCCTGGGCCACGTGGCTTTGAGGTTCCCGTGTGTCAGCAGACCTCAGGGTCTGTTTGTGCTGCTCCACATCTGCTCTGCCTGGTCCAGAGCCGGCAAGAAAGGGGAAGGCGGCGGGTTTGCGTTGTCACCCTAATTTCTCAAAGGTGTTTCCCAGTTCTGCAGCCCCCCAGGGCATAACCCAGAGCCTCACAGGTTGCCTCACGCCTGGTGGAGAGGGGACGGCCTTTGGACTGTGTGTTTGGCTTATCTCGGCCCCTGTCAATGGTTCAGGACCAACCAGCGGCTCTGCTGCGGTTCACAGACATCTCTGCGCAACAAAAGCCAGGCTGGGCCCCAGCCTCGCCAAGGGGAGTGAACCAACGCAAGTCACAGGCTGCCACTGCACGTGGGGCCCTGACCTGCCACCCCAGCCCACGGCTTCTCCCTGCAGCCTTCCTGCTTCTGCGGGGAGCGGGAGGGGGCTGAAGGGTGTGCTTGCCCGATGGGCTGCAGCCTGCCAGATTTGCCACAAAGACGGGGCACATCAGCTCGGTTCCACTGCACAGCTGCATCCCCGAGCCCCTTTCCCTACCCACGGCGAGGGACCGTGCGCAAGGCGGAAAGGCAGAGAGCCCAGTGCTCGGAGCTGCAATCGCCATGGGGTGATGCTGGGCACAGCCCGAGCACCTCCGGTCCCGCAGCCGAGCGCTGCCACCGCGCTGCCAGCACATGGGTGCCGGCGTTCCCATGTCCAGGCATCCTCCGTGCGGTCACTTCCCCGCTCACCTCCCGACTTTGGCTGCAGTAACACCTAAAAATTTGAGCAAAGACCATCAGGGAGCACCCACAGCACCGCCCAGGCAGCGTTAGTGCGGGCAGGCGCTTGGCCTGACCCCATTTCTGCGGGGGACCTGGTGAGAGGAGGTTTGGCCGAGGCGCCTCTCGCGGCTCCCCCCGCCCCGTCGGGAGGGGGCTGTGCGTCAGCCTCCCGAGACATCTGCTGACGAATTTTTCATTATGCGATGGCCTTGCCTCCGCAGGCAGCCATATGGCCCCACGTTCCCCGGCGGGGCTGACACAGCAACGCCTTCCTAGGTCCAGACTTTGACTTTCAGGGACATTTTCTATGAGCAGATTTTTGGCACTTTCTTCAATGCACCTCTGACCTGTGCTGAATAAATCAGGATATATAAATCCTCCAGGAGATTTTTGGAGACCTCTTTCTCCCAGCTGGACTGTTCATCATGGCAAAGGCCACAAGACTTTCCTCCACCAACCCGTGGCCAACAGCCAGCTGGTGCAGAATGCGCTGATTTTCCTCTCGCTCTCTCTAGCCATGTGGACGGCTTGGGTTTTGTTTCCAAGAAGTAATCACTGGAATAAAAAGCCTGGGCTAAAAATGATACTTGCTGGTTTTCATTGTAATTTCTTTTGTGTTCTTTTCCTAATCTTCATTTGGCAACGATCATCCTAAAAGGTTTTCACACTTATTTAACTTCTAAATTAAGCACCACTTAATTTTGGGGCCAGGGCCAAAACGCATTGTAGCACAAAACAAGTAGGGCAGATGAGGAACTGTGCATCTCATTTTCCCCCTTTTGAAGAAAACCCAACAATAGAAAACCATATATCATGGAAACGGAGAGATGAGAGGGATGTGAAGAAACTAGCTCCTCCATCCCTCTGGGCAAATGCACAGAAGACAAGCTGCCACTCCACCAGCGTTTGCATAATTGGGCCCTAAATGTCTCCGAAGAGCAAATTCCTGACTAGATCTTCCACTTCCAGGGTCAAGCCTTGCTATGTCTCTTGTGACTTACTAAAACAGTTGGTAATAATTAGCCACGGTTAACGAAAGGCCTGTGTCAAGAGCATGCGAGCCAAGGCGCTGGGTTGCAGGGAGCGAATCCCTGGAGTCGGAGCGAATCCCTGGAGTCGGAGCGAACAAGGGCAATCCCCGAGTCACACCGGGTGGGGACAGGCTCCATGCTGGGGCACCTTTGAGCAGGACCTCAGACTCCTGTCCCCCCTCTGCTGGCCCTGAGTCCTCTAGACGGTGCCGGTACCCCTGCACAACAGCAGGGCTTGTTCCTTCTAAGTTTTCTTTAAAATCAGCCCAGCCACCGTCCCCTCGTGGTGACCCAGGTCCAATGTCCACTATCCCAGTGGGACAAGGCCAGTGCTGCTGCCCCTCCCAGCCGCGGGTCACAGACCTGCTCCCATGTTCACACCAGGACATCACCACTGATGCAACCTGGGCACTTACTGGGTGCCGGCGTGGTGCCATCCCCATCCAGCCGAAATTCCCGGAGGACCAGGGCTGGCAACTGGGGGACTTGCAGTGGTGCAAGCAAATGGAGACTGAAGCAAACTCGTATGAAATGATTTTTGCATTTATCTTCCGCTGAATGAGCGGCATCATTGGAAACGTCTGGGCAGGCGGGGATGGGAGTGGGGGTGGTTGGATCTGGGGGTATGAAGTGTTGGGGAAAATGCAGCCGTGAACACAGGGGCTGGGGGTGCGCGGGTGGGACTCCGGAGCAGGGACGGGGTTCAGCCCCGGGGTTTCTGGGTCTGAATAATGACGGCGGGTATTTGGGGAGGGGCTGGAGGAGGGTGACATGCTGGAGTGACATGTTGTGGTGTTCGGGGAGCTGCGGGCGCAGGGCTGAGGGTTTGGATGGAGCAGGGCTCACCGTGCTGCCGCTCCCCGAGTCCAGTGGCTTCCTAAAAATCCCTGAAATCACTGCAGATCAGCTGAAAACGCTCAGTTTTCCTTGCTGCAACCCTTCCCCGTGCTGGCACAAACATTTTGGTATGCATATCCTTTAGTTCACAGTGCTGTTTTCTTTGTTTAGATGAGTTTAACTGAAGTAATGTCATAATATTCTTTCAAAAAACAATTCCCTTCCCAAAATGTCAAAATGCTGTATTTGGATTTCCCCCAAAACCCCCCAAACCCATTTTTTTCCTTTCCCCTAGCCCAAACTACTTGTCGAACTTGGCACAAAGCCCTGAACGATTTTGTTTGCTGCAAAACTACGTTGTGGAGGAGCGATCTGTTCAGCCAGAAAGCGGCCAGGGACCCGGAGGCACCACCCCACCAGCGTTTCTCCTTCTCCTCTTTTGCACCAGATTTCCTCCGGCGGTGGCAGGTTTGCCTGCGAGCGGCTCGGTGCGAGTGTGTGCTGCGGGGCCATCATCGGGCACCCCAGGGCCGGAGCCCGGCTTCGCTTTAGAGCCTGGAGTTTTTGATAAACTTGGAATAACCAGCAGACGCCTCCGGCCACGCTCGGCGGTGGCTGCACCGTGGGGTTGCTGGGTGTTGGCAGGTGTTGGCGTGGGCTGTGCGTGCCGTCGGTTGTGAAGCATCCGGTGGTGAAACACGTGTTTTAGCCAAACAAGAAAGTTACAGAGAAAGAGAATGCCCGTGCTTTGTGAGCTGTAGGTGGGTGGCATGAAAAGGAGGCAA